>JAQIUQ010004219.1:30000-372638 GCA_030378365.1 Hybognathus amarus
TTCTTAATCCTAATTCCAGGATGATGCTAGGAGTCTTTGATATACTGAATATCAGCTGCAGTGTTTTTCAGCGAGTGAGTGGCAGTTTTGGGCTCTGGAGGTTTTGAAGGATCTATCACCTTCCAGAACGCCTTATTAAGAAGGTGAAGCATGCGGAGTAAACCCTTAATGAGCCAACAATCCAAGAAAACAAGACGGCTGAGCAACTTTCCAAAATCTGTTATCACATCCGTGTCACAGTGGCATCAGTATATGTATACAATATGAGCAGTTATGAAAATTTTAGCTGCTAAATTAAGTTGCTGATTGGCTTCATCAACATGATGAATCAGTCAATATAATCTGTGCAATTAAAAATATAATGTAAAATCATAGCGGACAACAAACACCTTGAGGAGTGTTAATTTAAAAATGTAACAAATTACAACACTAAAATACATGATAGCTATATAATTTAAAGCATTTATTGCAAAAATAAAGGTTAAGAGCATTATTCCTTTTTTATATATTTTTTTAATTTAATGAAAAAGTAATTGTTTTAGTATTACACACACACTACACGCTATATATGAAGAGTTCAGATACAAAAGCCTCTAAATGCCATTTGAAATTTTCTTCTAAAATGACCATTTTTATCAAGCTTGTATATTTAAGATCAGTAATTTCACTTAAATGACAATTAATAGGTAATCTTCATTGCCATTTAAGTGAAATTACTGAACTTTAATATACAAGCTTGATAAAAAATCATCATTTTAGAAGAAAATTTCAAATGGCACTTAGAGGCTTTTGCATCTGAACTCTTCATATATATATATATATATATATATATATACTTAAATTACAATTAAATATTCAGCAATTTTTTTTAAGAATATTTAATAAAACGTATATATATTTCCGACATCCATAATTGTATTTATATATTTTTAAATATACTTACATTTTTTCAATGCTTAATTTGCAATAATCTCTGTAAACTATATAGCTATATAATGTAATTTCAATGTAATGTAAATATATTTGCATGTTAATTTTAATAATTTTATATATAAAAAGACAACCCTTTAACACGTCCCACTCCAACGTCTTCTTTCAGTAAGAAGTTGAGGTAAGAAATTAGGGGTTTGGAGAAGGGAGGAGGAATCTGTCTAGGCTTTAAGACAGGCCTTCTACAATGATGAGGAGCTGCTATCTTGCTTTGAGGTGAAACATAAATAAATATATAGAACTGTACTGTTCAGCATTTCTCTTATGTCTAGTTAGCTATACTGTGATCTGAAAAAGATGCTTCCAAAGAAGCTTCAAGAAGTGCTTCTCTGTTTCTCCATAACTATATGCCCTCAGGTAAGAAAAACAACAGAGTGCTGAAACAAACAATATATCCACAGCAACAGAGAGACAATGGGCTATGCGGCTCTAGATTTGAATAAAACATGCTTTGAATGATCACTGGGGTTCAGAAAAGTCCTTTTTGACGGATGAGATCCAACAGTAGTCGTCAATACAAACAGAGACATATGGTGACATTGAGACATATGGTGTGTAAAAAGCTTATTTACAGAGAGGGAGGGGATATGACAACAGAGACATGTGTCTTTTTCTAAAAATGGGCCAATTGCTGTATCCAAAATCTTAAGTTCCTGCTTGGCATTCAATGAAAATTACAGCCTGAATGCGGTTCACTGGGCTAATGAGGAATCTTTTTTTAGTTTATTTTTTAGTTTTTGACATGGTGAGCTTTGTAACATGGTGCATTATTCTGATGGAAGTGGCCATCAGAGGATTGGTACATGTGCCCATAAGGGGATGGACATGGTCAGAAACTATGCTCAGGTAGGCCGTGGTGTTTAAACAATGGCCAATTGGCACTAAAGGGGTCTAAAATGTGCCCCCTATACCTTATTTTCAAGTCAGTGGAAAAATCCTATTGGGTTTTTGTTCGAGGGAACCAGGGTGATCAACCTAATATTTGTGCACCACTGAGTCTGTTCCTCACGCAAAGCTATTGGTTGAATTTAGAAGACCTGGAATATAGCACATCATTGTATTATAATATAACATATGAATCCTTTTTTAAACTTTTGGTAATTTAGAATCCATCTGAAGAAGCACCAGGGCCAATGTGTTCTTATTACATGGAAAACAGCAAACAGGCCATTCTTCAAAATATCTGCATAGAGTATTTTTGCTTTGAATGGCATTAAACCTGATGAAAAATTCATAGTGCTCAGACATGTCATGCCCCCACAAGCCAAAGATTAGCCCATATTAGACTCATTATGGCAGCGGTGCGGTGTGACATCTGAGCAAAATGATGACTTCTCCCCATACTGTAATAAACTTGTTAGCAGACGTATAAGACCATTTGTCTCAATGTCAGACTAAATGATGTCAAAGTCACAGCAATGGTATAATCATGAAAAATGTATGTCGAGCACTTTTATTAGTACTATTAAATAGTCTTCCATAAAGCTCACCTCTTTAGCTTTCTGTTTAAGCCGGGCCTGTTCGGGATCCTCCTGCCTCGAGCGACTCTGCAAGCAAAGAGAAACATTAGAACTAAAATAGACTGCTTTAAATTATATCCAGCATTTATATAAACAGTAGAAATATCTGTTCAGAAAGCAATCAAAAGGTAACAAAGTATAAAAAAAACCTCTAAATTTGTACAAACAAAAGAAAAAAACAGAATACAGATTTGGAACAAAAGGATTTCTAGTAAATTAAAGTTTTTTCCCTCCTCGGTGACCTAGTGCTTTAACCTGACCTTTTGCTGTATTTAAAAAAAAATGTCTCCAACTAGGACGTGTCTAATAATTCTACCATGTTGACAAACTGCTGTTACGTGGTGCATGTAAATAGGTCAAATTTATTCCCAAACAATACTTGAGACCAACAACAGCTACATAAGAACAATTATCTTCTGGCTGACATCTCAATTACCCGACTGCATTAATTAGAATAGGGACGGCGCTGCACTGGGAGTTGCTTTGGAGCGGGACATTGTCAGCGTCATCATCAGCATTTGTCGTTTAAGTCAACTAATTACCTCTTCTTTCATGTTGCCATGTCATTTTCCTGTGGGAAATTCTCACACCCCCACCAAATCTTAAGGAGTAAAACTTCAAGAGAGAGCAATGCATGCTGGGAAGTTGCTACTAGCCGTTTGTTGCTGCTTTGGAATCTATATGTAGTCTCAAGTGTCACAATCACAAATGAAATAGTTAGGAACTGATGTGCGAGTAATATGTATTTCCTGAACAGACCTATATATAGGGATGCGAATGAATGGTTTTGGTTAACCTAAATCCCAGTAAGAAGATTACATGTTCTGACTTCAATAATAGTGGTATCAGCAACATCTGTAAGACACAGTTGATTACTACAGACTACATTACTACAGTTTTTTTTTTTTGGTTAATTTAACAGTATTGATTAATTCACATTTATTCGTTCAGGCTTGATTACTCCCTTATTTTTACATTTAACACTTAAAGTTAAATCTAAAACCTAATCATTTAATATCACTGTTAAATGTAATTATCAAATCTCAACATGAATACCATTTTTCATACTGTTATAATGTTGCGATGCCTATAGTATCTAGAACAATCATTTAAAAAATGTTTATAAGACAATAATATATAATTTGAATATTGGCCATTTATCAGTTATCTGCCATAACATGGAAATAATTATTGGCTTATCATATCAGCCAGAATTTAAATTAAAAATTGTTAAAACAAAATTCCTGAACAGATCTACAGAAGCCCTGAACCGCAAGGTGAGAAAAAAAGAAAGAAAACTTATCTTGTTATTTTGACTTAAGTCGTTATTTCAACATATTATCTTGTTATTACGACATCTCGTTATTACGACATCTCGTTATTTCGACATAATATCTTGTTATTACGACATCACATCTCGTTATTAAAACAAAATATCTCGTTCTATGACATAAGTCGTTATTACGGCATGATATCTCATTATTTTGACATACATTCTCGTTATTTCGACATAAATATCTTATTTCGAAATAAGGGGTGCATTCTAATATGCATTAAGCTACATTTAACGTTCTTATAATGAGTTTCAATGGGAGGAAAATGCTTAACGTCAAATGAAACGCTTTGAGTTCATAATCTGGACTTATCTATTTTATAAAGAAATGCACGCACAATTATCCTTGAACTTGATAAATGTTGCAAATATTTTAGGCTATCCACATACAAATTGCATTCAAATGCATGTGCAAAATTCAGAATTCAACAAATGTGCAGCAATTTGTACAAATCAGGACATTTGTGTGTATAAAATACATTTTGTTT
Organism: Hybognathus amarus; assembly: GCA_030378365.1. NCBI lineage: Eukaryota > Metazoa > Chordata > Actinopteri > Cypriniformes > Leuciscidae > Hybognathus > Hybognathus amarus. The sequence continues at coordinate 34,332 of JAQIUQ010004219.1, forward strand.
TATTTTGTATTCATGATTATAATTTGTGCCTCCATTTATTGACGTCTGAGTTGATCTCATTTGAGTGTATTAAGCAATTTGCTTAAAGTGGACTTAAACACGTTTAGTTTATATTTTGAGCTCATCAAATTTTGTTGTAGGCCTACATATACTTTATTAGTATGATTATTTACTGTGTTTGGTCTGTAAGTAATATTGTTAAGGTTTCTATTCATTTCGATATGCCACTAGAGGGTCAGAATAAGACCAGGAATTAAAGAATGCATTGTTCGTTGACGTACTGTTTTCATAACACTGGATATTGTACTAATTTATACTTTTCTAAAACATTGCATATTAATAGCAATGAACATTATTTTGCAATTTAACTATTATTATTAATTGCCATCAATATGCAATGTTTTAGGAAAGTATAAATTAGTAGAATATCCAGTGTTATGAAAACAATATGACAACATAAGTTCTTAACATTTTTTTATAATTACTTTAATTCAAATATTTTATATACATTTATTTAGACATTTTATTATTTATATTTTTATAATTTACTCAAAATGCATATAAATTTAATGCCATCCCTTTATAAGTTATATAACTTGAAAATGATCAAGCTTATCTGTATGAAGCAGAATTTCAAAATCGGATGCATCCCTGCATTTTAATTATAGAAATTTAGTATCGAAAACCAGCACATAGTCCATCCCTGCTGATAGCACTTAACCTGTTTAGAACCCAGAAAATTTCTCCTAATCCTCTGTGTCTGGCTATATAGCAGTTTTTTTAAAAAGCCATGTAGTCTTAATTTATAAGCAGTGTTCACTTGATTAGTGCCAAAAAGGTAAAGGTAGTGATGCCTTAAGGTTCATCCATTACATATAACATGATTTTTTTCCCCAACAAACTCAGTGAGTGAGATGGTGTCACTTCCTTAGGAAGAAAGCAACTTCAAGGCAAATTTAAAACATCCTCTCTCGCTCCCTAACAGAAGACTCATTCCTTTTCCCTGATGTACTCCAGTCCAGGCAACAGTACAATCAAATCAACTCGAGACTGGATAAATCCTCTGGCTTTGCCATTACTGCAATTTGCTACAGTATGAAGCTGCAGAGTGCAATCTTGTGTCTTAATAACACTGTCTTTCCTCTCCGAGGCTTAAAAGCACAACCGGTTTTCTGTTAAACAGTGGCCAGCGCGTGCAGGAAAAGCTAGTGTACGCTGGCAAGGCGCTGATGGGCAGACTGGCGCCGATGGCCACACCCTCCACATCACTCAAACCTACTTTTGCGGCTTTCATTAGTAGCTCCCGTTCCTCGTCATCTTTCCTCTGCTTCTCGATCTTCTCCAGTTGCTCAAAGAACTTCAGCTGGGTCCGCACATCCGACGCCTGCTCGTACAGCTCCTCATCCTGGGGAAACAAAAAACAAAACTCCTCATCAACAAGTTTATCACCTTTTACGTTGTTATAGAAGTGAACAAACTTTTCCCCAGCTTGCCTAAAGTTTCACTCTTCTCCCTTTCGTACATAAATAAAAGTGAAGTTCAGTAGGTCACCCAGAGCTAATGGGATAATTGTGCGTTTCGCAGTGTTTCTGCAAGGCAACCCCGACTCTCTTTCCTGCGATAGTTGTTCTAGCGTTGCAGGTAAAAAAGCTGCGTGAGGCGCAGTGGAGGACCAAAGCAGAGCGACACACATACACAGGAACCCTCACATTTTGTGCACTTCTAAGGCTACAGCCTATTAGCAGCGGGAACGGCACTGCTCTTCTCATCTCTTCTTGCATGCTTTCTTTTGCGCTGAGGCTGTGCCTAACTCGCAGGGCCAACTTTTCCAGTCTCCATTCAAGTCTGGCTTGTTTTTCGCTGATGTCAACGTGCTGACTTCATACAGCTGTGCCAGATACTTGTTTCGAACAGTTTGTTCAAAATCAGAACGGGACAAATCACAACATGACACCATATCTTCTGTGCGACATTTTTTTTCTACTTAATACAAAGTTAAAGTCTAGATTTTAATTTTTTACTTCTCAAGCTGCATTACATTCAATATTCTATGATAACTAGGTTAACAAAACTACCATATATTAAGATATAATAATAATGAACAAAAAAAAATTAAAGGAATAGTTCACTTTGAAATATTTTTTTTTATATGTTTTATCTTACCTCAAGGGCATCCAAGATGGCGAGTATCTTTCCACAGTATTTTCAATTTTGATATTTTTAGGTCAAAACCGTTCTTGTCTGTCAGTCGTATAATGCAGTGTTTCTCAACCACTGGGTCAGGACCCACTAGTGGGTCGTTGTTCGTTCTATATGGGGGTCGCAAGACTTTCTCTGTGTTAATCGGCACAGCCAATAATTGGGCTTCACAAAAGGCTCGTTGCAACAGGCTACGTTTACATGCACCCAAATCCAAATAATGCTATACTAAACGGCTCAATCGGACTAAAAAGCCTTCACGTAAACACCTCGATCCGAATATAATTTAAATTGGATTGAAAGGAAATTAATGTTGTGCAACATAGTTTCTCTTGCCATTTAGCACTATCTTTGTGAGTTGGGATTTTCAACAGTGATTTCAATGAAAACAAAAAGCAGGAATTTGGCCTACAACAGTTATTTGTGTGCGACAATACGAGACACACTTTTCCAAAATCCACCGCATCTGGATATGATCATTTCAGAGCGACAGTCTCAAGTAGGCTATCACAATAACGTGAGTAAAAAAAATTGTTTGCCTCATAGTCTGCCTAATTATTGAAAATGTTTGTGTGTTTTCGTGATTATAATTGATTATAATAAGCATAGGCCTACAGTGTAGCCTAGATTAATAAGGAATTTCAATTATTGATTTATTTCCCACCTTAGTGGGTCATATGACTGGCATACAAAAAAAGTGGGTCGCAGTAGGCAAAAGGTTGAGAAACCCTGGTATAATGGATATATTATAGGGATGATACCAATTTTAGCTGATAACCGATAATTCTCTATATTTGAAAGCCGATAACCGATATTTTGGCCGATAAATCTAAATCCAAATTTTTAGACAATTTTTGAATTTCCTCATTTAAAGCCAAGATACAAACACAATTACGATGTTCTTATTTTAATGTTGTGTAGCCGATATGACAGACTTGCGCTGTACATTTTGCACTTTAACTGGTTTTTCCTTTTTTTAAAGTGATTTCAATCGTATTTCAAGCAATTTAAAAGCATCATGTTGAACAGAGCACATCTAAAGTGCCTCAGCTCAAGGAAATAATACATTATTTATCGGCTTTTAGATATCGACAAAAATTTTCTTGTTGGGCCGATGAACGATAACATTAAAAATGATCATATATAGGCCGAAACCGATAATGTGGCCGATATATCGTGCATCCCTAATATATTATATATATATATATTAATAAAATGGTTGGAACTTTTTACATGATTCAGTCCTCACAGGCAGAAGTTTCCATATATAAATTGTCTAGTGTAGTCTACTTTTACTAGTGTATCTAGACTCATGATCAAAACTCTGTTTAGGGTTAACATTAAGAGTTACATTTTCAGCGTGAAGGACATATAATGAGAAATGTTCAGTGGGCAAAGTCAGTTTGTGGTCTCTCTTTGAAGTTTTGGAGTGAGTGGTTTAGGCATTGGTTCTTACTTTGCAGGAGTCGGCACGGTGTTGCGCAACGGCAGAGACTTTCTCCAGCATGGAGCGCAGCCTGGACTGAGTGGCGTGAGAAATGAGAGTGACCGTCTCCATTGACACCTCAGTCACGCCGAACTTCTTGGCTGAAACGATACAAAGTTTGGTGTTAAAGTTGCTTGGCAAGGTAGAGCAAAAGTGAAGAAAAGCGATTCTTTGGTCCTGGAGCGTTAAACCAATTAAAAGACAAGTATTACTGTTTTCCCTTCTCAAACCTGCCTCATGATATGACCTAATTTAACTGGTAAACACTTCACAGCCACACTTAGCATCTGTCACACCCACACACTCACTTCACATCATATCCAGCAGGTGGCGCTAGCACTGCCTCCCCGTTCCCCCCTCCAGCCATCAAGCTGAAATCGTCACAACACACACACAGAACTCCCCCGGAGGAAGATTTACATTTTTAACACACTCCACCCCCTGGCGACAGCATAACAACCACAGCCGGGCTCCATGTAATAGCACATATCCGCGGGCGCTCATTGGTATGCACTGTGTGCTAAATCAGGCGCACGGGGGAGAGAGTTTGCTTAAATACAATAACGGAGGGTGCCTTTTTTGGGATAAAAGAGAGCCAGAGACCTGCCTCATCTCAACATGACAGTCTCCTGTTTCTTCGTGCTCTTCGGGATATCTTAAAGGATCTATGTGAAGGTTAAATGACATTTTTGATGAGACATTGATGGTTGAACTTGATTATGGTGTTGATATACACATTTTCTCCATTTAATTATTCTAGTATGCTGATATGCTGCTCAAGAAACTTTTCTTATCGATATTGAAAACAGTTGTGCTGCTTTGTATAAGGATGTTAAAAGGAAAAGCCTTTATTTTGAAATATAAATTATTTGTAACACCATAAAAGTCATTACTGTCAAAAAATGAACCTAGGAAGGCCTCAGCATCACCTTGCATCATCACAGCACAACAACATGGCTGCGGGTATTATGGGGACAAGCATGCTCAAATTGTCTTTGCAAAATGCAAAATAATCTACAGGTATGTAGATTTGAATCCATCTAGCGTTTGAAATGTGCATTGCTCGTTTAGGCAGGGACATTCAGAGAGTGCATGCAAGTGACCTTGTCAGGAAGAGGCCTGGGGCAACCTCACATTTCAGCACAAAGCAAACTAACAGAGAGCCATCAGAAGACGGCCTATAAAGTATTCATCTATAGCCCAGGGACGCCTCAAGCTTGGACACGGGGCACTCATTAGACTGACTTAGCAAGTGAGTGACCAGTGGAAGTGCACTAGAAAGTGCACTAGTCTTAGGCAAAGATCAAGGAGAGGGGATTGGAAGACTAATCATTGAATCTCTATTTTTAAGTCTAAGGTGGGTCACAGTGACTACTCAACTAGCAGCATTATTATTGTTAATAAACTGAACAGAAACTATTAAAAATAATTTTCATGGGTTGAAATAAAGCTAAAAATAAAAATTGTATGTTAGATGAAAAATAAAATCCTTAAAATAAAAACTAAGCTAAAAAAAAATTGAAGATAAATAGAAATATTTTTTAAAAACTAAAAAGTATTAAAAAGGCAAACACATAACTAAAATAAAAACTGAAAATATAAAAATAAAGGTGAATTCTAAATACTAATGAATACTATAAAAGTAATCTAAAAGACAATTAGAGTCATCAAAAACTTGATCTAGATTTTCAATTAATTATACAATATATTACACAGGTACCAAAAACTTTATCTACATTTTCTGTTTTTTTTTCTTATATAAATGTGTATGAGGTGATTATCAATAATAGTGTGTACATATATACACATACAATCTTTTTAGCTAGAACGCAAAAAATAAATCTAGCCTAATTATACAGAGCTTCTTTAACACTCATTACTTTAGTTATTTGATTTTGAAATTATAAAATACAAACTATGCAGATCCCTTCTATTCATATGCCTGAATGTTAATCTGGCCCAAAATTATTAGCTATGCAGTTTGTCTCATTTAAATGGCATATAAATCAAGAAGCCGAATCATAAAGCTTTGAAAAGAGTGACACATTTTTCCTGTCTCATTGGGCCAGCTTTCATCAGCTTTTTGTTTAAATCCATTCATAATCCCACACCCATTTAAAGATCCTCCCTCAAACAACGTCAGTCAACACTGATACAGTAATTAGACAGAATATTAACTGCCCACACAGTGGCGGTACAGCCTAAACCTCTTTATGATTGTAAACCTGCCAGGAGAAACTGATCCTGACAAGCACATTGCCAGACTGCCGCTCCAGTACATGAGAGTATTGTGGTGGTGAGCTATTTCATACCAGTCTCCAGGAGTCGTTTGTGGAGCAGGCTGGCAGGAAGGAAGGCCTCATCCTTACAGGAACGGATCTGGGTGCCCACCAGCTCTGAACCCGTGGCCAAGATGCGGGCGTTCTCCTCGTTCAGGTTCACACCAGCCATGGATGCCACGTCATTGATGTCATCATCATCCCTGCATACACAAATGGAGGAGATACAAGAGCTTTACCACAGATGAAACAGGTATATTATTATTTATACATGTATTCCAATATTTTGTATTATTAAAAAAATACATAATCAAAATATATATTATACACACACACCTTAAGAATTATTAGGAAAACCATACTAATACTGTGTTATATATACACATACAATATATATATATAAACATACATATGTGAGCAAATCTTACGGAATGAGTTTAATACCAAATGCATTTCAAAGCTTTACTGAATCTTTTTTAAATTATTCTATTTTCTTTGACTTCATTCCATCACCCTCATTTTTACATTCTCAAATTCTGTGCACACATTGAAATTACTAACAATTGTAGAGAAATGCTGCCTCCTACTGGACTCTTAGAAAACCTACCTGAAAGTCCCACCCCCAGGGTCATTTAGCTTTTGTTTCTGATTGGCTGAGGCTCTGAAAAGCCACACTCATGGGGTTCCTCACTTGCAAGTGTGTCCCAACAGCACCTGCAATAAAACTTGTAATTATACTGGGGTATTTCTTTTAGACTCTTGCATGAGAAAAATAACACTTAAGCCTCAATCACTTTCCTTTGGTGTGTTTAAAATGGTCTCTAAGCTTATTAAGTCTCTAGCTTACCTTGAGTACGAACCGTCTGTGTAATCACCACCGGCATCCGTGTTCGGAGTAGCCTGAAGCCCGGGCCTCTTAACAGCCTAAACAAAACAAAACCACAGAGAATATGCCATTTTATTAGACACATGCTGGACGATATAGCTTTAAAAAAAATAAAAGATATTTGTTAATATATGACTATATTAATATATTTGCTCTAAATTTACTTCAAAGGTTATATTGTATAAAGCATAATTTCAACCAAACAGCCTTAAAATGTCAAGACTCAAAATGTTTAATGTAATAAAAAAATATTTATCACATAGACAAATATATTTATTTATATGCATTAATACTACTTTTTTTTTTACTAATTTACAGGGTTCTTACACATTTTCCATTTCCAAATTCCATACTTTTCCAGACACAAATTTCCAAACCTCTGTAGATTTTCAGACCATATTTAATGAGCCACTATTATGCTTTTTTGATATTCCCTTTCATGCAATGTGTAATGCAGCTATCTGCAAAGTTATGATGAAGACGAAAGAGCACACGTTAAATAAAGTTATTGTTTCTCAAAAGAAAGAATCTACCCTGAACTGCCTAAACAAGTTGCCAGGAATTTGAATCTTACTTCCATGACGGTTACACATCACTGGGTAACACATTTGCCTAATGCCCACAACTATATAATTGTGTAGTTCTCCGTCTGAACGTATGCACTATTATTAATACAGTTAAAGATACCGTTCACACGTGCATCACAATAAATTCGAAATATTATCAGTTTGTTGATGGACATACATTTAGTGAGGAAATACAGCTGCAATATCTCATAACGTTCCTCAAACTAATTAGAGTATCACTGAGAAAGGCTAAGATCAAAGAATTATTTTAATAACATGATTTCTAGAAAACTTCATAGCAAAATTAAAAAGTGCTCATTTTCACATTGTAAATGTAATGAATGTTCAATGTGTTTGGTGTCATGGACATGAATATTCAATATAATGACCAGCCCTACAATAGACCATAGGAAAGCACAAGTACCATGGTGTTAGTGGGAGTCATGCCAGCAGCCGGCCGGATGGTAGATATTGTGGTGGGTAGTGTGCTCGGCGCTGGAGCTTTAATGGTGTTCACGGTCAGTGGGGTGGAAGTAGTCGAGGCCTGAGACAGCTGAGTTAAAGACTGCTGGGAGTTCAGAAGTGTCAGACGCAGAGCAGGCAGGCTTTTCTGTACAAAGAGAAGGGGGAATAGATTTAGTGTAATTAAGAACAATAAGGGCAACTGCTTTATAAATGGGAAATAATGAGTCCTACCTTCAGAAAAGGGATCAGGTATGGTTGAGGAGATGATTTCAACTCTGTCTGCAGGCGATTTGTAAACTCCTCAGGCTCAATTTTTGCATCCTTTGCAGATTTTAGAAGGCAAAATGCATATCAGTTCAAGTGTGCAAATACGAAAATTGCAATTGCTCTTGTTATACATGTAGTTCTACAAATAATTTGCTACAAAGATAGGAATTCACACTTTTGTGAATTGAGTTTTGTTGGAAATCGGTGCCATTAGGTGTGAATTCAGAAATTTACACTGTAAAAGTGGCAAAGAAGTGCTTCAGCAGTTGCATTTAAATGCAATTACAACTGTGTACTTTGACAAGCATAATGTAGTCAAGCTTTTATGAGACAATGTCTTTACACTGAATTTCGAGCAAGCACAAATCAGGTAATCATGGCTGTGTAAAGAGACCCTTACTGGCCTGTCTGATCAGGGGAAGATAGTCATATTTTTCAGCCCTGCAAATGCTGACATCTACAGTTTAACATGAGAAAAGCACAAGATGAAATACTAGCACAAAAAAAATGCTATATCTAATCTTAAAAAAAAAGTGAAACAATAATAAAGTGGTCCAATCAAAACACTGCCACTGGAGATGCAGAGATGACACCTTTAAACACTACATGGCTAAAACTTACCAGCAGATCCTGCACTAGCGCCTTCACATTCCTAGATGTTTCCGGGGAGGGTGAATTATGGGATGCCAGTTTGATGAGAGTTGCTAGGAAGTTCTTGCACTTCTTTACATTCTCTTGCATTTCCTGAAAAGAAAATTCTGGTATTTTACAAAAAAGAATAAACTAGAATCCACATCCACCAATAGTTAAGAGTCAGACTTCACTTGGTTAAACTGGTCTAAACGGTGCTCTATAGACCCCTTTTCAGTTGGTAAACACGGTGACGTTTTTATATGGGCGGAGCTTAGGTGGAGGCAGAACGATCCCTCTGGCCGCTTCACTAAGGCTAGTTAGCAAGTTTTATTAGCTTGTTTCTTTAACAATGACTGGAGAAAATCTGATTTTATCTTAATGTGTAAGATCATCCAGTGTCCAGGACCGCGATTGTTATTTTTAAAAGTTAATTTTAACAGACAGAACCAGACTGGCCGACCCGCAGCCTTCACGCGCTCACTCAATGCATGGACGATCTGACAGGTTTAATGTTACCTCGGTTGAGTGGCCTGACTTCTACATCTACCTAATAGAGAAACCGATCATAAAGAGAAACTGAGGGCATATAAATCTTTAGATGCCTATAACTTTGTGCTGAATGGTCATGTACAAGACTTGTGTGTGTGCCTAGCCAGCGCAGAGAATACGACAATGTAAACAGTGACATTACGGTGCGATTTTAATTATGTGAATATTTTCTAGAAATAAAAATTCCAGTTACAGCATATTCATTTTTCGTCGATTCTTGCACCAAACAACACAACAAGATGACATTTAATAATAATAAAAGTAATCTACGCTCCTTATTTTGTAGCCGAATCTGTGCTGGTTTACATTGGCCGCCTCCAGTTTTCACTTTTGTTTTGCCTCCAGCTAGCACCGTGACGCAACTGTGACGTCGGTGCAAAAGGGGTCTATAAATCTTTTTATTGATTGTCTGTTATTATTTTTGATTACTCTTTTATATTTCAGATGTAAAGCACCTTGTTGACACTTGCTCAGGAAAGGTGCTATAGAAATAAAAATGACTTGCTACATGAGGAATGAAAAGAGTTTAAATTGAATAGTACCTGAGAGAGGACAGGTCCTCTGTTGGCTGGGGCAGAGGTCGTGCTGGGACTCTGAGGTGTCACAGAGGGTTTAAGGACTGTCTGTGGTGCAGGCTGAACACGTGCTCCTGCTGTAATGACTGTGGTGGTGGGCTTCTGAGCTGAGGTAATAGTTACCACTGCTGTCTTCTGCTATGGAAATAAAAAAAACATGATGAGTCTCAGTACAAGAAGTCCTGCACTGTCCTGTTCTCGTGTCTCATGCTGAGCAGGTTCCCTCTCACAGTGACAAAGACTGAAGAAATATTTTGCCTGAGCTTCCAATTTGAATGGAAAGTGGTGCAATAACAAGACAAGGTACCATGAACTAATAGTAAAAAAAATTTAGGTAGGGCTGTCAAACGATTAATCGTGATTAATGGCATCCAAAATAAAAGTTTGTGTTTACATAATATATGTGGGTGCACTGTGTATAGTTATTTTGTAATATATAAATACACACACTTGCATGTATATTTAAGAAAAAAAAAGATATATAAAATATATATATATATATATATATATATATATATATATATATATATATATATATATATATAATAAATTATATACAAGTCTATATACAGTATATACATGAAAATATTTCTTAAATATATACAAGCATGTGTGTGTATTTATATATATAAAATAATTATACACAGTGCACCAACATATATTATGTAAACAAAAACTTTTATTTTGGATGCGATTAATCATTTGACAGCCCTATTTTCAAGGAATAATTCACCCAGAAACAATGTATTTTCTCAACTTTACATTGTTCCAAACGTGCATGTCAATCTTTTCAACAAAACAACAAATATAACTTTTCCTCATACCTATTTACCATTCACTGAGTTCTTACACTGGCTGTCAAACAAAAAGTACACTATACTCCATTAGCAATAGATATCAAATCGAAAGCCACTCAATAGCTTTGCATTATAAACAGATCAAATCCAAGTATGGCACATATGATGTTTGGTTTTGAACCACTGGATAAATAACAGTGTTTATAGTTAATGACATTTAATTGGTGTCATATTTGATTTGTGAGCTCCAGCCAATGTAAATAATCTGTAATTTTTTTTCTTCATACAAAGCTTCAATATATAAAGCTTCAATATGGTGCTTTTTGTCCTTTTGTAAGACTTTTCAGATAGACACAAAACAGTTTTTGTGCCAAAAAAATATGCCAGTTTGGAATAGCAAAATCACAAAAGTAGCTACAGTTTGCAGAAAGAAGGCCTTACTTTCAATTCACTTTTATTGTAATTGGAAGAAAGTTGCAATGGAAATGAATGGTAATGGAGACTTCATTCTGTCTGAAATGTAAATCTTTTATGCAATGGGAACAACTTGAGGGTAAACTATCCCACTGAACTTTATATATGAACAGTCAATTAGCTCAAAAGATTCATTTAAGTGCAATTTTAGCAACTTCGGTCACATTTACCATTGTTCTGCAAATTCTCATGGGCGAAATCCAGTCATTTCAGTAAGATCAGTAAAATCCAAGTGACAATTTTGCACAAGGTCAAAAGATTTCCCCACTCAGATTTTCTGTGTTGACCAACAGAAAGCTTGGATACATTTTATTTTAAAGGGACAGTTCTTCCAAAAATTTAAATTGTGTCATTTTTGTACTCACCTCTCATGTCGTTTCCAAACCCGTAAAACTTTGGAACAAAAATGAAGATTTTTTTGATGAAATCTCAGAGCTCTCTGTCCCTCCATTGACAGCTACACAACTACCACTTTAACGCTTCAAAAAGTTAATAAAGTCATTGCAAAACATCCATATGAATCGAGCGGTTTAGTCCAAATTATCTTTCGAAAATGAATATTGATCAGCAAACATAAACAGAAGCTCAAATGAAACTGCTTGACACACGAGAACAAACCACTTGCTGAAGCTCAAACGTGCTGGGTAACACGAGAATGAACCTCATTGGTTCACAGACGGCAAGTGAACATGCTTGTGCTTCCGGTTACCACAACTAATGTGTGAGTTGATGAATCTTCATATGTGAATAAAAGCCTAAATTCAATCTGTTAATCATATAAAGTGATCGTGTCTCTTAAGAAAATTTTGGACTATACTGCACGATTGATAGAGCTCTCAGATTTAATCAAAAAGATCTTCATTTGAGTTCTGAAGATGAGCAAAAGTCTTACAGGTTTGGAACGACGAGGGTGAGTAATTACGGACAGAATTTTCATTTTAGGGTGAACTACCCCGTTAGGGTGTCTTTGTTACAGTATACTTTTACATTCCAGTACTGAGTTATATTACTTAAGAGAGTTCACTTACTATAGGTTTTGGTTTAGGGTTAGTTGCATGAAATTATGGATGGTTTACTATTATTACTACAATAAGTACATGTAACGTACCAAGGACACTGTAAAAAGTGACTTTTGTGTGAGTTCTGTTTCATACATCATCACCACATTATTGGCAATAGACCTTTTTTGCCCATGAAATTTTGCTAATGGGATCCTTAAATTAATAGATCATCTGCAAATATTATTCATGTGATATCCAACAAAAGTCTTGCTCATACCTGGGCAACAGGTGTGGTGACTCTGAAAGCCGCTCCAGCAGTGGGTGTAGCAGGTCTCGGTGACATGGTGGCTTTATTTTGGTTCTGAGCTTTGGCCTGGGCCAGGACCTGCTGAGGAACCAACGCCAGCTGACCGGCCTCCGTACGTACCAGCACCATACCTTCAGAACAACACAGAGAAAACAGTGTAAACAAATCATATAGAAGTAATAACAACAGCCACAAGTATTAACAATAGTTAACAAAATATAAAGGGATAGTTAATTTACTTGTGGAACATAAAATATAGACCATTTCACAAGATGTAAACAACACTGGTCCAGAAACACTTCCTGTTTCAGTTTGTAACTGTTTTCTTTATTTCACATGTAAAGAAAACATCTTAAAGATGTTTGTTTAACTTTTTGATTCAGTTTTAAATGTTCTGTTTGTTGTTTTTATCCCAGCTTTTATGTAGTGTTAAACAAGTGAAACAGGAAGTGCTTCTGGACCAGTGTTGTTTACATCTTGTGAAATGGTCTATATTTTGAAGCATGTCTTAAGGTGAGGTCACGTTTTAGAAAATGCATAAAATGTCAATAATGTAGCTATGTATGTTTGAAGCACATAAATCACTTTCAAACTAACGCTTTTTTCTCTTTTTTTGTTGATCAACACTACAAATCATGACTCATGACCAACTTGAACACGTTGTGTGATTTTTCACCCTCAAGTGAAATTACCAATAAGGTGTTTTTTTACCAGATAACAGCACAAATCCACAATCTTTAGATTTTGCTTTGCCAGGGCAATGAAACTAAATGGGATCCAAAGTTGTTTTGGACCCCATTTACTTTTACTATGTGCACAAAAAAGTCCTACAAATATCTTTATGTCCCACAGAAGAATGAATGGCATGCAAGTCTGTGAAACGTGATTAAATATACATTTTTGGGTGAATCAATCCTTTAAACCATTTTTGAGCTATTACCTGGTGGTATGGTGAATCCTGGTGGTAACTGAATAGTAGTTTGTTGCTGGGGTCTGACAATCAGCTGGGTCGTAGGTGCCCCTGGTCGCTGCTGGCCCGTCGTGGTCGCTGTCACTTGAGCGGGCGCACCAGGTCTCAACAGGGTCGTGTGCTGTCCTACGAGAGTGGTTGTTGCCGGCTTTGCAAGGACAGAAGGGGTGCTTACCACAGGATGTGAGGTCACCACTGGACTTGAGGACACAATGATTTGAGTGGGCGTGCTGGTGTGCAACCCTACAGGAGCCCCAAGGAGCTGGTTCGGGACGATGGCTTTAATCTGGTTTTGAGGGTCAGATTTGGGCTCTGTGTTTGTGAACGCCACAGAGGTGGAGACAAGACCAGTGCCCTGCATGGGCAATCCTGAGACTTTAGGGTCACCTCCGTTGTGTACGACACTTGTGATGGTGTTAGGAGGCCTGTGCAGTGCTATGGTGGGACTTGCTTGACTATCTAGTGACACATTCGCATGTGGCAGTGTGCTGTTGGGCTGAGCGGACACAAAAGCAGTATTTGTACTAGTAGGAGCAGACATGTTGCTTTTACCAGTGCCTACACCTGCACCAATGTCAATACCGTTTACAGAAGCAGGCGCGGAAGCGATAACAGAAGAGTTTAACGTGCCACTGCTTCCGTTCACAGTCTGTATTCTGGCGGGAACCGTCCGGACAGCAGACGCAATGTGATTTGTATTGGAATGAGAGTCTGTTGGTGCTGCGTCACTTGAACAAGTTGATGAATTTGATGAATGATATTGCACCCGGTTCGTTGCTGTAACGTTAACTAAATTCGCAGAGGTACTGGGCAGGTTCGAGGTGGAGGGGACAGAGCTGGACGCCGGTATCCTGTCCGGACCGTTTTCTTGAGAGTTTCCCTCCTGGTTTCGCTGTGGCTGTCGCTGCTGCCCCAGTGTTGTTCCTACTTGGACGGGCAGTAATTTCCCCAAGTGTGGATTTAGCGCGTTTGCGGGTCTCCTGATGTCACCTTGAGGACCCACCGCCTTGTTTTGTCCACCCAACTGCGATTCTAACGAGCCTACGAGGTCACTGACGGCTTTTTCGTCCACTTCGGAGTACAGCATATCTTCCAGTGGATCGGGGACACCCGCCATCTTTGTGAGACGCTTGAGAAATGCGCACTGCGCGTGCGTTGTTTTGCTGCTGGGGCATTGTGGGAAACGTAATGACATCATGGACCAGGTTTGCAGTTGTTGTCATAAGCCTGTCATATTTGGAAACTGCCTCATAAATATTCAATGTAAAAATAAAAATATAAAAATTGTATGTTTATTTTTGAACGCTTTGTAAATGTAATTTACGAATAAATAAATGTAAAAATACAAATATATAAATGTTCATTTTTTTAATGTATTGTAAATGTAATTTACAAATAAATAAATGTAAAAATAAAAATATATAAATGTTCATTTTTTTAATGTATTGTAAATGTAATTTACAAATAAATTAATGTAAAAATAAAATAACAAAATAAAAGCCTTGCATGATACTGATAAATGGTGAAACATCCTTTCATTTGTTATGAAATAGTTCTCAGTCACCTTGTTTTGGTCAGATTTATATTCATTTATTAGGCATCCAGCTTTCAACTTTGTTTTGGAAAAAAAATCTAATAAAAATTCAATGTTTTTTCACTCATGGCACGTCTTACCTTAAGGAATATTATTTAAATAATATGCTACTTAAAAATAAGTATAGACTTTGTTCTAAATATAGCTAAATATATGAACTTTGAAAAATAATAAAGTAAAATAAAATACAATGTGTTAATATATAGCTCTACTGTAGTTTTGAAATTACCTAATCTTTTCATCTCAGATAAAAAAAATTCTAATTATACTGATACATTTAAATTGTTATGCACAGATTCTTTGGCCTACCCTACTTTTAAACTGAAACAGAATAATCTCTTAACATTTTTTTTATATACTTAAAACGAAAAAAAAAAGTTTTTATTTTGCCCTTGTGTAAATAACATTAGGAATAAAGGTTTAGTTTAGAAAACTTCCTGCCTCTTGGCTCTGCGTAAACACAACGCAACAGTGATTGTTTTTGGTGTTTGGCTTATGCAAAGATCACGTGGTACAGAGCTGCACCAATAGGATTGAGAGTCGTGTTGTACGGCCCAAATATTGAAAACACCAGTATCAGTTTTGATCATTTTCATCGGTGCTGTCAGGAACAGTAAGTACGTGTTTCAAAATATGCCGGAATTCACGTCTTATTATTAATTGTTTTCATTTATATGACATGTTTTTGTAGTTGTTGTTGATAATGCGATTGGCTTATATGAGACATAATGTTCATGTTAGCAAGCTGGCTAAATGAGTTCGTCAGTCTTATGAAAGTTGGTTTCGAAAAGCGTATTGCGGGGGTTTATCATTCTTAATCAATTAAACAATATAAAGAAAATATAGTAATATTCAAAATATCGTATAAATCAATGTACCGAATACTGTAACGTTACGTACGCAAACGCAATATTCTTAAAAATAACATAATAAAAAGCTGTAAATCATTTTATTAAATATATATTTGAAGTTTCATTTTTCAATATGAAGAAATGTTAAAAACAGCAAAACTAGTGTCAATCAAGGGGGCGTGGCGCATGGGTAAAGCTAAATATATGTAAGAGTAACGTTATATAAACACATCAGGAACATTATGATGTGCAGCACGTTGAAAATTCTATGGATGAATTCCACTGTACAAAGCAGTAACATTGCTTTTATTTATTTTATTTTCTGAAATATATTTATAGATTGATTTTAATGTGATATTACATTGTCATTGAGAGGTGTAGCTGTTTAGACAGGTCCAACTGACACAATTCTGCTCTCTCTTCTATCATATTCTCCATCAGCCCGAAGCATGGCCACGGCACAGTCAACACTGATGTTCGCAGTGTGCATCCTGGTGATAACAGAACTCATACTGGCCAGAAAGGACTACTTATGACATCCTCGGTGTGCCAAAAGACGCTTCCGACCGTCAGATCAAAAAAGCTTTTCACAAGCTTGCCATGAAATATCACCCTGACAAGAACAAGAGCCCCGATGCGGAAACCAAATTTCGAGAGATTGCTGAAGGTCAGTTATATACTGTACACCACCCTCAAAAGTTTGAAATAATTATGATTTTTTAAATGTTTTTTTAATGTCTCTTATGCTCACCAAGGCTGCATTTATTAGATTTAAAATACAGCAATATTGTGAAATATTAGTAAAATTTAAAAGAACTGTTTTCTATTTTAATATATTTAAATGAAATTAATATACTAATTGTCCAGTGGTTCCTGAGATTTTCAAGTGTGTTTTTATAATGGGATTTCTTTGGTTTATGAGTAAAATAACTGTGGTAAACATAACTTACGATACTTGGATGTTTTTTGCATAAATTACTCACACCCATATCAAAAATGCTAATTTTGAAGTGTCACTGTTATCTGTTTTTATGTAAAACGTGTTTTTTCCAGGATTCTTTGATAATTAGAAAATTCAAAAGAACAGCATCTATTTAAAATAAATATATTTTGTAACATTATAAATATTACAGTTTTTCCATTGTAGGAATAAATTACATTGATTTTAAAATATATTAACAGTTCTTGTAAATTGTAATCATATTTCACAATATCACAGTATTTTTGATCAAATATATTCAGCTGAGCACAAGAGAGTTCCTTCAAAAACATAAACTTTTCATTTGTCCAAATTGTTGTCTGGTAGGTGTAATGTATTCTGCTTGATTAAAGGAGTAGTTCACTTTAAAAAAAAAAAAACTTTTGCTGATAACTTACTCACCCCCATGTCATCCAAGATGTCCATATCTTTCTTTTATTCAGTCGAAAAGAAATTAAGGTTTTTGATGAAAACATTCCAGGATTTTTTTCCATATAATGCACTTTAATGGGAACCAAACGGTTCAAGGTCCAAAAGACAGTTTCAGTGCAAACTGTTCAAAGGGCTTTAAACGATTTCAGATGATGATCAACAATCGCTCATTTTTATACGTTTTATAAGCTCAAACGCTCGCCTTGCTCTATTCTGTGATGCGTGTTTGTTAATCTCCTGTTTGAACTTGTTCATCAAAATGAACAAATCTTTTTCGAGTCATTTGGTTCATTCAACAAACAAAATGAACGAATTGACTCGGAAAAAGTTTTCTTCATTTTGATGAACAAGTTCGAACGAGAGATTCACAAACATGCGTCACAGAACAGAGCAAGGCGAAGCAAGTTTTTTAAAAAGTGAACTACTCCTTTAAATACTTAATATAGTGATCTATAATTAAATAACATGTTTATTAGCAAAGATTCTTTACATTGCTTTCTCGCTCATTCATAATTTTTGAAAACTCGTTCTGCAGCATATGAAACCCTATCAGATGAGAAGAGGCGGCGAGTATGACCAGTTAGGAAACAATGCATTCAGCAATGAAGACATGAACGGAGGGCAGCGTTTTCATCATTCCTTTGATTTCAACTTCGACGACATGTTCAGAGACTCGGACATCTATAGCCAAAACAGGCACGCTCGCCAAAAACGGCACTTTGACGAGCACTTAAAGGCCCACCAGCAAGCACACAACCGCCACAAGAGACACTTCCAGGGCGCTTTTGGTACCGGAACCTTCGAGGACATGTTTGAAGATATGGAGAAGATGTTTACATTTGACGGACACATAAAAAGAACAGAGAGCAGGTTTCAGGGCACAACCAAACAACACTGCAGAACGGTGACCCAGCGAAGAGGAAATATGGTCACCACGTACACGGATTGCACCTCATCCTGAACGTCAGCTCGGACCATCACGGCTTGTGTTTTTATGTCTGAGTTATTAATCTGCTGCTGTGATGATGATTGGGGTTTGATTTTACTTGTGACTGATCTGTTATTTAAGATGCATTTGGAGTTTCAGTTGGTTTGATTGAGATCTACAATTGACACTACATTGGATAGTGGCCTCTTAATAGCCTCAAAGTCTAGGTTTAGACTTTTTATGAGTTTGTTTTCATCCCTGCAGCACCAAAACATTAAGAAAAGGTCATTAGTTGATTATTGAGAAACTATTTGATTACGCTAGTGTGAATTAATGTTGAAATCGCACTTCTCTGACCATATGAAGCAAGTTGTTATATGCCTGGTTAACTACTAAACTCCCCTGTTATATTGAAAGGATGAATGTGCAGAAATCCTGAATCATCATGACAGACCATTTAGCTCTTCCATTAACTTTCTCCCCTTATCCAAGGTTGTTTTGGTGCTGAACACTCATAATATAATATGAACATTTGGGGTTTACATCTTCATAAACGGCTCTTTTATTTTTATGTGAAGCTAAACAAATGTTTGCTGCATTGCTGTGAATGATATAGTTTCCTAAGTAATTTCTTTCAAACTCACACTTGTTAGTTAGAGAGGTGCCTTTCCCACTCGTTGTGTTATATTCAGTTTATTGTGATCACATTGGAGCACTTTTATGACCTCATGTGTATTATAGTTTGCATGGCTGAGAGAAAGTAAGTCTGTTTTTGTCATGTACATCAGTTATCCGGTTGGGTTTGTAAACAGCTTTTGCTTTTGCAAAGTACAAGTCTGACATTGTTCTCTAAGCCAAAGTGTATTTTGGCTGAACTTTTTATATGTTTGTAACAAAACATAAACATTTGATTGTTTCTTTTTATATGGCAGTGTAACCCCTAAAAAGAAACAAGGGGAATATACCAACTTAGCATTTGCCTGACATTTTTTTTTTGTAAATACAATGTATAACCCAGCTGTGTTCCTGTATGACATCACCTCACCTGTGACCTGTTGTGTTGAATGATCCCATGTGCAATATTTAAAGGCAGCTGTCCTGTTGGTTTTACTGTTACCCGCTGACATAGTTGTTATGTTCAGAGTCTTGGTAGACTCATCTGGCACTTTCTTTATTTTAATCCTATGGATGAAATGTAAATCTTAAATAGCCTACTTGAACCCAGATGTATGCCTACTTGGGTTAAAAATAAATTGTGTTCAAAATGATTTGTTTGAGGACCCTTTTCTTTAGGATTTTTATACAACTTCACACTCAGTAAACTTGAACTGATATAAAATTGATTGCAATACACATGTAGTTTCTGTCATACATAAAATTTGTCATATATTTTAATGGCCATAGGACAGAACAAGAAAAATGCATGTTATACAAGTATTAATATTATTGGAGAAGTTTAATAAACTTACATTGATATGTTTGCTCAGAGCCCATTCAAAAAAAAATCTTTATAAATGACTTAAAAGTGTTTTTTTTTTTTTACATTTTGTATTTAACTTAATAATTTATCCAGTTCACGTCAGTAAAAAATGTGTGTATTATTAATGAACATTTCTCTGGGTGTGTATATATATGCTCCAAAATATTTTGTTGCACCTCATAGTTACGGTTGCCTTGGCGCGTCCACTCAGAACAATGCTTGGTAATGTAGTTTATTTCCAGAAAATTCAAATGTGGGTCAACAGCTGTTGTGCAGCCTAAAACTACAAGTCCCACAATGCACCATCAGTGCGCAGTTTTTCCGCGGCCGGGTTGGTTTTCATGGTGTCACAGTGAGGGACATTGAATGACTTTGTGCCGTGTTTAGTCGCGGTAGTCTCCTTAACAACTCGTTTTGACAGTGGAACAGATCGTCAACGCGATGGAGGCTCTATTCCTGTCATTAACAAACTCCAGGATGTTTTTAACACAGTCGGGGCGGATATTATCCAGCTGCCCCAGATTGCAGTGGTGGGAACGCAGGTAATTTTGTAGTTGCTGTTTCCATTCAGACTGATACAGGTTTATGGTAGTGTTTCAAAACCTAGCGAGTTAACGTTCCCCAACTGAGACTGCATTTCGGAATGGAATGGAAAGGTCGAGGGCGCCTATGAAGCCCCTATCTAACGTTATACGGTTCACTTATTTTGGAACACGACCGGCTATTATTAGCTACGTTTTTCCCCTGCGACATTGTTTATATATGGCAATATCAACGACAAATAAATGAATGTCGTTTTTAATATCCTGACACTTAAGACGATAAAATGTTAATCTTTAACTAGCTTTCAAATAATGTTATGTGCGCTATCCAGCTAACTAGCGTGCTAACGTATGCACTCGCTTGCTTCCTAATTCATGTTTAAATAGTTGACCTCAAATATAAATGTGGACGTTTCTACTGTTAGGAATGTGTTTGCTTTAAAAGCATTAGTAATATCAAAGTAAATAAAGCTGTGCTGGTCTGAGTAAGTTACACTAACTTAGCTAACAACACATGATGAGAATGCGCCATGGTCGGTCTGAACTTGACAGTCAGGCTGCATGTTTGGACTGAGCAGCTGCAAGACAAGACTCACTGTATATCAAGGACAAAATGGGCAGATTGGTACTAAGGTTAAAATGATTATGGAGTTTACACTAGATATCTGCATCATTTCATTGTGGAAAATACTGCATACTTGATAAAAAGTGTTATAGTAATATGGAGCTTTAATGTAAGTAAACCAGAGACTGACTCATCAAGTAGAAGAGTTTACTACCATCTGCCTCACACACTTTAGGTATAGTGCGTTTAAAGAGTCTTAAAGCAGAGACTTTCACTGACCTCTTAAGAGGATATGGCTGTCTGGGTGCCCGAGAAAGTGTTGTTATCCCTGTAAAGCCTAACATATAAAATAAAAGTCTGAAAAGACTACCAACCTATAATTTTCTAACCAATAGTGTAGGCTATTTGTGTGGAAAAGTTAATCCAAACTCAACTTTTTCAACTCGTTTACAACCCTGTTTTGGGCCATTTAAGGAAAGAAAATGTTGGATCCCAATGATGGAACATTTTATTAAACATTTAGACAAATTATGTGTTTTATGCTATGCTCCAGACTTTTATGGCTCATATAGTATAATATGTTTGGAATATAGAGTTTGGTTTGATTTTTAAAAAGTATGATGAAATTCTGATACCTTTATAAGATACTTGCATAAAATGTGGATAAATATCATTTGTCACTCACTCTATTTATATCTCCCAATAATATATTATTATAGTCTTAGTTTTATGATTAAAGCTCTATAGATTTTATTAAGGTTCAAAACATAATGCAGTTCAGTATATACAGCAATGAACATCTTGAAATATTTCTAGCAATATAAAAGTTATTCTTTTATAAAAATCAGGAAAGATTTGAAGGTGGACTTTCTTAGAATGATACTAAAAAGCCTTTTACTTGCTGAAAATAAACTATTTATCAGACGACAGAAGATATGTAGTAGATTGTGTGCAACAGGTTTTTCAGCAACATTTTTTGATCATGTTGATAATTTAGAGGCCTTAGAAATTCATGTATGGTACAGTAACCTTTATAGACATTATGCCTGCGGCCATCTTTACAATTTTGACTTTGAACGTTCATTTTTGTGGTAGTTCTGTGGCATCGCTATCCAAATTAATTTAAGTGGTGAATAAGATTTATTTATTGTAGAATTAATGAGAATTATCATGAGCATTGGAAAGCCAATGTCAAATGTCAGTAGACCGGGAAGATTTAAAAATGAGCAGTTCATTCATAAATCCGTAAAATCTTTCCTTCATGCTGTGGAAATACAATGTGCTGCTCTGAAAAGGGGCGGAGCTACATAAGTTCAATAAGGTTAAGCGGTTTACGTACTTAGAGGCCGCCCGATAAAGGATTTTGAAGGCCGATAACGATACAAATATTTGTTGGTTTTAAAATCCGATATATCGGCCGATAATTTATTTTATTTTATATTTTCCAGAAACGCGCAACAAAACATTAACAGATTTCCCTAACATTATTTATTGTAGTTATTTATGAGTTTTAATTAAAATAATATGATAATGCATTTTAAAAAGAAACTTGCTTCTTTTATTGTCACAACAGAACAGAGGAACATCAAAATATATTAAAGTTCTGATAAATAAAATAATAATTAGTCCCTACATTGCCTGCAGCCTGGATCAGCAGGTTGCGGGATGTGTAGCGTGTTAAACACGCGTGTTGTAGAGTCGTTGTAGAGTGCCCTCTGGTGGACAAACTACAACTCCAACACTCATGACATGGTTGAAGCGTGTTTAGTCCGTTTTTACTTTATTTTTGAAATATTAATTTATCGGCCATTATAACTGCCGATACCGATAGTTTGGAAAATGCCTAATATCGGCCAGATAATATCGGCCTGCCGATAAATCGGTCTGGCTCTATTACGTACATGTTCTGATCGGCAAGTGAACTTTTAGTTATGGTTCTAAACAAGTAAATATTCATGTAATTGACAGCCCGGATTTATTTGTATTTTGTGTGGTGTATCTGATTTCCAGAGCAGCGGGAAAAGCTCTGTGCTGGAGAGTTTGGTTGGCAGAGACCTTCTGCCCCGCGGACGGGCATCGTCACCCGCAGGCCTCTCATCCTCCAGCTGGTGAACGTAGACCCAGAGGACAGAAGGAAGTCCAGTGAGGAGAATGGTATGTACTACTTGGGATTTAGGTGCTACTTTATTTCTAATTCGGTTGCTCACTCAATGGCGGTGCAGTGGTGTCAAAAGAGAATGGAAACCATAGTGGTCCAAGCCAGTTTATCCATGTGTGATGTTTCTTTAAATGATCTGTGTGAACTTTCAATACACATTGAATCCAGTCCGTAAGAACCTGCTGAACCTGATTTATTTCAAATGAAGCTTTTAGCATGGGCATCTCTGCATTTGTGTGGATTAGGCTACTCTAGAGTCCTATAAAGACTGCACTGCTGCAGGCTAACACTCTGTCATCTCTCTTTAAACGCAGAGCCCAATGCCTGGAAAAATGAGCGCCTTTACAAAGGTCTCCTTTTCCTTGTTTCTTACCCTTTTGCTTGTGTTGAGCAGCTTTGTGTTTTTTCTCATCCTGCTTCCATTATTAGATTTTAAGCTTTAGTTAAACTGCTAGTGCAATGGCTTAGCTTAAATCAGGGTTTTCAAACCTGTCCTGTGACAGTGATATGATGTGAATTTGTCCTCTGCATTTAACCCATCAATGTTAGTGCACACACATTGAGTTGTAAACACACACACTGCAAACAGTGAAAAAGGTATATAAACCATATCACAAAACGTCTATTCACTCACTAAAAACTAATAGTCATCAACTACTATTTATTTTAAACATCACTTTGTTGTGAGGATCAAATTCTTTAATTTACCCAATGCACTGCACTTTGCCTTTGTTTTGTAGCAGTTTTTGTTTGATTTGCTGTCATGGTGCTTTAAAAATAAAAATGGTATATTGATGTGGAACAAAAGTATATCCTACTTGGCAGAGTAAACTCTGTTTACAAGAAAGTGAAAGTTTACATTGTGTCGTAAACATTTTTCCCATAGGAGTGGATGGAGAAGAGTGGGGGAAATTTCTACACACCAAAAACAAGGTATGGAAAGCAGCACAATAGATGTTTGGACAAAGAATTCACAAGCACTGCAGCAGCTAAGGTCAAATGTGTGTGACCCTTTTAACCTTTTTAGGAGTCCATTATGAACCATTTAAGTAATAATAATAATAATAGTTCTCATTGAGTAAATTTTGCTTGGATTAGTTACTGGAGAACTTTTCATGAACTTCTCTTTCTTATGCTATTATTTGCCAGTTGTACATATGCATATTTAAGATTAAATACACATATATAAAATTGCATCTTAACATGTTTATAAAAACCACCAAGACTGTGATTTTTGTGCACAGGTGGTTTCAGGGTTCAGCAATATTTTTTTGTATTGTGGTCACTTTAATCAAGATTTTTTTTCATAAAAGCTTTCATACTCTGATAAATACACACACATTTGTGCATATGCACAGTTTGTGTATAAGATCCAATTTCTCAAGATATGTTTATTATCCAACACCTCACATTTGAGTCCAAGTGGAAAAGTTGTTACATCAAAGAGACGCTGCACAATGTTGGTTTATTCAGACTTTCTGGCCATCAGACACCTTTATGTGCTACAAACAACAGTGCTGAGAGTTTGTTTGATTTTTTTGACAGTTGAAGAACAAGTCCTTTAATTCATGAACATCAAGAGCGTGTTGGTCCAAATGATCACTGGAGAGAAACTGCAGTGTGGTCTTGTGTCAGACACATGCTTTGTATTAACCTCATGTTACATTAAAGGGGTCATGAACTGGCTTTTTAAATTTTATTATATCATTGTCTGAGGTGAACTTATGACGTTTGCTTGGTTTATGCATTCAAAAACATCAAAATTAATAAGTAATAGGCTATTTTCTACCCAAGTTTTTAGCCTATGTCAAAAATGCTGGGTTTTTATGGTCGTCTGGCACTGAAGACTTGAAAGTAAACGCCCACTGCTGTTCTCTTTAATGTTATAGTTTCTGTGAATTGAGATATCATGATTGTTTATATTGTGTCTCTGCCTTTTAGGTCTACACAGATTTTGATGAAATCAGGCAAGAAATCGAAAATGAAACAGAAAGAATTTCTGGCAATAACAAGGTATGGAAGAGTCCCTATAGGAAGTAGGAAATACATGAGATGATGGTGTAATTTTAATCCTCTATGTACTAGAGCCCGAACCGATAAAAGATTTTGAAGGCCGATACCGATACAAATATTTGTTGGTTTTAAAATCCAGATATATCGGCCGATATATATATAATTTTTTTTTTTCAGAAAGGCAGTACAAAACATTAACAGATTTCCCTAACATTAGTTATTTGTAGTTATTTATGAGTTTTAACAAAAATAATATAATGCATTTTAAAAAGTAATGTGTTTCTTTTATTGTCATAACAGAACAGAAGAACATCAAAATATATTAAAGTTCTGAGAAATAAAATAATAATTAGTACCTACATTGCTTTATAAGCTATGTGTGGCGCGTTATACACGAGTGTTGCCAACAGGGACAGTGTAGAGTGCCCTCTGGTGGACAAACTATACAACTCCAACACTCATGACATAGTTGAAGCGTGTTTCGCCCGTTTTTATTAAATTTTTTAAAATATTCTGTTATCGGCCATTATAACTGCCGAATACCGATATTTTGGAAAATGCCTAATATCGGCCGATAATATCGGCCTGGCTCTAATGTACATTACCATTTTACATTTTGGGGTCAGTAAGTTTTTTTTTTTTCTTTCCTCCTCTCAACAATGACTTATAATGTTAGAAGAGTTTTTTTTTAATTCCAAAAATGCTTTTCTTTTAAACGCTCTATTCATTAGAGAATCCTGAGAAAAATATGTGTCACGGATTCCACAAAAATATTAAGCAGCTTAACTGTTTTCAACATTGATCATTACAAGAAATCTTTCATGCACAGCAAATTAGCATATTAGAATGATTTCTGAAGGATCATGTGACACTGAAGACTGGATTATTTCACAATATTACTGTATTTTTGACAAACAAATCCAGCCTTGCTGAGCATAAGAGGCTTCTATCAAATAAAACATTTTAAAAAATCTTACTGACCTGTAACGTTTTGAACTTTAATGTTGTTTCTGTTGGCATTTAGCTCTGCTATTTTGACTAATTCATAATGTGGAGGGTCTTATAAAAACATCTTGTGTCATTGTTTAACAGGGTATTAGTGATGAGCCAATACACCTGAAAATCTTCTCACCACATGTTGTCAATCTCACGCTGGTGGATCTGCCTGGCATCACAAAGGTGTTCTGATTCAAGCTCAGCTTGGCCTGTTTGAGTATTCTGTTTGTGGATGATTTTTTGACGCTGACACTGATATATTCATGTTCAGGTCCCAGTGGGAGACCAGCCCAAAGATATCGAGCTGCAGATCCGTGAACTGATCCTAAAATACATCAGTAATCCCAACTGCATTATTTTAGCTGTCACTGCGGCGAACACAGACATGGCCACCTCTGAAGCGCTGAAAGTGGCCCGTGAGGTGGACACAGATGGTCAGCATATTTACGTTGATTTTACTCGTGCATTATTTTTGCTCATCTTTCACTTTGTGTGATGTGATGTTTCTCCGCATTGCTGTGTGATGCAGATTTTTCGAAAAGCAGCATTTTTATTTTCTCCTACTGTCAGGTCGCAGGACACTGGCTGTGGTGACTAAACTAGATCTGATGGATGCCGGTACTGATGCAATGGATGTACTCATGGGCAGAGTCATTCCTGTCAAACTAGGACTGATCGGAGTGGTCAACAGGTTAAAAAAAATCTATTTAAAATGAAATAGTATTTATAAAATAAATTCTGTTTAATTACATTATAATTTATTTTGCATTAATATTTTAACAATATATAAATGTCTTTATGCAGGAGTCAGCTGGACATTAATAATAAGAAATGTGTGGCAGACTCCATCCGTGATGAGTATGCCTTCCTGCAGAAGAAATACCCCTCCCTCGCCAACAGAAACGGGACCAAATATCTTGCAAGAACATTAAATAGGTGAGAGTTTATGCTTGAAACATCACAGTTTGTTCATTTTTGCTGAGCATATCTGCTTTTAAAGTGTTAAAATCCTGTTTTTCCCCATCAGGTTATTGATGCATCATATTAGGGACTGTTTACCAGAGCTAAAGACGCGCATCAATGTTCTAGCAGCCCAGTATCAATCCCTGCTCGGCAGCTACGGCGAGCCGGTGGACGACAAGAGCTCCACCCTGCTGCAGCTCATCACAAAGTTCGCCACAGAGTACTGCAACACCATTGAAGGGACGGCCAAATACATTGAGACTACTGAACTGTTAGTTCCTCTTATCTCCCAGTTACTGCTATAAAGCTAATCACAGTGCTAGTGCTAACCACATTTGTTTATGCTAATTTTTTTTAGGTGTGGTGGTGCAAGAATTTGTTATATTTTCCATGAGACGTTTGGTAGGACACTGGAGTCAGTCGATCCTCTTGGAGGACTCACGACTATAGATGTCCTTACAGCTATTAGGAATGCTACGGTAGGTTGCGTAGAGTCTTCTACATCCTTTTGTCTACATCCCGTTGTTTTAATATGGATGCGAAATAAAGACTGCAGCCTGCAGTGCTCTGCATTGTGCTGCGGTTTTCTCAAAGTCTGCAGATTTCTATTTTAGCACAACTCCTCTGAGGGACATTTAAATATTAGAGTGACTTAAAGAAGCTCTTGTATAACACTGTGGAGGTATATCTAGGGATGAAACGGCTATTGGTTTTGAGAATAAACCACGATAAAATGTCTGATGGTTAGTATTATCAGTATTACTGTACTGTTATTTAGTGTTAAATTATTGTAGTTGGGTTAGGTGGTTTAGGTTTTATTGGGAATTTATGATGTAAATTTTTTGTTTTGTATTTGGACTACTTATATTTATATATACT
This sequence comes from Hybognathus amarus, assembly GCA_030378365.1. NCBI lineage: Eukaryota > Metazoa > Chordata > Actinopteri > Cypriniformes > Leuciscidae > Hybognathus > Hybognathus amarus. The sequence goes on from JAQIUQ010004219.1 coordinate 62,166, forward strand.
TAATTTTTAATCTATTAAATTTTTAGAATTTAATTTTTTTCAATAAAAAGCATTTTTTAATATCATTCAACGTTTTGAAGCACTGTTTTAAAAGTATTGATTTGGTACCAGCATAGAGAGAAAAAAAATTATAGTGATATCGCATTTTGCAGCATCTTCAGGTATTTCTGTAGTTTGTAATGGAGTGCGTTGGGTGCGTTTCCTCAGGGTCCACGTCCGGCTCTGTTCGTGCCTGAGGTGTCGTTTGAGCTGCTGGTGAAGAGGCAGGTGAAGCGCCTGGAGGAGCCCAGTCTGCGCTGTGTGGAGCTGGTGCATGAGGAGATGCAGAGGATCATTCAGCACTGTAGCAACTACAGTACTCAGGTAGACTGCAGCCATGGGAGATGGAACATGGGAAATGGCCCTGTTATAGCAAACAAAATGGCAAAGTTCAACTTTTAGAGAGTCCAGAGAATTGTCCTAGACTGGTCTGGTTCCGATCAGGCGAAAAACGGGATAGAAGTAGGTTTTGGGCAAAATTCAACATAGTGGAAAATTAAAAATCGGAGATATACATTTTGTCCGCCTTGAGCCAAGGATCACAGTGGTGTAAAAAACGCTGAGTTGAGGCTGAATCAAGCGGTCTAGGAGTTATGAGCAATTTAGTATTGTGGTTGCTGTAGCGCCACCTATGGGCCAATTGGGCTCATACTCTGATAGGTTCTCCCCAAATTTAGGCCTAACATATGGCCAGGTTTCAAGTGTCTAGGCCTTACGGTTTGGGCTGCACGATGCATTTTACAGCAGAAGAATAATAATAAAAATCCTTACAAATACAGTAGGTTTTCAGTACTTCGTGGTTGAACATATAATGAGAGGAGAACAATATCACTTTTAGAGCATTTTTTTTCTCTACAGCTGATGAACAATACAAAAAAAAACATTTAATTCTAACCAGTATCCACCCGACTAAAGAGCTGTAGTAGTATTAGTAGTGTTTTGGGATTGGTTTTATTTAGTTATAATGTGATAGTTGTTGTTGTTACTATTATTATTAATAATCATTATCTTTTATATACTAATTGCTATCTTCTAATTTTTTCCAGGAGTTGCTTAGGTTTCCAAAGCTCCATGATGCCATAGTAGAAGTGGTCACCTCTCTGCTCAGGAAGAGGCTTCCAGTCACCAATGAGATGGTTTGTTCGTTTTCACTCATGCTCTTATTCTTTTCCATGTTATGGCCCAGCAGTTTATGTGCATGTATTTCTTCTCTAAACCTGCTCCAGGTTCACAATCTTGTGGCGATTGAGTTGGCTTACATCAACACAAAACACCCAGACTTTGCAGATGCTTGTGGGGTCATGAACAACAACATTGAGGTTTAATGACATTTTGGTAATGATTTATGATTAGAAAATATTTGAGTGTGAAATTAACATTTGTTGTCTTCGTAACCAGGAGCAGAGACGTAACCGAATGAGAGAGATTTCCTCAGCGGTGCCTCGTGAGAAGGTATGATGTTAAATCTTGAGCGATCGGTGAACTGCGTTTTCTCACTGGGCTGCTGTTTGCAATGTTCTTTTATCTCTTTTCCTCTCTGGAAATTAGTTGCATAAACCAAAGTCTCGCTGCCTTTTCTTCCAGTTTTGATTTGAATCGGACTCAAATCTGCTGCTTTCCTCTCTAGCTGACTAGTCCCTTCTCTTCCTGTGTCTTTTTAGTCCTTAAAAGGTCCTGGTGGGCAGTCAGTGTCGCCCACTGAGTCTGCTGAGGGTGATGGGTCTAAGGTGTGTGGCGCCCCTGTATAGGGGCAAAGCATGGAGTTGATTTTCAACCCACTCAATCTGCTCCCCCTGACCTTTAACCCCAACTGCATGGTCACCAACCACTAAACTGACGGCAGTTTTGGTTTTACTGATCAGAACCTTCTCAAACTACTGTTGTGATTTTTAAAGACCCAGTATTTTTTCAGTTTGTAGCCAAAATCTGTGTTTTATGTGTGAACAAGGCTTTTGTTCAGTTCTGAAGCCTAAAACTAATACATAAAACACAGATGCACTGCATGGGAGGGTGCATAAAACACTAGTTGGTGCTCAATCGTGTCTTGTTCTTCCTGTTTATGTGTATTAGATGGCCGGAGGGGCTCAAGGGGAGCAGGAAGGAGGAACAGGGACCTGGAGGGGCATGTTGAAGAAGGGAGAGGAAGGCCAGGGCGAAGACAGGCACAAACAACAGAGCTCTGTCCCCGCCAGCCCTCAGAGAGGACACGCAGTGAACCTGCTTGATGTAGTGAGTCCATAAAACACATACTTTTTTGATTATGCTACAGAAATGACTTTAAAAGCTTGCAGTGTGAAAGTAAATAAACACCTGTAAGTATTTGTGGTCTCTTTCAGAGCTGTTTGCTAACACCGTCACAAAGAATTAGTGTTGATTTGTTCTGATCTCTGCAGCCTGTGCCAGTTGCTCGGAAACTGTCTGCTCGCGAACAGAGGGACTGCGAGGTCATCGAGAGGCTCATCAAGTCTTATTTTCTCATTGTTCGTAAAAACATCCAGGACAGGTATGTAGAAAACACATTTAACCTCTACAAGAGACTATGGAGGAAGCATGAATATGAGTTTCTAGTTTCAATACTCACTCAGTTTCTCCATCTCTGCAGTGTACCAAAGGCTGTGATGCACTTCCTGGTGAACCATGTGAAGGACAGCTTACAAAGCGAGCTGGTTGGACAGTTGTATAAACCCGCCCTGCTGGACGACCTCCTCACGGAGTCAGAGGACATGGCCCAGCGCCGCAATGAGGCCGCAGATATGCTGAAGGTGACGTCAATCATTTATATATAATAATAATTATATATATAATGTATATTCATGTAAAAAACGTTTAGCAATGCTGAGTAGCCTTTACATTTATTCATTATAATTAATTTTATGTATATTATTATTATTAAACAGTAAATAATATTATGACAATTTATAAATAATAATTAGTATTATATATAAGTTATAATGAATATTAATGCAAAATGTTTATATATGCAGAGCAGCCTTTACAATATTTTTAATTGAATAATATACTAATAATTTATTTAATATTTCATAATAATAGTAATATATTATATAATTAGTAATAGTAAAGTATATTAATGTAAATCTATTAGTAATGATGAGTAGCCTTTACATTAATAGTAATTGTCATTATTAGTATAATTATAAATATAATGTATATTAATGTTAAAATGTTTATAAATGCAGAGTAGGTTTTAATTATTTACAAATATAAATTAAAATTAAATAATAGTTTCTAAAGTAATTTATTTTAATTGTATTAATAATTTATTTTTATTTTTGCTATTATTAAATTAATTTAACATTTAAATTAAACAATTAAATTAACAATTCATTTTGTTGTAGAGGCTAATCTGCATTACTTGGCATTAAATTAAACTTTGAATTATACATTATTTTAAAAATGTTGTGTTGTAATTTATCATTAAATAGAAACTTTCAAATGTTTTCAAACTGGCATCCTCTCGTCTGCCCATAGGCCTTGCAGAGAGCGAGTCAGGTGATCGCAGAGATCCGTGAAACGCACCTGTGGTGAAGACCTGCGCTGATGTACAGCCCCTTTCCCTTCTGCTCGAACCCTGCGGTCTGCATCACCCGTCTCGATTTCACAGACAGCCAACTTGAAAAATGCACTGGTGTCAGTTAGTGTGTATTGAATATAGTTTTATGTATGCAACGGACTCTTTCTCGAACTACATCGAGGGCAGCACATATCATGTCACACCTGCACACCGTCCCAGCAGTGATCTCTTTCATGTATGTAAACTACCATATACGCTGCAGGTAACATGTGCGGCCTGTTAAAGGACCATGTGTCCCTGATGTAGTCTAAATTAAAGGTGAAATAAACCGATCAAAGGGTTTGTCATTATGTTGTAGCTTTATTTGGTATGATTGTTTTTCTTAAATATTTTTTTTGCTGTCCAATAAGACAGTCAACATGGGATTACATTGGAAAAATCTAGGATCACACTACTCGTTTCTTTTGTGTAAATGTGCACCTTTAATTTCATAGCATAATTTTATACTTTTTTTCATTGTTGGTCATATAAAATAATAATGAGTCAAACTTTGAGATTTATGTAGTTTGATGCAATGTTGGTGTTTATGTGCATGATTGTCATACATAACTGCACTGCAACTTTATATATTATATTATATTTATTATACATTTTTAATCAAATGTTGCAGCTATTTATTTTGTATTTACAGATAATATTATTTATTAATATTATTGACAGCACTAATGAGTACACTACAATGAACAGTCAGCAATAGCATTTATTCATGGCAAAATGCAGAGCAAAAAATGTACAGGCAAATTTTTTATTATTTTTTTATGTTCAGAACAATGACTTATAAATATCACCATCAATCAGACCAACAAAAAACGAATGCACGAGGACAAAATCCTCTCACATCTTCTGCTGTCAACGACTATCTCAGCCTTCCTCCCATTTTGCCTTTGCCGTGTCCCTTGGTACTGATAGAAAAGCAAGAGTTTAAAAATAATTTTTGGATATAAAACCAAATGACTCAACACTTCTAGCAGTTGGTGAGATGTGAAGCTTGTGATTCTTACCTCTGGTGATCCTGGACGCGGCAAATGAGCTGATTTATCTGTGAGAGAAACATGACAAGTGCTAACAGGATACAGTGATAATGAACACAACCTATTTACCTCAGTCCAAGCTCCAGCCGTTGAAAGTGAATTGGATTTTGTGAAACTGTTAATTGCTGCAAAACCTCAAAAACGACCTTACAGAAGCGCCGTAAAGCCCCACAAGCAATTGTAAAGTAAGTAAAAGAAGTTTAGATATCACTTACATCATATTTCTGGCGTTTCAGTTTTTCGTTGAAATCGTATTTTTCTGCTTCCAGTTCCATCAGCCACTGCCACAACTCATTGGCTTTGTCTCTGCAACGATTGACAGAAATATTAAGGTGGGTTCACACAGAAAGCGTTTTGTCTTTGGTCCAATAAATGTGATGTTTTTTTAACACCTTGTTTCCGTTGAGGTTCGGAACAACTCGGTCCAAGATAAGTTCTTTCAAATTCTTCGCTCTTTAAACGCGTTTGTTGAGAATATCATTTTATTATTTTGATATTAGGCTTATTATTCTGATATTTGATAGTGTAGTTTCTGCTGTAACTAGTTCGAAACCCGTCTCACGTTCATTATTCCCATTCCTTGCGTTTTTAATGAATCTTTTTCCGAGTCAATTTGTTCGTTTCGTTCGTTGAACCAAATGACTCGGAAAAAGATTTGTTCATTCGAACAGGAGAGTCACAAACGCTCATCACAGAACAGAGCAAGGCGAGCACTTGAGCTTATAAAACTTAAACTTTGTTATTTATTTATTAAATGAGTGATTGTTTAGCTTGATAAGACCCTTATTCATCGTCTGGAATCATTTAAAGCCCTTTGAACAGTTTGCAGTTAGTACTGAAAGTGTCTTTTGGACCTTGAACCGTTTGGTTCCCACTGAAGTTCATTATATTGAGAAAAATGCTGGAATGTTAGCATCAAAAACCTTAATTTTCGACTGAAGAAAGAAAGACATGGACATCTTGGATGACATGGGGGTGAGTAAATTATCAGCAAAAGTTTTTTTAAAAGTGAACTACTCCTTTAAATGGTGATTCTATAGGCCTAATAGTAGGGGAAAACACATCTTGTTAAGTGTCACTTTTAAAATACATTTGTAAAACAGTATTCTATACTAAACCTAAACTAATCTTGACAAACTATATCATTTGAAAGCGTACAATCTCTCGTTTCCATAATTGCTGATAGATTTTTAAAATATATTACAGAGGAGGTTTTGAAAATATGAGTAATTAAATTTTCATATACTCAGACTTCTTTAACTTTTTTCTGTTTTACTTTGTTAATTTATTTCACTTCTACAAAAATCTGCCAAATGTCTTCTTTAAAACGAGACCGATCTTACGTCTATATTCCAAAGTATTCTTGAATTACAACCATTTAAGTTCAGTACAGTAACAGATTAATGTAATTAATTCCTTTGCTTGCGGTCACGGTAGGTTAGGCTACTATTTTTCAAGGTTCTAAGAAATTCTAAATTATTCTCATTCTAGTTCTAAATAATGAATTATTTCCTGCAGGCCTGTTTCCTGCCCTCTCCTTAACATCAACTAAATAAAAATACTGTTAGAAATTATTAAAACTGGATTGTTGGACATATGAATCAAGTGTGTGTGTTGTGTATTGTATTATTAATATATATATATATATATATATATATATATATATATATATATATATATATATATATATATATATATATATATATATATAGGCTATAGTATAGTAGTATATCGTACTTGAGTTTGTCTTCACTCAGGTGGTCAATATTCAGTGGTTTTCGCGGTCAGCTAGGATCTTCTTCTTTTTCTCCCTTTCGGTTTGTTTCTTGGCACCTTTGCGTCCTTCACCCTTTAGTTCAGGGATAATCACAACATTAGGGAAAGAATCTGCATAAAATAATCATGTAACTTGACTAATTTTTTTTACAGCCTTAAATATGTTGAACACTGACCCTTTGCTGTACGCCACGTACTGCTGGGTCATGTTGGTGAGAGCTTTCTTCTTCTTGGCATCTTCATCATGCTTCTTTCTGTGCTCTTCCTGCTCCTTCCTCTCTCTCTCTTCCTGTAAACAGTTTAGATTGTAGATTGGTTTCATCTCTGTTATGAGTCTGTGGTTCATCGTTTTACTTCACTGACTGGACAAAATAGAGCCCGGCCGATAAAGGATTTTGAAGGCCGATACCGATACAAATATTTGTTGGTTTTAAAATCCGATATTTTTATTATTATTTTTTTTTTCAGAAACGCGCAACAAAACATTAACAGATTTCCCTAACATTAGTTATTTGTAGTTATTTATGAGTTTTAACTAAAATAATATGATAATGCATTCAAAAATCAACTTTTATACCTCTTTTATTGTCACCACAGAACAAACCGATGATAGTGGCATTAGCTAGCTTTGTGGTTAGCTAGTCTATGATGAGCCATAATTTAGCAATACTAATTAGCAATACATAATTTAGTCATACTGCAAATTGTAAAACATACATTTTCAATATAACAGGACAGATGATACGTCTCATTGCTATAACTCTATTAAAGAAATTCTTAAGTCACATTGTCAAAAGTTAAAAGGACAGTCAGTCAACTACACTGTAACAACGTAACGTTTATTTTATTTTTGAAATATTCATTTATCGGCCATTATAACTGCCGATACCGAGAATTTGGAAAATGCCTAATATCGGCCTCAGATAATATCGGCCTGCCAATAAATCCGTCTGGCTCGAGGACAAATACAATTGGTTTTGACAATATAAGGTGGATTTTGCTGACGTCCTCCACAAAGGTATTTCAAAAGTGTAAATTCAAGACTTCAAGTTTAGTCTCATTGGTGGAAATATGTTCCAGTATGCAGCTGTTTGGACAGCACAGAGTTTTTTTTCTGGGGACAGTATTTGCAACTGCCTTTTAAAATTTTTATGATCATATTTGCATAAAGCACAGGTTTGGCAGGTGTTTGTGCAGAATTTGACAGTAACTCACAGCGAGTCGGGCCTGACGCTCTTTCTCTTTCTCTGCTCTTACTCGCTGCTGTTCGGCCCTCTCTGCTCGCCTCTCTCCTGTTAAAACACAAATTTGCATACCGGTAATTCTGTTCAGAAGTTCCTCTTGCAGGATCTGTGAGGTGTTTTTCCAGTTAATTTATCCTCTTTTTAGATATACATGTTTAACAAAAACAACGTTCATGAGGAAACACTCACGATTCTGTTGACCAGACTAATGAGTTCCTCTTCATCTTTCTGTCTCTGGAGGAAATGAGCCTCTATAAGAGACTGTAGTTCTGTTAAATCCTTCTCCTGACGCTTTTTTTGGATGTCCTACATATACACACACACAGAGAGAGAGATTTTAGAGTTTGAAAGTGAGAGGTGCGTTTAAAGGGAGTGTAACAGAGAGGCAAATGTCCTACATCAAATTCGACTTTATCACCCTCTGGGATCTTTGGTGCTTGGATATTTGATAGATACCTGAAGATAAAAGATTAAGACATTATATTAAAAAAAAACAGTTTAATCCGGATATATAATGATGCATACAAGAGAATAATGGAACTTACTTTGGTTTGGATTTTGATTCGTCCACTATAATATTGGAGAAATGTTTTTAAAAGCAATCGATTAGAACAGTTAAAATAAACAATTAAAAATAATAAAAGGTTACCATTTTTATAATATAAGCATTGCCAATTTTTTAAACTTTGCTCAGATTTACCAAATCGCTTTTATTTACAGTATGAATTTACTATTTGTAATTATACTTGGTGTAAACAATATTTAACAATGTAAATGTAGGTAAATAGCCACTTGCATTGCAATAAACAAATACATTTTGGAATTATATATTATGTAAAATTATGTATATAGACATTGATACAATACCTTCCTCCCTTTTATAAAATTAGATTTAAAAAACACACAAACACACAGACAAAAAGATTTATAAGCACATGGAATTAATTGCAAGATTGATAACTTTTTTTAAATATTTGCAGAATTAAAACTGTTACTCACTGAACCCCTCATCCATCACATCTTCTGTGTCAGACATGACTATAAATAATGTCAAAAATTACATGCAGCATATATTAAGCAACAAAAAAAAACATTTTTATATGCCATTCAAAGGGATTGGGTTTGTAGAATATGCTGAATATACTGCTTTATCTTGAAACTCTTACCTGGGTTGTTCCTCGATCTCCAGCTCTCTTTTAGAGTGCGTTAGAGCATCGGCCCTCAGTCTCAAGGCTAACATACTAACACACCACGTGACCACATTGTCCTCTCATTGGCTTGTGCTGAAAGCCTTCTTCTATTGTTAGACTGTCAGATGCATTCTGTCAAGTTCTAAAACCAAACATTCTCTTCGACCTGCTCATAGTCGGCCTTGTATTGTCACCCCGTGAAATTCAATCCATTCAGAGAAAGGAGCAGACAGCTTGTCTCAAATGACAATGAGTGTAGAACACAAAAGACACAGAGGCAATGTGTGCATGTATCGTTTATTTTACTGTGTAGGATTGCTTGAAAATACAATAATTGTACAGTTGTTGTAATCATCACTGAACTGTTCAAGTAGGAAATATTTAAAAAATGTATTGATATTTTGAATAGTTAAGCTATATTACTTCCCTAATACTTTATAATGCTATATTTGTACGATTTTGATTACTGTCTTAAGGGGCGGTCACACTACACTTTTCGTTCCATTGACTTCCATTCATATGCATGTGAATGTGTCAGGCCTCAAACGCAAGCCCATGTGAAACGTTTTGAATTTTGATGCATTCCAAAGTTCAAGTTTGGGGAACTCGGACCTTCGAATTCGCATTACGTGACGTTACGTTACATTTTACGTTGCATTACGTAACATTTTTAATGTAGGCCTATTACTATTAGTTACACGTTGAATTCATGATTATAATTTTTTTTATATAAATGTGACTAATGTGACCGCGGATTTATCAGATGTGTAGTGTTCATAGCATGACTTTGAGACTCCAAGTGCAAAGCATTTGAATAAATATCACACTGGCAAAAGCTGCATCAGCAAAGCACAATCAAACATCTCAAGCACAACATGTTTCATAGCATTAAATCATGTGTAAATTCAAAAGGCCATCTGAAACTCCAGAGGGAAGATGAGAAGTTCAAAAGATTTTTCTGTTGTATTTTTATTATTATATTTTTTTAAATCAGGGATAAAAAGGCTAAATGTTCCTAAAGGTGCGGTAACATTTACTGATTTTTTTTCTTTTTTTTTTCTGGCCTAAATCCAGTAATTTTAATAGGAATCAGATAGTAATGGAAAAGATTTCACCACGATTTTGATTTCGTCCTACTCACAGAAAGCAGCTTAAAAGTGACTTCTGTTCTGTTTGAGCAGTGCTCCATACGTTGCACTGTAAAAATGAAAGTGCTTTATTTATTTAAAAAAAAATTGTGTCAACAGATTACAAGCAATATTATAAATTCAATTTAACAAGTTAGAATTGAGTTATGATTAATCAAATTAATTCCTTAAAAGTTAATCATTTAAAATGAGTAAAACTTTTTTAAAGTACATTTAAGTCGCCATTATGGTGATCGGTGTTAGTTTTAAGTTTCTCCTTCAGTGATTCTGCTTGTTAACATCAGCTGTCTTCAATGTTCCCAATATAAAATAAAGAGCTCTTAATTAATCTTTGATGTCTGTTATTCACATATTTTTGTTTAATTTTTTGGTGTAAACTTTACCCATTTTAAATGGTTAACTTTGAAGGATTAATTTGATTAATTTTTACTCAGTTCTAATTTGTTCAATTTAATTAATAATATTGCTTGTAATTTGTTATGAACATTTTATTGATTAGATAAAGCGTGTTAATTTTTACAGTGTGCTACACTATTAAAAATAGACTATTTTCTCACAAAATTGTCACTAATGTGACCGCATCTATTAGTTCTAATGGTTACTGGTAGCTGTTTATATAGTTAAATGTTAATATAGTTCAAATGCGCAAATAATTTTTGTTCAAATTGTTTTTCATCAAAAATAACCATATAAGCATGCATTAGTATAGCAAAATAAATAAGCTTATTAATGTTTAAAAGGGAGGTGAAAACACTTTCCACTTAAACACTAGCGTCCAATCAAACTCTACAGTGTTTTAGCGTAAATGCACCTGTCTCTTGTTAATGTTTGATAGTAATACATACTTTATTATGCATTGTTGGTCCTGTGTGATTTATGGTAACTGTAATGTTCGATTTTAAAGATATTTTTATGTTTTGTACTTTGTTTGGTTGCCACTGTGTTCTGAAGTTGCAAAATGATGCACATATTATGCAAGCGTCTTCCATTTTGGCTGATCTGGGGTTATTCGGATGTCCTTATTTTCTTGTTCCTGTAGAACAGAAGGGAATATGTTGTTAAAGTGTTAATGAGTTCGCAAAGAGACAATGCAAGAGAGTTACATTTGCTCTACATACGTCATGTGTATAACTCAGCAGGCTTTTTCAACACATCCTCAAATACACAAAAGCAAATAGACCAGCCATCCGCACCTGTTCCCAGTTAGTGAGTTAACGCGTTGGGGCCGTGACCCCGACGAAAATGCACAAGTGACATTGTAATGGGTGTCTCAAGTCGGACAAATATCTAGTACATTGTGACTCTCAAGGACATGTTCGGCTGAAAGACCAGGGAGGATTGCTGCCACTAGCTTCTTTGTTAACTTCTTCGCTAGTATCTTTGAATGAATAATAATAAATCACAAAAAGCCGAATGCCTTAGAATATGTGCTAGATGTGGGTGTTAAGGCGGGTAATTTGACAATGTGATACTTTCATCCCTTCTGTAACTCTAAATATTAAACTGCTTTGCCATGGGACATCATGCTAATCCAGTGATTCATGTCTATGCAGTGGCACAACTGAACAGCTGCGGGAGGGAATGTGATGCGTTATGATGCTACAAGAGAGGTTCTGGGTGAAATGAACACACTGGAATTATGCCTGACACGCCAGCGGTTCGTGGAGTACCAATGCAGGAGAACAAGGTCGGTGCTTTAAATATAGACTGGCGTGATATGTGAACGAGAGATTTACAATAGCACTAGCCAGTTAAAGTTATGACTTCAGACATTTGCTGTCACCGCGCTGCTGTCAGTTAAAACAGACACCCCCCCCACACACACACACACACCCATGTTTTAAACTGTTAAAACATTCTTCATAATATCTCAATCTTTTGTATTTACAGTATATGAGGTTAAGTAAGTGATGACAGAATTTTCATTTTTAGATGTACGATCACTTTAACAAATGTAAAAAAAAGACATTTGGAACTGAATGAGAAGGAAAAAACTAAAAACTACAGCCACTCACCATTTGTGACGAATTTACTTTTGGCTGCGAACACCTGGGGAAAAAAGCAATACAAGAGTATGTTTTAAAAAGGCCTTGAATGAATAAATGAGGCATTTATATAGCGCTTTCATGTGTACTACTGTACACCAAAGCGCTTTACAATCATATAAGGGATCTCTCCTCAACCACCACCACCATTAAAGCAATGTCTTGCACTAATAAAAAAAATGTGGCTTAAAGCAATTTTGAAAGCCGATAACTAACATATTGGCCGATAAATATAAATACTATATTTTTTAAATATAATTTGTGAGCCTGATTACAAAAACAGAAGTCTCAAAAGCCATGTCCAAAACAAAAGCCATGTCCCAAGCACTTCAACATAAATCAAACAAATACAGTACAGTAGCCAAGTTGAAGTTTTAAAATTAACTTTACACTACTATGGCCAATTTTCCTTATATATACTGTATATAAAAAAAAATCTATTACCATACACATAAATAAAATAATGCCATCGGATAACACACTTGCGAATAAAGAATCAAAATTCATATGGATGAAAATAAAATAATCCATTATTTAACGGCTTTAAGGTATCAGGCGAATTTTCTTATTGGACCGATTACAATAACATAAAAAATGAACATGTATCAACCAATACCGTTATGGTGGCCAATATATATTGTGCATTTCTTATTCGTATGATGTGAAAAATATGAAAATGTATGATTTTTAGAAAAAGTTTACTCCTAAACATTAACTTTACTTTGGGGATTCGTACAAAAACGTAACAAATGAAATTGTGGAAATTCATACTAATTAGACACTATTTCGCCAAAATGTAAAATAGTTACAAATTGCCATGAGAATGTGTTTTGTGAATGTGTGAAAAAATATTACTAGAGCAACTGTTGGGGGAAATTAAAAATAAGAACATAAGCAAGCATTTTAATCGACAGAATATTTAAGTTATGCCTGAGAAAGGGACAATATAAAATCAAGTCAAATGCAATATTAAATGAACCACTGAGATAAAAGGTTTTTTTGGAAACAGGGCCATCACTTGAATTAATTGGCTGAGGGCTGAGACAAATCCTTCACATATATTCAGCAACCTAAAGACTTGCTAGTTAATGTAAAGTTGGTAGGTGAACCAATAATATGTGTGAGGTGAATAATTAGCCATAATATCAACAGGTATCAGACGTGGTGTTCCCGTTATACCTCGCAATCTGTTAATGTCTTTTCTGGGCTGGTGAATGGAAATAATAACTGACTTTGATGGATTGAACTCGTCATTATATTTCAACCTCAGCTCACCTTGGCAGGTGTGGAGCCCTTTGTTTCCCATGGGCCACGTGGTTTAGTGACATCAGCCTGGTTTCTGGTCCTGTCAAAACACAAAATTATAAACCAGCCTCCATTAGATTTGCATATATAAATATAGATTCCATGAACAACCTATGTTTCCTGTATTAAAGCTTACGTTTTTAGAGGGGGGGTTGAATAAAATCAGTGGAAAAACAGCAGATAGCAGTGTGACAGAAAAGTGAAAAGGAGACGAAAAGGCCTAGTAGAGGAGCAGGAAGAAGATAGAGAGAAAGTAAATATAGCACAATACTATAAAAAATACTGAAGGTGTGCCAGATGGTAAAACCATATAGAATTATTACCATATATGTACAACATATTTACAGTATCTCACAAAAGTGACTATGGAGCCCAAATTTAAGTATATTACATTATAATGACCAACAATCACATAGGTGAGGGTAGAAATGTGTATACCATCATATACATATCTATAATTCTAACGTGTCTTTTTTGTGTGGTGTGTTTGTGTGTTGTGTGCTTGAGTTTGGATTTGCATTTTTGCTGTAGTTTTCTATTTATTCCCTTTTTATTTATTCAATTTATGTTTTCTGGTTCTTGTATTTGCTGCCTTGTTAAATATTTTTGATGTATATAGAATATGCTTTTTCTAATACAGAAAACATTTTATTTGAAAAAATGTGATTGCTGTAATTCTTAAGTCTAAACCAGAATCAGATGGTCAAATGCAATACACTGAAGACTCACTGGAGGGCCACCCTGTACTATACAGAATATGAGAGAGTTTACTTACACAACCTGTGTGAAACCACTCCTTTCTATTCCAGTGAAAGTTTTGCATTCTATGATTTCTTAGAAAATGTAGATGTATAAATGATATGTTAAATCATGTAAACCTAATGTTCTACCGTAAAGACGTCTTGAACATTGAGGAGACCGAATTTTTTTCTGTTATTGGTCTTTTTAAAACCGTTTTAAAACAACCATAAAGATTTCACTAATTTAAAAAAAGCACTGGGTGGGTGGATGGATGGATGGATGGATGGATGGATGGATGGATGGATGGATGGATGGATGGATGGATGGATGGATGGATGGATGGATGGATGGATGGATGGATGGATGGATGGATGGATGGATGGATGGATGGATGGATGGATGGATGGATGGATGGATGGATGGATGGATGGATGGATGGATGGATGGATGGATGGATGGATGGATGGATGGATGGATGGATGGATGGATGGATGGATGGATGGATGGATGGATGGATGGATGGATGGATGGATAGATAGATAGATAGATAATAGATAGATAGATAGATAGATAGATAGATAGATAGATAGATAGATAGATAGATAGATAGATAGATAGATAGATAGATAGATAGATAGAATAGATAGATAGATAGATAGATAGATAGATAGATAGATAGATAGATAGATAGATAGATAGATAGATAGATAGATAGATAGATAGATAGATAGATAGATAGATATTAAACCAAGACTCACTGTTTTAAGACTCGCTGTTTTGGCAGGGGGTTTTTCTGGTTCAGGGGCTGGTGTCGGTTCAGTGGGCTTCGGCTCTGGAGTTCTTGGTTTTCCAGCTGTTAATGCGCCCAGCCACACCGATGTTCAGACCAGCTGTTTCCTGATCGGACAGTTAGCAGACTTTATACTTCTGTTTTCAGACAAAATAATCCTGCTGTATCGGCTTCTTTCAGCAGTCATGAACTAAAACAGCTTCTCTCCCCTTATACCTTGGTGACCGCTGGAGGGCTTGCAGGACTCGGGGTGGGAGTGACCACATTCCCCTTCTCCCACATACTCTTGATGCTCCGCAGCCCTTCAGCCACAGGTACATCCACAGGAGATTTGGGTGATTTGGTCAACTCTTTGGTCTGGTGAACAGATAAAGAGTCTCATACTGGGTCATAAGCGAGATGGCCGCTCTCAGTGTTCGCTATTCCTCACCTGAACAGCAGAAGTGTACTGCTCCAGTCTGTTTCCAATCTTGCAAACTAATGGAGTGTGTGACGTTTTCACCGGACTGGATATATATTAAAAAAATTATAATCAACTGAGTATATCCCAGACCCCAGTTTGTGTTCAATTGTTGAGTAACCGCATAATATATAATTGCTTCTTACCTTTTTAAAGCAGATTTGTTAAGAAATTCAGCTTTCTCACCAATCTGTCAAATATACAAATACATCATATCACAGTGTATCACATTAAATGCAGTGCTATAGTCCCATATCCCCCAAAAAACATAGTAATCATATTGTGCTTTTTTTGTAAGTGACACTAGAATAGGTCAGAGAGCCACTGACTTTTGCAGAGGCGGTCTTTGGAGCGATGAAGGGTGCTTTGCTCCCTTCTTTCCGACTCCTCCTTCTGTTTTTTTCTCTGCTGCCTCTGATCGCCTTCGCTCAATCTCTTCTCCTTCATCTTCCTCCTCTCTTCCTGTTCATTTTAGTGGAGAGAGAGACGACAAGGGCCACATTATAATAATCTAGCACAGTCTCATCCAAAGACGTCAACTAACTGACGCTTTTGACCATACATTTTAGGGTACCCTTTAACGTCAGTTAGATGATGATCCTGGGCGTCATCCAACTGACGCTTTACCTTTAACGTCAGTTAGATGATGCGGTCAGGTTTAGGTCTGGGGTAGGGTTAGAATTAGATGGCGTTAGTAGGTAAGTAGTTTGTTCACAAGATGGCAACACTGGGCTGACCCGCTTTTCACAGGCAAAAAAAATCCAGATGGCAGCAACAATATATGCCCACATTAAGTGCTTGTGTGACAACTCATTTTATCAGTAAAAACTTCTAGAGATACAGGACAGGGATGAAACTTTCCAGTGCACGTGCACTCGGTTCGCACACGCTATCAAATAGATACTCAAAATCCCTTTAAAGCAGATCATTTCACTCGGCGCCATCTTTGAAACGCCTCTCTGGCAGCTGTTTCATTCATCCAATTACAGCTCATATCTGTTTGAATGGGGAAATATCAAATTCTCCAAAACTGTTCTCCAACCTTACGATTATAGTTTCGTCTTTGAAACCGCCAATGAAATCTGATAACAACTGTCTCATAAATTTTGTATCTAAACTGCTCTAATCATGACAAAAAAACAGCATTTTTCAGGCAGGACTAGCTATGCATGTGCAGTCCTAAGTGTACGTCTCAGAGAACGAACTAGGAGCTTCCAAAGGCAATGGCTTTATACCAATTAGTTCATTTCTATTTAGAAGGCAGGACTTATTGCACCATATTGTGCTATTCATATAATATGAGTGCACTGTCTTTGTATATCTAAAGTCTTTGGTATACTTTGGAAGCCTATGTGTTTCGACAGTGCACAATACACTAAAAAAAGTGTATACTTAGTCTTAGATTTTAATTCTTGCACATTTGATTGGTTCCAATTTATACACTATTTTTGCCAGATTGCATGCCAGAATAGGACTAGTGTTCCAAATAAATTTTTACTTGCATGTTTTAGGCTAAAAAATCTTTAAAAATTTACCCAAAATCTTTTGCACTATACGTCAGGTTATGCATTAGCATCAAGTTAACTAAATACTGCTATACTAAATATATACTTAAGAGTACATACTTTGCCACCAGCAGCACAGCAATTTAAGTAAGCAGAATAAGTATGCAAATTAGCATTCAGCCATACTTCATCATTTACAGGTAGAAAACAAAATCTACCTCCTCTTTGGCTTTCTTTTCTGCCAGCTGCTGTTTCTTCTGCTTCTCCTCCTCCTCCAGAATCTTCTTCCTCTCCTCCCTCTTCTTCTTCAGCTCTTCCAGTTCAGCCTCGGCCACTTGCTGCTTCTGCTTCATCTTCTCCAGCACCTCGCTCTCCGTCTCTGTTCCGCGGCGCTTCAGCTCCTGCAGCTTGCGATCTGCTTCCAACTTGGCGATGGGATCCTGCTTCTCTGTTTCAGGAGAACGCAAGCTGGTTGGACTAAAATGTGAAGAAAAAAGGCTTTACACTCATTGCGGCTCTCCAAAAACAATCAATTGTTAAATGACAAATTAATCTGTCTGTGCCTTAGTGACTTCTCTGGTTTCTTGGCTTTGGCGGTGCTTTCAGCTACATCTTGTGGCTTTGTTGACACTTTTAGCTTTGAATGGAGAAAAAGTAAATGAGCTTTATTATTTTATTCTCAGGTTGAGCTGTCCTTCTGTCAAACACAAACATTGTGATGCTAGAGTTGTGATGCTATTTGGACCATTCACTTACTTTGTCACGCAAAAGGGAAGGTTTTGGCTTTTCCTCCACAAACTGAAGAGACAAAAACAAGCAATTTAATTTCTGTCATTAGTTTGAACAATTGATTTTTCTAACATTGCAATCAGTGGGTATTGCATGGAGAATTGACCACACTGCATGCAAATTACACAGCAAAAACAGAACAACACTAGGCAGTCTTGACACAAATTTAGCATTTTCAGAACTGCATATTTGTGGTCAGAATTACTGGCAGCCCAACAATTAAATATGCATTGTTTCTCCTTTTAATCTTTCATTCAAAAAAATCACATTATGAAATAAATGCTTTGATCATATTTACCAGGGATGCCAATAATTATGACCACAACTGTACAAAAGTGATATGTGATCATAAATGGGTAAATCTTATGAAAACATGTCTAGGTTTTCTACATTTCACCACAAAATCAAAAGGAAAATTAATAAATTATTATTTTTAACTGTGACACTCAAATATGGACAAACCCAAATGTTGGGTTAAAAATGCAATTAAAAAATATACAGTTGAAAGTGAAAGTTGAAGTTGGGTTAAAATTTGAAATTACATTTTTAACCCAACATTTGGATTTGTCCATATTTTACCCAAATTTGGGTTAAAACAACCCACAATTGTTTAGAGTGCACCCCCATTGGTAATTCCCAATATTCTCAATGCTAATTCTCATTAGGTTATTATAATAATACTTTTTTAGTGTATTACAGACCAAAAGTTGTGTAAAACAATGATAAATACAACAAATATAATGATTATATTCATATTTTGTGTTATATATTTTAAATCTTGCAATTTAAATAAAAAACATTTCACATTAAGGGAATGAAACATCCTTTTGGGGGGTGAAATGACCTAAACATGTTTTTCACAGGTTTCATGAGATTCACGCTGTGTCCATTCAGTCAAATGGAAATGCGCATTAAAAGCGTGAGCTGTGCATACTAATGTAATTTCTATGCATCACTCAGGGTAAGAGGCGAATACCTCCTCTTTTTTGATTTGACTTTTTCTTCAAGTTTGGCCTTCGTTTCTTCAGCCTCTTTCTTCCATTTCGGCTTTTCCTGAACCTCTTTCTTTGGAGTCACAGGTTTCTCCTCAACCTTCTTCTTTGGTGTTGATGGTTTTTCTTCAAGCTCCGTCTTCAGTTGTGGTTTCTCCTCTTCTTTCTTTGGGGTTTTGGCCTTCACTTCAACTTCCCTGAATGATTTTTTGGGTGTTTCTTCAACAGATACAAGGGGTTTCTCTTGCTCTTTCATTGGTTTCTCAGCCGCCTCCTTGTCTGGAGCTTTATCTTGAATCCGAACCTTCACCTCCACAAGTTTTTCTTCTTCAGGTTCCTTTACATGTTCTTCAGGTTCCTTTACATGTTCTTCAGGTTCCTTTACATGTTCTTCAGGTTCCTTTACATGTTCTTCAGGTTCCTTTACATGTTCTTCAGGTTCCTTTACATGTTCTTCAGGTTCCTTTGCATGTTCTTCAGGTTCCTTTGCATGTTCTTCAGGTTCTTTTGCATGTTCTTCAGGTTCCTCTACATGTTCTTCTTTCGTTACCCGCTGTTCTTTCTCAATCTCTGGTGTATCTGGCTCCACTATGACATCCACCTCTATTTTGTCTTCTTTTGCTGGTTCTTTTCTTGATATCGGACTTTCAGATTCTACATTTTTCTTTTCTAAATCTGCACTTTCTAAATCTACTTTTGTTTGTTCTTTAGTCTCTATATTTTCACTAACAGATTCTTCCTAAAAATATAACACATAATTTCAGACAAATAACTAAATTCAAAGACATTCACCAATTTTTTTGTTATAAACTCAACTTTTAAGAACCTCATACCTCATTTGGCACCGCTGGTTCTTTGGGTTTCTCCTCCATGGATTCCTGTAACAAATGAAGTGTCAGAATAAATGAATAATGCAAAAACCACATGAAATACCTTGCTAATGTACTGAACCTTCATCATAAGTTGGAATGACAGCAAAAAATGTTGAGGAAATGACCTGTTCTCTGAGGTGGGACCTCAGTGGTCTGTCTTCCTCTTCTGGTTTGTCTGTCTTCTCTGAAGATTCTTTAGGTTCGTCTGCTGCTGTAAATGACATTGAATCCTCCTTTACCGCTGACTGTCTCTCTCAACCTCCACGTTGCTTTCTTCGACTCTTTTCCTCCTCTTTTATCTCTTCCTTTTCCTCCTCTTTTATCTCTTCCTTCCAGGAATTGGTTTCCACTGAGGAAATGTCATTTTGAGAGGACTCTGAGTTTGTCGTTTCTACGACTTGGCTCGTCCTCTGTGGCGGTGGTGACAGTTTCATCCGTGATGGTGGGATCAAGTTCCTTCTGTCTCTCCAAAGCTTCCTTCATCCTTTTCTGTCTCCGCTCCTCTCTCTTGGCGATCTTCTCCAAGAGAGCCTCATCATCCTCAGCTGGAGCAGAACTAGAGATCAATGAGGACGTCTCTGTACTGAAAACAACACTATTATCAGTGTAGCCAAGTGATTACATTAGTTATATAAATATTTTAGATTTTATGTCATGCTTTGGTTAAGTTTATAATTAGGTTTTTACATTACATTAAATAAAAAAATACACTCTATTTTTAATCAAAACATTTGATGTTGAGAAACTTTATAAATGAATTCTGGTAAAGTTTTGTAAATAAATAAATAAATCAGCCACAATTTATATTGGTCTACAAATGTGTTTTTAAGCATTTAAGCATACAACTTAGTGAAAAGCTTTTATTTTGAAAAAAAAATGTATGTAGTATGGAGCTCCGCACATGACATGCAGAAAAAAATATGTACCGGTATGTCATATTAGGATTTAGTATTTAATAATATCATAATATTTTTTATATATAATTCCTTCCCTCATTTTAGTAAACTAAAATTTAACTAGAATAAGGAAACGAATGAATAAAATGAGGGAATGAATTCTCAATTCATGGCCACAATATTTACATACATTTTTTATTGCAGCATTTCATGTGTAGTGCTTTGTACATTTTTAACAAAATGTATTAAAAAGATGTTTTTGGATTGATCTACCTGTTTGTTTCTGTTGTTGTGTTACTCAACTCCTCATTCTCCATATTGCGCAGGCGTTCCTGACGGGCTCGTCTCCGACGCTCCCGGGCCACTTCCTCATCATCATCATGAGAGTTCATCCTGTAGAGGCGGTGGGACACAGACGTGAGTTAAGACTCTCATTCCTTCATATGAATGCAGACAGACAATGCTGACAGATTTATGAATGCTTCTTGGCTCAGCCCTGAAAGACCATATGAGAAATAAACATCACCCCGAAGAGTCAATAATGATAATACAACCAAATGTAAGCTTAAATATAAAGAGTCTATTAAAAAATATGATCAGATTTTGAAGCTAAAAGAGTAGAAATCCATCTGTGCATAAAAATGTATTATTATTAAATTATTTAAATTTAATCATTTTATTAATTAACATAGTTAAGAGTATTCTTTAAAATGTAGTATTTAAATTTATTGTTTTTTATTTTATTTATTTGTTTAATACATTTAAACTTTGACCATGTTATATCTATAAGACTATATATCTTTTTTTAAGACTCTGAGATTTATATAAACAGTTTCTTGTGTTTATTTATGTTTGGTTTACCAGCTTGCTTAAGATGCCAGTCAGACCCAAAAACCTCAACTGTAATGAAATCTTTGAGGCATGGGAGTATACAGAGAGATGTTTGGACTGCAATCTTGAGGGAAATCTTTGTTAGCATCTTAGCGTCATGGTAAATTAGCCAGATTGTAAACTTAGATGCCAAATGTGCTCTTTCCCTTAGAGTTGCCTCATTGTCGGTCTCAGATGTTGTACCCACAATGTTGTGCTCAAATTCTCCCTCTTGCTGCTGAAGTTGAGCGAGTCCGGCCTGGCTTGAGTTTGTCATGGCATGTTGGTGTTTATAAGGCAGTGAGAGCACTTTAAATGACCAATTGATGGAGGATGGGTTTTATTTTTTCCCCCATCTCCTCTTCACTTCCCTTCCCAATCATTTGCAGATGTTGTAGATGATAGAGAGAAACCCATAACAGGGACCGCGATTTTGTTTCTCAGACCTAAAAGCGGAAATCCGAAACAATCCGCTCCTCTCAGGGAGTTCCATTTGGAAAAGGTCATCCAAAAAGACAGTCAGATGGAGTATCTGTGATTTTCTTGGA
Source organism: Hybognathus amarus (assembly GCA_030378365.1). Classification (NCBI taxonomy): domain Eukaryota; kingdom Metazoa; phylum Chordata; class Actinopteri; order Cypriniformes; family Leuciscidae; genus Hybognathus; species Hybognathus amarus. Next base: position 83,999 of record JAQIUQ010004219.1, read on the forward strand.
GGAATACATGTCTTTTGTAAGAAGTGTTTCTGGATGAATACAATAGCTTTCAGACCTCCAGTGCTACAGATGAAATGCAATGAGAGATGGAGGGAGAAAGCTCACACTCCTTAGAGATACTGAAACATTTTGGCTGAATCTTGGAATGAAAGCAGCAGTCAAAACATTCCTAAGTCTGTGGAGTTTCCTTTACCTGCTGCAGAGAGACAACCCTTTAAAAGATAACCTGGGCTGCGTTTCCCAACACCATCTCAAACCTAAGGGGACCGTGTGGTTGTTGGTGTGCTTGTTTCATTTCACATAATATTTCATGTTCATTTATTATAATGTACAGTCAATCTGTCATAAATGTCCTCTTGTGTGATAAAAGATGGCTCTGCTTAAAGGAGTAGTTCACTTTAAAAAAAAACTTTTGCTGATAATTTACTCACCTCCATGTTATCCAAGATGTCCATATCTTTCTTTCTTCAGTTGAAAAGAAATTAAGGTTTTTGATGAAAACATTCCAGGATTTTCTCCATATTCAATGGGAACCAAATGGTTCAAGGTCCAAAAGACAGTTTCAGTGCAGCTTCAAAGGTCTTTAAACAACACCAGATGATGAATAAGGGTCTTATATAGGATGACTTGAAAAAAGATTTGTTCATTTTGATGAATGAGTTTGAACAGGAGAGTCACGAACGCTCACAGAGCAGAGCAAGGCGAGCATTTGTGCTTATAAAACTTAAAGTTTTTAATTTATTTTTTAAATGGCCGAATCGTTTCGCTAGATAAGACCCTTATTCATCGTCTGGTGTCGTTTAAAGCCCTTTGAAGCTGCACTGAAACTCTCATTTGGACCTTGAACCGTTTGGTTCCCATTGAAGTCCATTATATGGAGAAAATCCTGGAATGTTTTCATCAAAAACCTTAATTGCTTTTCGACTGAAGAAAGAAAGACATGGACATCATACCACTATATATTCAGTGAAAATCTATATTACATTCAACAAGACAATACTTGTTCACTTACAATACAATATTGTGAGTACAAAATACAAGTAATTTTAAAATGTAATATGAAAAAACAGTATAAGCATTCCTTTAAGTACTATAGAAAGGCCACTCATGATGACCAATAATTCATTGTGTGACCTTCACCTTCACCATCCTCTAAATATGGACTGATACAATAGATTGAAATTATTTTTGGATGCTGCCATTGTGGCACAAACTAAATGTAGAATGAATCCATGTAATTCACATGCTGAATGCTGTATTAAATTAGAAGCCACACACCATTTCTTTAACAGTCTAGTTCATACTCGGATGTTTGAAAATTAAATTGGACAGAATTATGATGGCATTGTTCTCTGAAGTGGTAATATTGAAAGAGCAAACACACTCAGAAAATATGCTGATGCATCTGGTGAGTTGTTAATCAAGCACAAGGGATTTAGTGGCGATGCCATGATCAGTTCCTTTGACGGAAATATGCGGGTGCTCTCCGTTGCTGTTTTGAACTGGAAACCATGACAGGCGGCTGGGATTTGGGGGAGTTTGGATTCTTTAGCATCAATAATTTTCATAAAGAATATTTCTTTTCCAGATATGATTCCAATAAAGTTTGTTTTCTCCACTACAAAGCCAGTGGATGTGGTAGAAATGCCTTGAGGTTTCTTTCTTGAGACTCATCCATCTCAATAAAGTTTTTCTCTGGGTCATTCCAGCACATATGCACTGAACAGCTTCTGAGACCAGACTGAAATATGACATTGTGCAGCAGAAGTGAAGGATTACACAAAAAGAGAAATATATCGCCCTCACTCAGAGTTTAACATGCACACAAAAAAGCAGAAAGTGTCAGAATTCATCATTTCTCTAGAACATGAAAGGCTTTTATTAAGGCATGGTGGATTTGGCTTGCGGGAATCAACTGGATTTGAAAGGTCCTTTTTAGATCGGATTGTTGCCACAATGAAGCTTAAAAGTGATTTTTTTTATTTATGTGTAATTTTCAGTCTATTGTCTCATAGTTTAATATGCTGAGACCACAGGGTCAAAGACAAGATAATCTATGATCATGAAAAGGATTTTTTTTTTAACCTGCGCATGATCTTTGATGTGTTTCTCATTTAACACAATAATGACTTTAGAGAATTTCTTTGGGGATAATTTCTAAGCCAAATTTACAGTAATATGTGATTGGTTCCCATATATATGTGTGTGTGTGTATGGATGGATGGATGGATGCATGCTTGGTATGGATGCATGCATGTATGGATGCATGGATGGATGGATGCATGGATGGATGCATGGATGGATGTATAGATGGATGGATGGATGGATGCATGCATGATGGATGCATGCATGGATGGATGGATCGATGCATGGATGGATGGATGCATGCATGGATAGATAGACAGATGGATGGATGGATGGATGGATGGATGGATGGATGGATGGATGGATGCATGGATGGATGGATGGATGGATGGATGGATGGATGCATGGATGGATGGATGGATGCATGCATGGATGGATGGGTGCATGCATGGATGGATGGATGGATGGATGGGTGGATGGATGGGTGGATGCATGGATGGATGGATGGATGGATGGATGGATGGATGGATGGATGGATGGATGGATGGATGCATGGATGGATGGATGTATGGATTGATGTATAGATAGATAGATGTATACTTATTAGGGCATTATTGTGTTAAATGAAAGAAAAAAAAACATCAAATTGAAAGTAGCTTTAGAAAGCAATATATATAACATATTTTTTAAATTCTTTATAAATTCTTTCCAAGACTTCTATTATTTTAATGAGGCTCTTTATTCATTATGATATCAGGACAGTGGTGATTTTTGACTTTTTGCCATTAAAAAAAATATCCTAATGAATTTTAAGAAATTAAAAAACATCCTTATCATAGAAGTGTCAGTCTTTCAATATAAAATGTATTTTTCATGCATTTCTAATTAATACAATTAATCATAAGAGTCCCTTTTTTAACCAAATAGTCTTATCCTCCATTATCTGAATATCATAAAGACTTTTGTATAAAAGAAAAAACTCTCGCTGTAAACACTGTAATCTTCTAGACCCTAAATATTGCAATTGCAGAAACATATAAGTGTAAGACTGACAGTGTATGTTATCATTAGAGCATCTTCTTGCACCCTTGCCACAAACACCGTCCATTAACCACCTTCCACAATTACACAAACAATGCAAAACGATTCATCTGCATTCCAACCTATGCTAAAATATGATCAAATGTGCTGACAGTCATTTTTAACATTAGTACATGCTGTCATCTGATCTCTGGAATGAATATATTACCCCTCACAAAGAGCAGTAAAGTATCTGTCATCTCCAGATCAGTCCTTACATGGAGCTCTGGACAGTGGGAGTTGTAGAGATGGAGAAACTGCAGCTCTTGGTCTATGAGTGGGCCAAGTCATCGTGAACTATAAACACTCTGAATAAACCTGGCCTGCCAAACTCACAGCACACATTACCCATGCTAATACAAACTTTTGTTGTATTTAAAGAATTAATATGAAGGGAATAAAGGTTTGCAGGCCTTAAATGACCATTTTAAATCCATACTTTTCATATTACACAAGAACGTTGATGTTCGCTGCTGTAAAGGACTATAAGCGGTTCTTGAAAATAAAGACGGATTTCCACAGAAGGCTTGCGTAAAAACAGACACGCATAAATAAATCTAATCTGGTTTATACAAACCCATTGTAAACACAGAATAATTGACATTTATTGTGTACAAAAGACCCGTAATGCAATCGCATGCTATTTCTCTTTTCTTTATAATGACAAACATTCCTCCCTTAGTGAGCTGCATTGTATCTACTAAAAGCAACATGAAATCATAAGTAAAATCTTAGGGAGATAAGTAGGTCAATTTTACAAAATGTACAGGGCACCATTCGCAAATGGAAAAATAGTTAAACATTTTTTATTCTACATTTTATTTAAAAAAAATTATCATAAAGAGAATTAAGCCTGTTTATGACAATTTGAAGATTTTTTTATTACATTAAGCACATTAAGTTTGACATTTTTTAGTTCCCATTATTGTTTTTATTGGAAAAATACAGTAAGGTCACATAACTAATATCTAATGTAAACAATACCTTATTGTAAAGTGTTACCAAAATTACTATAACAAATGTATTTTTATTGAAATCATGAAAATTATACTTTTTCATTACAACAAGGATAATCATGGGAAAAAAAGCTTTATTTTCTTAATTTCTAACTTCTTTATCATAGGTTTTGCAGTAAAACTTTGAGGTTTTATCTAACTTAGTGCACATCCCATCTGCCAGTTCGAATCATTTTGTGTCCGAAAGAAACCATCACACTTTTAAAAATATATACCCAATGAGCGTCTGTCCAAAATCAAATATTATCTGGATTTACTCTACCGCTCCGTCAACTGTAACAAAGCACCGTAAACATGGGAAGACATTTACTAGCATGTCAAACTTTATAAGGAATAGAGAGGCGAGCAGAGGCTCTGTTGTTTGGACCACGCAGACAGAGGCCTCTCCAACTTGGCCAGAGTATTACAGACAGCTCTTAAAATAGTATTCAGTTCATCATCGGGATGACAGTGATCTGAATTTTATTGAAATGATGATTGATGGTGAAATCGATTGACTGTAAATTCAATGTATAAAAAAATGAGGTGAAGGATGTAACCCGTGTAACTTACTTCTCTGCCTCCCGCTGCATGTCTTCTCGCTTCTGTCTCCGTATCTCTCTGCGACGCTCGAAATTCGAAGTCCTCGTCCATGATGATTCACGCAGAGTTCTTTAGGTGCAAGCTGAAAGAGAGGAAGACAGTCAGACAGTGTGGGCTTTATAAAGATCTGAACTGTCCTGATCACTCTAATTCAAAGTCAAGACGCTCCCTGTCAGCTGTTTGGCTTATAACTCACCAGGACCAACCACAACATTCCAGTTTCTTGATTCAATTTCCCTGGAACAACTACCAGGAAAGGCAAACTTTGCCACACATTCAACTTAACCACTAATCATCTTTACTAATGGAAATAATATTTAACATTTTTGTATCTTCTTTTTATTTTCTCACCTTTCTCCTTAAAATGTACTTATCATTTAGGTTGTACTTTATTTTACAGTACTTGCACTTATGTGTACCTACAGTGTACTTGCCTAAGAAAGTACTTGAGGTAACATAGGCTAAAGTTAGGTTTAAGGGCAGCTTCAGGTTTTAACATGACATCATGACTTTTGCGTAAACATACGCCACTTGACTTGAAAGTGGCGTGTTATCTATACGCATTTTGAGCTATCCGCGTGTCTACGCCATTAAGGCCCCGTTTACACGATGGAAAAACGCAGATATTTCTCTGCGTTTTGCCCTCTCATTTACACGAAACGCAGTTTTTATCACTGAAAACGATTATTTTGAAAACTCCGGCCAAAGTGGAGATTTCTGAAAACGCCGTGTTTTAGGTTCTCTCTGTCGATTCCAGGATTCTGATTGGCTTGCATGACTTTATCCTTAACCCCTACACTGCCGCCAATAGGTTTGGAATAGTTATGATGGCGCTCTACGGCGTATTTATGCGAGTGTGTAAACGATGTTGAAAACGTATGTACACGCCGTTAAAGGGATAATCCACTTTTTTTGGAAATAGGCTCATTTTATAACTCCCCCAGAGTTAAACAGTTGAGTTTTACCGAATTTTTGAATGTCAGAAAAGATCAGAAATATCAGAAAATCCTCTGAATGGATTCAAAAACGGTAAAACTCAACTGTTTAACTCTGGGGGAGTTGTAAAATGAGCCTATTTCCAAAAAAAGTGGAGTATCCCTTTAAATGTCCAAGCAAAATGTAGATCGCCATCTGGGGTGCGATATTTTTTTGGAAGGGGAAGACTCATAAACGGTATTAACCCTTGAAATAATATATATTGGATGGGTGAAATATTAAATTAACACAATTTTAAATTGCATTTTAAGTTTCTTTTCTTTCTATTTGCTATTTTCTTGTCTTTGCCGTTTGTCAATTGCTTTTCTTCGTAGGGTTGTAAAATTCCATTGGACAATTCACTTTTAGGGGCAACCATACCATTCAAAGTATAGTAGACTGTCATTGGACAGTAAGATGCATCCATTTATTTATTTTTATTCACAAATTCATTCATTTTATTGTTATCCATTTATTTAATTGCATCTTAAAACACTGACAATAACTTTTTCCTTCATTTTATTTTTAAGCATCACTTCTACTTTTCCATAGTGTTGAAGCCATTGAATTGGTTGGTGAGCACTTCAACATCCTAGACAGGGAACCTGCTTGGATAATTCTGTTAAGGATTTTATAGTCGTCTCTCTCCATTTTAGATTATAATACCTTTGCATCGATGTGGGAACAATTAGGTTGGTGGTGTGACAAAGCCTGTTCTGTGTTCTTCTCTCCATATCACATGTGTGGAGTGCTGGGCTAGACAGTAGGCTAGAGGTGAGTGGACTTGTTGGACGGCTGCTTCCACCAGAGCTGCAGGCGTGTTTGGTTTGGCTTTCCTCCAGAGGCAGAGGAACAAGGCTCTTGCACCACAAGAGTCTCCATATGTGCATAAACTGAAAAAGTCCTATAATAGTGACCGCATGTGAAGGCTTTCTGGGTGATAGACGCAGACGGCTTTCCTGAACCTCTCTTAACCTCTGACCTACAACCCGTCACATCTGTCAACAGAAGGCTGATGTGCTTTGACCACGGGTTGACGCATAAGACAATATGTATGCAATTTCCCACATCTGCATTGGGCTTTTTGAATAACATGGTGTGAGAACGTTTTGGTGACCCCAGTGGCAAATTAGCAAATTTATCATATTTCAATTGAACACTTTTCACTGCATTCATCAAATGCAGCCAAAATGCAGTTTTCAGCACTTTTTAGAAATGAAATTTGTGCAATTGTCTAGTAAAGTAACCAGTAGACAAGAAGTGGTCCTTATAAACCTTGGTAGAAAGGGTAATTTAATTGTCAAAAATTAAGTTTGCAGAAATGTAAGTCTCTGTAATCTTTCATTAAGAACATATTTAATTAAGGGGTTTAAGAATTGAAATGACCAGCATAGCAAAGGTTATATTAATGTACTGTGTGATACTGAAAATACAAAAATCGAAAAAAAAAAAGTAAAAATAAATAAATAAATATATGAATGATTTAAAAGCATTAGTTATTAGCATTAATATCATATAACATCATATTCTAAAACTACTTTATTTGCACTTTATTTATCAGTTTTAATGAAAAATGTCTGAAACCTTCGAACCCCGCTGCATCAGAATAATATTTTTTGTAATATAGTTTTAAAAATCTATTTCTATGTTGGAACGAAACTTCAGGAACAAATAGAGACATTGACGATTTTAGGAATTTTACCTATGCAAAATAGCTAATTAAAGCAGAAGGAATTTTCTTAGACCTATTTTCCACTTTCTGCTCATCTTAAAGGGGGTTTCAACTAAACTTGGCTGATTATACAACAATTGAAATCGCTGCTACCTGACTAGATAAAACAGGCTGTTGGATTCCCTTTTGCAAAATAGGTTGGAAAACACCCATAATGCACTGGGCATGTTGCTGTCCAAGGCCACTCCCACCAGTCTGCTATAGAGCCGCTTACCATTAAAATCCTGCCTTGCTTTAGTATGAAGTACTTCTTAGCAAACTTTTAGTATTTAGTACTTTGAAGCATCCAGCACGTTATAGGTAGTGGCTAAAGGCTGCAAAGCTGCGACGGAAATACTGAAAAACCTCTGTGTTCGTAGTGAACTTTTCCAACGGATGTATGTCATTCAGCAGACTTTATACAAATAAATGTGAATTTCTCCAGGTAACACAGACAATGACTAAATGTACATGTACTACCAACGCATCCGCATCCTAGGGCGTCATATAGTGACGCTTTTGACAATGCGTATACATCCAACGCACATGGCACCTTTTAGCATCAATTTAACATGCTTCGATTATGGGTAGGTTTAGGTCTGGGGTAGGGTTAGGGTTAGACCACTAGGAGGCACCTTCTGCTCCATATATATCTGCGTCTCATACATAGACTGTAAAAAATATGGACAAAAGCGTCTGTGACGTCACCCATAGGCTCTCGGAACCCATATGAGGCTGTTTATGAGGGGTACGGGCAGCGCCATATTGGAAAATACAAAATACAAAAGTTTCAGAAAGGATACAGAGGTGGTATGATGTGTTGTGTCAGATCATGGCCGAGACGTCAAATTCACTCGTGCGCAGCCCGTTATCAGCTGTCAATCAAAGTTATCCGCCCTTATTTACATTCATTTTATGTCTAAATACATGATCTAAACTAACGAGTTAGAAAAAAATTCACCCCCCTCACAGCTGTCAGGCACTCGTAATATATTGAAGATTACAATAGACGCTTTCAGCAGTGACAACGTAAACACACGGTACTGCGCATGTGCATAAAACTGGCCCAAACTTAACTTCCGGCAAACTTGCGCAGACAATCCATAACAAGTAAATAACCATAGTAGCTGGTATTTCTTGACAGTCAAAGAAAATAAATGTTACCTGGCCAAACTGAAATGTGACACTACCAGACCCGTTGAACAAAAATAGGAGACAAGTGTTTTTCTACCGACACGTGTCTGATTTACCGCAGTGTTCCGGAGACTGTGGCGGGCGGAGCGCCGGACGAGGCTTCTAGGTGAACATATCTCTCCTTATTAGCTTCTTACATGCTTGCTAACCTTTTTTTAAGGCGGGTCTCCACATGACAGGATGTTGGATGGATCTGTCCAGCGTTATGATACATTCTGCTCCGCTGTTAATGTGTTTGTGTGAGAGAGAGAGAGAGAGAGAGAGAGAGAGAGAGAGAGAGAGAGAGAGCTTGCGATATCCACTACACGCAACTCTGCAGTGGAATCAACTTTTCCTTGGATCTAAAAACCCGGAAATCAATATGTGGCGGTCAGCGCTGATAATGAGTTGGGCTGCCACTAATAAATGCATGGGAAACACTGTACCGGATATCGGATAAACCTAGCTATTTTAATATAGTATCTAATACAGTCAATGCCGTATTATCCAATGAACAGTAATTTAACAAACGGAAACTAACTTTGGGCCAGCTCATCACCATGGCAACGCGTCTGATGAAAGCGTCTATAAAAGTCCATGGGACCAAACTGTAAACATATGAATTTATGCTGTGAAAACGGAGATTTTAACATGACGTCTATGGATATTTGTTGGATGTATACACATTGTCAGTATATGACGCCTTGGGATGAGAACGGGCTGGTACTACCGACATTGTGACAATATAAAGCAGGTCGAAAATGGCGAAGCTACACAGAGAAATTACAGAACGCTTTTGGGCGTAGTAGGCATGTTCCACATTTCCAGGACTCCCTTTCAATGTCTAGTCTTCCTTCCACAAAGTATCGTAGGATCCACAAATCATTTCCACATGACAGACGGATAACATATTCTAATTTACACATCTGGGACTGATTTCAGGTCCTGGGCAGTTTGCCCTCTTCATGGTTTTCATTCTTTACCCAGAGTGTTTGAATGCACTATAGACTCTACTATGACCAGCATAATGCTTTTGCTCTAAAGCGCAAACAGATGAAAAAAAAAACTTTTAAAGTACAGACTGACGATGATGTCCAAATGCATTAAAAAGATGTATATACCGTATCTTAAGCCCGTAATGGAAGCCTGTGTGTGTTAGGAAGTCAGAGCAACCACCCAGGTAAGACTGGGTGAAGCCGTTTACAATGACATAACGAGCTGTCCTGTGGGTTTTCTGTAAAGCTTTAATATGTGTGGACAGGACAAATGTGTGGAGCCAGAATACACATCAGGGTGGGATCTATACGTCCTAGCCAAAACCAACAAGAGCTGTCCAAGATGCTGAAATGGTTTTCTAGTCACTGTTAGAGTACCTGCTTTCCACTTGATTTATTCACTTATTCAGACCTGTTGCTACAGAGCATGAGAAATTACTGAAATTGAAATTAACATCTTATGTCCAATATATATATATGAAGAGTTCAGATACAAAAGCCTCTAAATGCCATTTGAAATTTTCTTCTAAAATGACCATTTTTATCAAGCTTGTATATTTAAGTTCAGTAATTTCACTTAAATGACAATTAATAGGTAATCTTCATTGCCATTTAAGTGAAATTACTGAACTTAAATATACAAGCTTGATAAAAATTTTCCATTTTAGAAGAAAATTTCAAATGGCACTTAGAGGCTTTTGCATCTGAACTCTTCATATATATATATATATATATATATATATATATACATATATATATATATATATATATATATATATATATATATATATATATAAAGTAGACATGTAATTAGGATAATAAGTAGGATAATGCAGGAGATAAAGCCCATAGTTTGTGTTTGAGTAAAATCTTGAATCATTTCCCACTCGCTTTTCGTGTCGGCGCACACCACAAGAGGTAAACAATAAACCAGAATAATAGATTATTTGCTCATCTACAGCATATTTCAACAACTTTTGAGGACAAGATGAAAGACTCAATTTATGGCACATCTGTCATTCTATTCCACACTATCAAAGGAGGCTGTGAGATGTTATGTTTTTCTTAAACCCGTCTTTTTGATGTGTAATTAGCACTAATACTGGCAATTACACGAAAACCTCAAATCACATCAAGAACATCTTGCCCTTAGCAGTAGAAGCAGCTGTACACTGGCAGTGGTTTAAGCCCTCTCAATTCACTCCTCTACTTCCGTTACACCAACCTCCAGATCAGGGGAACCCCAAACAGAGGTGTGCTAAATCAATGGCGAGGATCATAAAAGTCAGACCAGATAAATATGTGAAGGCTTTTGTACCATGATGTGTTACAGGATGGAGTTTCTGCTCTCTGTTGAGGCATTGCTTAACCAAAAATGGCTAAAGATGCTCACCCTGCGAAACTAACATGGGCTTCAGTTTAGAGTGGAAGACTAGTATCTATAAATAACTAGTGTATATCACGTCCAGCACAAAGACATGCTTAAAAAAGTCAAAAACTAAACTAAACATAACTAAAAAAGAACATGACACTCTGTTACAGCTTGTTAACAGTCTCACATTGCTACTAAGCTTTTATTCAACAAATAATATATCAAGCAAATTCCTGGAGGAATCAAGACACTTAGATTTTAGATTTTTGTGTGTGTGTGTATATATATATATATATATATATATATATATATATATATATATATATATATATATATATATATATATTATATGAGTTTGTATTTGCTGCAGTAATGCATGATTGCTAATACCATAACTGAGAAATTTGAAAAATACATGCCTGCATCTTGACATCCTTTAATGAACAGAAGTAATAAAAACACCTGAATAGCAGTGATTAGTCGTGATTCTTGATGTTTTGAATAGGTTTGCCCTCTGTTCGCCCTTCTGCCTCTGTGTGATGCCTCTCATTTCTGTACACCAGCTGTTAAACATTGAAAATTTGAGGAAATGGCATTACTTAGTACACCCCTGAAGCACTGGAACACAAATTGTCCTCAGAGTCCTTAACTGTAGGGTCTTGATCATTTAAATGAGTCATTCTCTTTCTCTCTGGCCTGCCCATTTCCTCCTGAATTAAGGGTAGCTCCACCTGTGTCCTTTCTAGAACAGAAAACCTTCTGTTTCAGAATATATCTTTGACTAGTTCTATGCCAAGGGCTACAACCTTTTAGCAACTAGAAATAGTCTGTTGATCTGTTTGCAGTTGCTCATTTTTACAGTGCAAAACAGGAGGACCAATGTCTTTACCCATAATGCTAATGATTTTGAAAGTGAAAGCAGCCGTTTGAAACAGCCATATGGTGAAGTGAAGTGAAGTTCTGAACCATTGCATTACTATTCTTTCAAAATATTGCATTTGTGCTCTCAAAGTTCCTTCCCTTAACTAGCATGCAAAGAGGAAACATTTGCAGACTTCTGTCTATTTAATGCATTCCAGCAGACCCCCTCAAGCTGTGTGAGTCAAATGTTTCTGATTATAATCAGATCTGTGCTTCCTACCCTCAAAATGTAAGATTTATTCATTTGCATTTCATATACAATTTCCTTTTCAATTTGGATTTAATAAACTTAATGTTATGCATATTTGTCAGTCATACATAAATGAAACAGGTACAATTTCTACACTCAAAGAATTATGGCATGGTTAATTATCAACTATTTGCATCTATTTTATTGATGATAAATATTTAAACCTGGTTATTTAAATACATTCAGTTTATACACTGTAAAAAAACTATTGTTGGTTTAACTTAAAAAGTAAGTAACCTGGTTACCTTAAAAGTTTAAGTTGATTTGAACTGGAAAAATGAGTTAATACAATGAAGGAGATTGATTTAATCATTAGAAACTCAAAATAATAAGTTATCTGAACTAAACAAATTATTTACATTGATTTGACAAAAGAAAAATGTTTTTCTTTTTTTTACAGTGTAATACACAGAAATCCTACCTGTTTAATTTATGTATGGCTGTTATGTATCACATTAAGTTTATTAGTTAGTTCATGTTAAAACTGAGATCCAAATGGTTAGAAATTTCATATGCAATTCAAATACATTCATCTTAAATTTAGATCTAAATATTTTTGAGTGCACAAATTATCACAGTCATTTCCATGCATGCCATATTGAAGTAAATATTAAAGCAGCTTAATCGTTTCAATGCGCTATTGGACAGGTGGCCGACTATGACCAAGAATGGTCTTTATTTAGTAAAACAACCCCAAAAAGGTAAGAATGATCCCACTTTTAACTATGTAAAAAATTTAGCAAAGTAAAATCCAAATTGGTCTTGAGAGTGCGAAGGAGTTGGACTGCAGAACACTGAGATGCTTGGAAAGAAACCTCAATTGCAGTTAAACACATTCCAAATTTCCTGGGCAACAAGACATTGATCATGGCCAGATCAATCCACATGTGTCGGAAAGGAGATGGTCTCATGCCTAGTGGCTTATACCATGTAAGGAAAAGACCTGAATTGGCACACGCGCACTCCAGCCTCAAAGCTTTTCCACAGCTTGACACCTGGATAACTGTATGATAAACAGTATGTTGCGATGGAACACATTCGAGGAGTAAACCTCAAAACGAATTCAGGATTACGGCCTTGCGCACAAAACAGCTGCAAACTTCCCCATACATATTTTTGATGGATCTACCCTAAGAAAGTTCAGCTTCGTTTACTCTGACCTCACGCCTTTGGAATGCTACATGTGCCAATTGTCCATCATTTTTGGTTAAGTACACTCCAGTTCCAATATATATAATTCCATCCCAAAAAGTGTTTGCTGCATAATTCAAGACAGCACTATGGAAAATTTGTCTTCAAATTACCTGCTTTTCAACATCTGGCAGCAATGGACTGTGTATTAAATGAGCAGTCAAAGGAATTGTGTCTCGTTATATATTTAACTACGAATGGTGCTAAAAGTCCAAATCCAGCTACTAGCACAACTGAAATAACTATAGATTACTTTGAGTGCATAGTCTGGTCCATCTTCAATTCACTCTTAATCCTGGACGGATTAAGCTGACAGGAGGTTCTAACAGAAAATGTAATAGGTGATTGTGATTTTTAAATATCCTTTTTTAGTTTTGAATATTCATGCTGGAATGTCTGCCAATCAAAGCAACCAGTTTGATATCAATGTCACTTTCCATGTTGTTGGATGATTCCTTTGAGCACAATGAATCGACCTGATCTTTAATGGGCCCCTGCTGACCCAGCATCCCTTGCTCTCTGATTTCCCCTGAGTCTGGGCACTGAGGGCCAGCAGCATTCCCAAGCTTGATCCCATCCCACTTCCGGAAACATAGGGCAGTACTCCTAACATCCTGCCCGCAGTCTGTGCCCAAGGCCCTGTTATCGCTCTGTGCTGAATTGCATCCAGATTCTGTTCAGCTGCGCAAAACACACACACTGCTGCTTGTGCATTCCATACACTGCTTCATCGGTTACCAGATCTGCACTCTGAGATATAATACTGAGACATTCTCAAAAAAATTAAAAATAAAAAAATAAATAAAAACGCACTGTAATGGTTTATTTACTCAATCTTAAAATGTAAAACTGCAGTTAAGTCGCATGGACATGCATTCAGCATGAAATATTTTTTGGTCAAAATGTTCAATTATGTACAGTATATGAAATAAATTATTTTAAATAATAATAATTATTATTTTATTATTTATACATACTTTAGGGCTATATTATTTATTTATTACATTAAATGTATTTATTATTATTATTATTGTAATTATTATTATTTTTATGTATTTTTAATATTTATTTAATCTTTTAGAATAAAAATGTTATTTTAGAATAAATATTTTTAAATAAAATAATGTATTTATTAAAAATATTGTATAATAAATAAATTATTATAATAATATTCATTCAAATGTAATTAAATTGATATTATTCATTTTTTAATATGAAAAAAAATTAGTATTTTGCATATTACCTTTTATATTTTCGGTGTCTTTATTTTTTATTTTTTACAAAAATAAAACCTGTAGGCTGCTTAATGGCAGGTTCAGCTGTGACAACTTACCCCATACAGCGTAAGAACATGCCTAACTATTGCTCAAGTGTCTGAACAGTATCTATTTTTCTGGGAAATAACATGAAATAATAAGATTTATATAATTAATAAAATTATTATTATTTTTATATTTATTTATTTTATTAGAATGTTTTGCTAAAATTATTATTGTTATTATTTAATTGTATCCTTTGCAATTGGTCAAAGTGTAAAAGCATCTATTTTCTTAGATAATAACAGTGACAATGTTCAAGAGCTAAAAGAGTAAAGACTCTTTGTGATTGCCCCGGTTTACCTCTCTATACAATAAGCAGAAACGATTTTAAAGTAGCATGATGCAGGTGTACTAAAGGTGTAAAGCTGGCCTTTAAATGCAACACACACATGCACACTCATTAGAGAGATCCAAAGGCTGGATGAGCTCATGCTAAAAACAACTAGTAATTAGTGATTTGTGGGAGACCCTCCAATTAAATTTGACTGTAATTTAAAAGCAAAGGGAATCTACAGTATGTTCTTGACAAGGGAGCAAGTGCCAGGGGAAAATATTTTTCATACAATTAATTTGTCTTGCAAAGACTAGAACTTTAACTTCCAGTAAATTATGTTGCCATTAAAAGCATGTTTTTATACATTAAAAGCATTATTATAAATGAAAGCATTTCCATTTGAATAAAAAAAAACATTTTAAAATGCTAAAATGAAGCATCTGATGCTTCTAACCCCTACCTGTAACGGACTGTGAGCAGGTTTTAGTGCGCTCTCCAATTTAGTCTTCAAGTGTGTTCGTGCTGCTGAAAGGGCACTGAAGGAATTACATGAGTCGTGACTCCACATTTTATAAAATGTGCAGCATTTCAGACTCCGCCTCTTGCTCTTCATCACATTTGGCAGCAGTTTTCCTGTGTTTTCCTCCATCCATAAGTAGCCCAATAGATCAATGTCATATATTACACTTCTATAGCACCCAACACAATTTGTTGCATCTTAGTTGAAACAATATATATATATATATATATATATATATATATATATATATATATATATATATATACACACACATATATATATATAAAACAAATGTTTATGTGGGGTTAGCTCTTGCATTTCTCTTCTGTTTCTCAGCAGTATGTGTTTCGGTTTGTTTCTAATGGTTACTCATTGTTTGACTACTGTTTTCACCTGTCGTCGATTATGTTGCCAATAACTAGTAATTCTGATATTTTGATGGAAATGGCCAGGTTAGACGTCATATTGAATTTAACGCGGTAGCAAAACGAGGCTGTGAGGGATATACTACATAGCACACACTGTTTAAAGGTCGTAGATCACATCATTTTCACAACAAGTCTCAGACTGGCAGTGAAGATGAAGTCTACAGTGTGTCCAGGACTTGCAGACAAACAGAACAGTTCTCAAATTAGATCCTTGGCAGAGCTTCTACAGTCAGATTCCTGTGATGCCTTTTGTACTGTTTCGAGACTTAAGTAAGGGCCGTCAACTCCATGTTTCGGTCCATGACAAATGTTTTCTTAAAAGGAGTTTATATCAAGTGTAATCAGAAACTGGCTGTCCGGTTATGTCCTTCGTAGCACAGCAAATAAACTCAATGAAAATCATGTTACTTTTTAATAAGCACAGAAGAAGATGGATGTGGCATGTTTTCCCATGAGCATATAACATGTTCAAATGTATATACTTCTAAGAGGACATTAAAGACCATGGGGAAATGTTTTAGTGCCTCTCTTCCACATTCCAGCGCAACAAGAAAAATGTGAGCTATTAAGTTTAATGAATATGTACTGTGCCAAGTGCTACATCCTATTGAATAACCGAAATCAGTTTCCTTATGTCATTAGTGCCTTCTATAATAATAAACATCAAGTCCACCACTATTATATTTAGATCATCATCTACTGGAGAAATGTCTCCTCAGAAAACACTGTAGCAGTGCAGCACCTCCTCCTGGTTAACTCAAACACATTAACCCATTTTATATAAGTCATCTTTATTTTATATATATTATTCTTTCAGGAAAATGTAACAGGGATGTGCTAAACCCAGCAGACCAGTTCTTCTGGGTGGTGAAAAATAAAGTGAAACTACATAAGATGTGCCACGGTTAAATAATAGATAGTTGAACAGGAATATAACATGTAGACATGTAACAGTGAAAGACACTATGGATATTATAACAAAAACAAGACACATATGACATTTCTTTCCTTATACAGTACAGTGTTGAGCAACATTAGATACACAAAAACAAAATAGAGGTATTACAGTGCACAGACTTTAAAACCACAACTATGTCTTAGTTTTACTCACCAGGTTTTCTTTGCATTTATGTTGGTTAATGTCGGATGAGATGAAGAAAGAGCGTTGGCAGCATTTGGCATTGCATGATAAAACTGAATATAAGTTAATCTTCACACATATTAATTTTAAATATATTTATGGTAATAAATACATTAGACATAAGCAAAATGACCTTTTTAAATAATTAACATCCAAAATATGCTACCTGTAGTATAAAACACATTTTTAACAATTTAAAATTATAACATCCAATTGAGTCTCTATTTTATATATATATATATATATATATATATATATATATATATATATATATAGATATATATATATATAGATATATATATATATATATATTACACTTGATGGATTATGAATACGAATCAAATAACATTAGGTTTAATCTGTGCCTTGGAAGTCCAGACAGTGGAGTAATTTGTGCTTGTTTAGCAATGGCACATAAAATTGATCAAACGTGACATTAAATGTTATATAATGTTAAAAAATATTTCTATTTCAAGTAAATGTTGTTCTTTTTTTAACTTTACATTTATCAGAGAATCCTGTGTCACAATTTCCACAAAAATATAATAAGCAGCTGTTTTCAGCAGGATGAATAATAAGTTTCGTGAAAGGATCATGTGACAATGAAAAGTGGAGTAATGATGCTGAAAATTCACATTATATTATAGTAAGCATTTATTTTAACTTGTAATATTTCAGAATATTACTGATTTTACTGATAAATATATATATATATATTATATATTTTTTTAATTTGTATTGACCTACAATAACAAATTCTATTAGAAAACAAACTAATGGATGCTATTTTTACCCAAATGAAGGCACTGGTTTTCTGCGGCCTAAAATCCATAGATAACAAAAGTAACAGGTTCAAATACAGTTAAGAAAAAATAACACCACATTAAATGATCATTTAAAAAATAATGTTATATCAGTATCTGCTTCATTATTTGGTCTACAGATCTGCTGCAGTGACAAAATATATGCAGCAAGTCTGCATTTGGGATAAGTAACCATTGCCTGAATTTAACATTGACATATAACTCTTCTAGACTCTTAAAGTACCACTCTAAACAGGACGCCTGCCTCGGACAGTGCTTCAGGACATACTCAACGACTTATGATCTTTCTGTGTGAACAATTCCTATCTGAAGATTCTGACATTTTCCTCAAGAAAACCCTTATTTATTTTCTGCATTAACCTTCCCTTGATCCTCCACCTTTTTGATGGCCGCCTGAATTTTGGCCTGGTCGCCCAGGAGCTGGCGTGGCTTGACCGGTAGAAGATTTCATCCATCTCCAGTAAGACTGGAACTCCCGTGGGCAGCGTTACATTGACGATGTCTGTTTCCGATATATCTGTTGAGAAACACAGCAAAAGCATGTACATTAATTAGCATATTAAATTATTTTAGGTAAATTCCAACTTTATTGCTATTACTGTCAACTTTATATGCTTTATTATTGATAATGTTTAAAAACAAGCAATTAAAATGATAGAATATTAAATAAAAACAGGATTTAGTGTTTTATAACTTGCATCTGAATGTTTAGGATTTACTGAAGGCCTTTATGGTGCACTAATGTTCAAAAGTTTGGGGTCTATAAGATTTTTTAAATGTTTTTGAAAGTCTCTTGTGTCTCACAAGGCTCATTTCATTCAAATACAGTAAAATGGTGAAATACTGTAATATTTCAATTTTACTGTTCTCTATTTGAATATATTTCAAAATGTAATGTATTCCAGTAATGCAATTACTGTAATTCCAGTGATGCAATCATTTTCAAAGTAAGATATTTTTAAGACTGTTTCATGTGTATTTGTTCATATAATGAAAACCGGATGCCACTGACTTTCACTGTATGGACAAAATATCTTCTTTTGAGTTGTCTTTTGTGTTTGGTAAAAAAACCCTGGCAAAAATACATATTTTTCACCTTCCAAATGTTTAAGCAAAGCCCTGCAACTGTTGCCGTGTCCAGAGATGAGAACCGTTTGGCCACTCTTGATCACAGGTACAATGACATCATTCCAGTAAGGAAGAAGTCGGTCTAGCACTTCCTTCAGACTTTCCGTTTTGGGCAGTTCCTCTTTCGGAACGTCACACGTACTGTATCTGCGGTCATTGTAAATTTCAGCGTAATAGGGATGTGACTCATGAATGGGGGCGGCATGATATCATAGCTACGCCTCCACAGTTTAACCCGATCCTCGCCATGTTTCAGCGCCATCTCGGCCCGATTGAGGCCGGATCAGGGCACCGTAATGCCGTTCGTTTAACCTCCAAGATTTGGTGACTGGGACCCACTCTTCTCCCATGGCCTCCAGCACCAACCAGGCTGTCTGGATGGAACGGCTCAGTAAGGAGGTAAAAACCTGGTCGAATTGATAGCCCTGCTTTTTCAGGAGCCTGCCACATTCTTGGGCTTCCACCACCCCGTTCTCGCTCAGTTTCTGGTCAACCCAGCTGCAGAACCGGTTCTCCTTGTTCCAGGCTCCCTCCCCATGTCGGAGCAGGAAAAGTTTGTGTTTGGACATCCAGAAAAGGCAGTATGGAAGCCTGAAAGAGATGCACATGCTGATATATACTCTGACAAATCTCAACTGCTTGATTATGAATATCAAAAATATTATTGCCCAGCTCGAATCGGTGAATGATTCGATTAATGATGTCGACTTTATTCAATTTCTTCTCTTCCGTGTCAGTCTCTGACACTGTTCACATTGTAAACACAGTGCGGTGCTTCCAGGTTCTACGTTGTCAGTATTGGCGGACTGACACGGATGAGAAAAAAAATGTTTGAATAAAGTCGTTATTTTTTTATTTTTTTTTGCACACAAGAAGTATTCTCGTCGCCATAAATTTAAGGTTGAACCACTGTGGTCACATGGACTATTTTAACAATGTCTTTACAACCTTTGGGCCTCAAAAGTGGTATTTGTATTGTGCAAATGAGGGTGAGTAATTAATGAACTAGCCCATTTCAATATTATTAACATTAAAATCTGTAAAAAAAAAGCGCTGCATAATAAAAATATGGGCATAATATACTTATTTACTATAGTATTTACATGATGTATAATAAAACATGATAAGTTCCAGTGACTTGTAGAATGACATTTAACTTTAAATATAACAAACTTAAATATAGTCACCCTGCATCAATCTATCTGGAGAGAAGAACTGAAAGGTTAAGGGTCATCAACTAAATGTCAATGCTAATTTAATAAATGGTCTAACCAGCTCTGACCAACTCTAATATTTAAACGCTAAATAGAAAAAAAAACTTGTGTTAGCAGGATAAAATGTGTTTTTTAGATTTACATAATTAGCGAACTAAAAATTAAACCAAGCAGCGATCAAATACTGTATGACAACACTAGAACACAGCTGAACTAGCCTGCGAATGTCATAATAATGAAATCCTACCGCACGCAAAAACGTACTTATCTGCTTAGATTAATCATAAATCTAAGTGAAGATAAAAAAAAAGCTGTGATCATTGGAAATGACTATGAATTACTACATACTCACCTTCAGATGAGAAACCGCCAGCCCTGAGTAGCTACAGCCCAGCAACAGGAACTATCAACAGCATCAACGAACACAAACGCGAGTGACACTTCTTTCAGCCAATCAAATTCGTGATTCTCCAGGAGGCGTGTTTAAGCGGACAGTGACGAATCAGAACTGCCGTTATTTTGAGGTTGACTTGATAGCGTCATGTCCAATTAATAAAGGCGTTATTTTGTAAATAACGATTACAACCTTATTCACCTAATTTATCAGGTATGACCAGTTACTTATTACAAATAATGTGTTAGAAGTTCTGGAATATATCATACGGTAAAGTGTAAAGTGATATTTGCTGCCAGAAAACAGAGCAAAACAGTCAGAAAACCTTGAAATAACTGTGAAAACAGTGAAAGCTTTATTGTTCCTCGATATTCACACATCTAATCACATATACACCTCGTTACAATATAAACATTATTATATAATGACAAATGCAATTATATAATAATCATATATTAACATAAATAAATGTTTTATATGTGTCATAAAGCACATAATGTTTTAATAGGCTATTTGAATTGATAACTGTGGTTATAACAATAGCACAGCTGTTTTTTTCTTATTCATCCAGCTGTTTGTGCAATAAAACAAACACAATACCACAATTAAATAAAAGACAAATGTTGGTGTTTCAATAACCTTTAACGTTAGTTCACATTGGATTTATCATAATTAATGATAAATAAATGATTAAGAAGTTGGTCCCGCAAACAGCTTCTTCCTGCCCTCCATGCCTGACATGGCATCCACATTTTTTACGCCAGTCGGTCACTTCCTCTTTCTGTGTGGATTACAAGTAAATGCATATTATTATAATCTGTATTACTTGTATTTACAACAATGTCATGTTTTCTTGAGCTATAGAGAGTACACATTAAAAATGCAATACATTGTTAATACTGAATAAATAATAAAATGAAACAATACATATAAATTTGATTCAAAAAAGTTTAATTGATTATATGATTATTGATGAATTAACAAACAAAAAAGCACTGAATCTATAAATGATATTGATGTGTTGATTAAATGTATTACCTTTTCCTCCTCCTTCTTCACAGTCTTGAGGTTGGCTTTAAAGTCGACTGGATTCCTTGTGTCTGGCACCTAGCAGAGCCCCCAGCATGGCATCCGCAGACACCCTCACTCTCTTCAGGGCAGGTCTCTTCATTTTACCTTTCAGCTCAAAGATTTTGTGGTTTAATTCTGCGATCTATACCAAAAGCAGCATGTAAATGAATTCATCAGTTAACGCTTTTACGTTTAGGTATTTTTAACGCAGTTTTAATGCAAAAAAAAGTACCTCCTTATCATGTTTGCCAACTTTAGATTCAATGTCATATCGTTCCTCATCAACGACATCAATCTTTTGATGAAGGTCTTTGCACAGATTCTGTAAGCAGAGCATCAGCATGTAAGAAAGAACATTGTCAAAGAAATTCTGACAAAAGACTAAATAATATCAACCTGTAGGTCCTGTATGGACATTCCAGACAGTTTGATAGGAGGAGCTCTCACTGAGCGCTTGCTCTCGCTCAATCTTTTTCTGTTCCTTCTCCTCTGCCAGCAGTGTGCTGGCCTTCTTCAGGATTTTGGTCTGCAATGCATTAAAATGAGGATGCATAGCCATATATTCATATGTACAATGGTAGTTGCTTTAAAATTAGGGCTGTCAAACAATTAATCGCGATTAATCGCATACAAAATAAAAGTTTGTGTTTACATAATATATGTGGGTGCACTGTGTATAATTATTTTGTATATATATATATATATATAAATACACACATATGCATGTATA
Organism: Hybognathus amarus; assembly: GCA_030378365.1. Classification (NCBI taxonomy): domain Eukaryota; kingdom Metazoa; phylum Chordata; class Actinopteri; order Cypriniformes; family Leuciscidae; genus Hybognathus; species Hybognathus amarus. The sequence goes on from JAQIUQ010004219.1 coordinate 106,393, forward strand.
TTTAAGAAAAAAATATTATTTATATATAAAATATTTATATTTATATGTAATGTAAATTATATAGAAATCTATATACAGTATATACATGAAAATATTTCTTGAATATATACAAGCATGTGTGTGTATTTATATATATAAAATAATTATACACAGTGCATCCACATATATTATGTAAACACTACCTTTTATTTTCGGATGCGATTAATCGCGATTAATCGTTTGACAGCCCTATTTAAAATTTATTCATACATAAAATGATTATACAAATAAATATATACTAACCTTTAAAAATAACCGCCGAGATGCTGAAATCTTGGGCTTTTTCTGAAGAAGAAAGCCGATGTGAAATGAACAACATTGTGACCTGGCCAGCTGCAACGTTATAATAATAATACCGCAATTAAATACAGTGTTTAAATACTCACCGGACTGACACATATAGAGCCAGGAAAAGAAAACACATATATTTAACATATATAATTTCTATCTGATATTTATTATTTTATAATTTCCATAACAAAATATTTTAATAAAACTTTCCTAAAATACTTACATTGCTTCAGACATGTTAGTGCCTTTGTTTTGTTTTTCCTGGGGGTGTAACAAATGAAAAGAAAAAGAAGACTTGTGTGCTGGTCCAAAAATCTAAAACAATATTAAAATAGTCTTCCTAAAAACAAGGAACACTATAATGTAATGTCAATGACAAAAAGGTAACTGCTATATCTATCTTACACGCATTAATAACTAGAAGATGTCATAACCTGAAGGTCCTTACCTCTCAGATGATGGAAGTATGACTTTGTTTTGGCCAAAGGGAAGAAACGCAGATTTATAGATTCTGATGCACACTAAAATAGACCACTGTCTGCACCGTTATCATTGTCAAATGCTTCACACCTCAGTCTTCAGAGCAGCTGGTGAGCTGAAATGCACTTTGTTATCTAGACTAAGGGTGAGCACAACAATACTCCAGGATTAATGAGACTATATGTGTCCAGTGTACGCATTGTCTTATCCAATGTTGAGGGTTAAGTAATCAGATTACTTTTTTCAAATAACTAGTAATGCATTACTTTTAAATTTTAAAAAAGTAGTTACTTTTTCAAATAGTCACTTTGTTTCCCATTATTCCCATGTTCAGAGAAATACTGTATTTTTAGATGAAATGTGAACATATATTTACTCATCTCACTTGCACAAAAACAGATGCAGTATTCCTCAAAATAAATAGAAAACGGTGAAATGCAAATTCAGAATTTTGCGCAATAATTGACTAATGTTTTTGCTGCTGGCCTTCAATGATCCAATTCAACCATCTTTTTATTGTTTGCATTGCTGAAGTCTGAAGCTTATTCATTTCACTTTTGTTTTAGCATCTATTTCGTCCCTCTATCTCCGCTGGGGTCTGCCCACTTTTTCAGCATTTTGAAATATTGCCAGTGGGTGGAGTCAGGCTCTGACCAGGGGTTTAGTTACCCTTTAAAATACAAAAAAGCAAGCCCAGTCCAGGTGAGAAAAAGTAACGCAAAAGTAACGTAACATAACTTTGCTTAACGCAATTAGTTACCTTTTTATGGTGTAACGCATTATTGTAACACACAACTTTCCCCAACACTGGTCTTATCCAATTTAATCTGGACTAAATTTAAGTTTCATGTCCAATTGTTCTTTTTGGAAATTGGATTATTCATTTCATACAGTTTACACTGTATAAATTGGGAAAAGAGCAGTTTGATAGCCACATATCTCAAGACTTTACAGGGAAAAGGTTAATAATCATATCATATCTGTTACATCCAAGGATGTATATTTTTGCAAAGTACATGGTACTGTGATCTGTGTGTTTTCTTTGTTGTTTTGGTGTCTCCTGCTCTCTTTTGGCTCCTCCCACTTTTTCACTCTGGCAGGTAGCTGATTACGTCTCCAGCTGAACCTGCTTATCAACCAGGAGGTATGCAGCATAAAAGCCAGCAGAACTATCATTCAAGGAGAACCTTTCTCCAGAGCATGGTCTGTGCCCTGCCCTGCCCCTGCCCTGCCCTGCCCTGCCCTGCTCTGCTCTGCTCTGTTGTTGAGAGCTGTTGTTGAGAGCTGTTGTGTTCCTTGTCGTGGACCTGTGCAACACTGTAGAGCTTGCAGGGCTTGTCGTGGACCTGTGCAACACCTCTTTCTGTTGTTTTGGCCTAGAGAACTGTTGCTTTATTGCCGCTTATTGTTAATTACTAAAGCTACGCTCCGTTGTTTATTTGTGAGACGTCCCAGTCCATACCATTTTGCGTTATCATTTAAGCTGCTATTTATCTAATTATTTGCTTTGTTTATTGTTTGGGAATTGTAAGGAGGTGGGTGCCATTTTTATTTAGCAATCCCCCGTTTTCTCCTGGTTTGTGGTCAGGGAAGGAGAGAGTGCACATTTCTGTTATTTGTTTGTATTTTCTTTTAGAGGTTAAGTAAGAAATTGACTCCCCCAGGCTGATTTAACTTTTGTTTGTTATTTTGGCATTGTCCCCTCTCGGAAGTCTTTGTTTCCTTCCCAATTTACTCTCTTAAGTAAATTGTTGTGTTAACTTTTCAATTCAATTTTTGAATAGAACTCTTTTGTTGTTGTGGTGCTGTGGCAGGGCACGGACTATTGCACTTTAAAATTATAAACTTTGTTACATTCTGACCCCTAGGACATAACATATACTATTTGAAAGGGACATTCAAACAATTTGTGAAGACATTTTATGTAGGAATATTACATGATATTGGATATTTTCCTAAATTCGATTAATAATTCAGATTCTGAAATGATTTGATATTTTAATGTATATATTTTATAGGCTATTTGAATATTTTCCCAACCATCAATAAGGGACCTTAAGCATATAATAGATTGACATTCTGAGGTTTTCTTCTTCCTGATACAGTTTGTTGTTGCGGGCTGCCACCAATAGTTCAAAAGAAGAACTGCAACTGTATTAAATATGACAAAATGCATAGAAAGAGCTTTTAATTTTAAAAACAACAAGTGTTAAAACATTACATTTGGATTTACTGATCAGATTCTCTTTTCGGCATTCAAGGTCAGTACTGTATCAGTACATGGTAACACTTTACAATAAGGTTCAATTTGTTAACAGTAGTTAAAGGCATTAGTTAATTAGTTAATGAACTAACAATGAAAGATAAAGCATTTATTAGTATTACTTAGTTAATTTCTTTCAACATTTTCAGACTAGTAGATTATGAAAATCTAAAGTTGTTGTATTTGTTAATATTATTTAATGGACCTGAGCTAACATGAAGGCTAACAATAAATAGCTAACAATTTTATTTTATTTTTATAAACTAAAGTTAATAAAGAAAGACTGTAAAAAATATATTGCTCATTTAATGTTAGTTAATGCATTTACTAACGTTAACTGATCCTTATTGTAAATTGTTACCCTGCATTATGTAGAATCTAGAGTGGTGTTTATTCAATAAAATATATAAAATAAAAAGATGAAACAAAATAAATATATTTTTATTTTATTTTATTTTGTATTGTGTTAGCCTATAGGACTATTACTTTATTGTCTCTGGTATAGCTATTTAACATGGTTAACTCTTATTTCACACAAACAGTCTATTTATAAATGCATTCTATCTACCATTATCCATTACAACCACATAAGCCTATAACATTGTTAACTCTTATTTCACACAGTCTATTTATAAATAATCCGCAGTACAATCATGACCAAAACAAGATCAAAATTCAATCTTCGTCACTCTCTCAGCCCCTCAGCAAACACCTTCAGAAACCAGGCCATGAGAGCAAAGGAATACAAATCTGAGAATAGATTTAATACAGTGTGATTATGAATAGGCTACATCAAGAGCAAATGTTATACACTTAAGCTACTCTGATTTTAAAGTTTAGAACTTGGCTTTTCGATAACAAAGTGCTGCAAAAAGCTTTCAAGTACACCTGGCTGCAGCTTACAGAAAGGGGCGGGGCTACATGTGTCACTCCACCCCATGCCTACTCTGATTGGCTTTGATGTGTTCTTAGTCTGTCATTCAAATCTATATGAACTGGAAAAGCTGTGAAGTTTCACAGCCTTCATTATAATGAAAAAATACATTAGCCTGTATCTTGCAATGTCCCTGAAATGATTGTTTTGATAAATGAAGCTGGTATTTAGGCTAACTCATGAACAACCTTTAAACAAATATTATGAATTAAATGATTCACAAAATGTTACTCGGCTACTTCATATCACTATAGTATTAAGGAAATAAAAAAGACGTAGGCCTATCAGAGTATTGGTTTAATTTAATTAACGTGAAAAGACACACTTATTTTAAGGATATTTTTTGTAAGCAATTTCGGATGCAGTTGTATGATAAATGACACATGCAATATGTGTATGCCTTGTTAATTTTGTCTGATCCAGAAAATGAAACTTGCAGCATTTAAGCAAGTAGAATAAACACTTGATTTGGTCTTATCCCGCCCAGATGAGCCAAGATCCGGGAATAATATGATATTTTCATAAGTGTGCTCCAAATAATTCATAATAGATGTCAGATTGTGCTCTAGGTCTGTCTTGTGTCTCATTAGAAACCTCACTTTAACTGGAGTAATATTAGATTAATATATCTGCTTCATTTAGACTTCTTCACTTAAAGGAGTAGTTCACTTTTTAAAACAACTTTTTGCTGATAATTTACTCACCCCCATGTCATCCAAGATGTCCACGTCTTTCTTTCTTCAGTCAAAAAGAAATGAAGGTTTTTGATGAAAACATTTCCAGGATTTTCTCCATATAATGGACTTCAGTGGGAACCAAACGGTTCAACGGTCCATAAGACCCTTATTCATCGTCTGGTGTCGTCTAAAGCCCTTTGAAGCTGCACTGAAACTCCTTGAAGCCTTGAACCGTTTGGTTCCCATTGAAGTCTATTATATGGAGAAAATCCTGGAATGTTTTCATCAAAAACGTAAATTTATTTTCGACTAAAGAAGAAAGACGTGAACATCTTGGATGACATGGGGGTGAGTAAATTATCAGCAAAAGTTTTTTTAAAAGTGAACTAGCCTTACTCCTTTAAGTACAAGGTATGTGTACACAGTCCACCACGAATAAACATTATAAGTAGTTTCTCTTGCGAATGCGGGATAAGACTATAATGATGTGATTTTATTAGCCGCAAATTAAACAATGAATAAAAAAGAAAATGTAATGTATGTAATGTAATAAATGTAATGTAAATAACCTGCCCGTAGGTGGCGGCAAATCATTGTTTTAAAGAGTGAGTCAATCACTCATTCAAACGATTCGTTCAAAACGAGCCGTTATACCTTTTACGTCTGTCCAGCATTAAACATCTTCTTTCTGCCCCTCCATTCCTGACATGGCCTCCACATTCTTACGCCAGTCTGTCACCTCTTCTTTCTAGGGAAAGGTAGAGACACACAATTATGAAAATTAGCACTGCTGTCCATTTAATTTATTTGATATATTTTACTTCTATCATACCTTCTCCTCTTCTTTTTCACAGTCTTCAGGTTAGCTTTGAAGTCAATGGACTGTGTGTGTTTGGAGCCCAGAAGAACACTTAGCAAGCTTTCAGCCGACAGTTTCACTTCTTCAGGTTAGGCCTCTTCAGCTTGCTCTTCATCTCATAGATCTTCTGATTCATTTCCTGTATCTTTATCAACACAGACCACACGTTGCACCATATACGCAGTCCTTTGACCGAGCTGCTAAGCTAACAGTTTGATTCAGTGCTAATAGAACAAACAGCTTGAGAACTGTTTATCAAATGCTGATATTTTCTTACCTCTTTGTCATTTTTGGCCACCTTAAACGTCAATGTCAGTTAGCGTGCCTCGTCAATCACATCAATCTTGAGAGTGCAAATCCCTGGAAAGTTTCTAAACACAAAACAATATCAACAAACTAAAATATGGTGGTAACACTTAATTCGAAGCCCGTCTTCAGGATGCATTGCTTTTCATGCTGTGTAGAGCAGTTTCCAATGGGCTTCGTGAGGAAACTTCAGGTGGTTTGAGTTGATGAAAAGCTAAGTAATTAAATGTATTTTTTATGTATTAAATTAAATATATATATAAACAAGTAAACTTAAACTAAATACAACAGCTAATTTCAAAATAAAACACTCAAATGTAATGTTTTGAGAAAAATGGTCTCAAAAAGCAATGAAAAATGCCTGTGCTATTAAATAAAATGGTAACACTTTACAATAAGGTTCATTTATTAAACATTAGTTCATGCATTAACTAACATGAACTAACCATTTGTTACTGTATTTGTTATTCTTTGTTAACGTTAGTTAATACAAATCTTAGCTGTTCATTGTTTGTTCATGTTAGTTCACAGTGCATTAACTAATGTTAACATGATTTTAATAAAGTATTAGTAAATGTTGAAATTAACATTACCAAAGATTAACAAAAGCTGAAGAAGTATTGTTCATTCTTTGTTAATGTTAACTAATGTAGTAACTAATGAACCTTATTGTAAAGTGTTACCAATAAAATAAACTTAATATCTGAAGAGAGTTCTTCAAGTAGCCTAAATTGTTTAAAGTCAAAGGGTTCAGCTAACAAAAAAACTTTGGAAATCCCAGCTGTAGAGTAATACATTATCATAAATAATGGGGACCAATAAAAGGTGCAGCTTGGACATTCTGCTAAATACATTTTTTAGGTTTCACAAAATACAAAAAATGTCTTTCTAAAGTATTACTTTCAAAATGTAATTCTAAAAATTTCTAAAGGAAAAGAATATGAGATGGCTAGAATAAAACCTTAAAAACATGGTGGTCGGCTTAAAAAAACATTTTCTCACAAAACTTGACATTCTTTACAAACTAATCCAATGTTTCTTGGGCAATGCAAAAGTTGAGGGCACAATTGCACAAATGTCCTCTGCGAAGGTTATGAGGGTCAGTAAAGATGACAGATTTTTTTAAGTTGTATAAATGGTGTTCGATGATCCATTTAAATGATTTAATTTTACCTGTAATTCCTGTACTGACAGGCCAGAAAGTTTGATGGGAGGAATTCTTTCACTCAGCACTTGTTCCTCTCCTTCTCTCTTATCCTGCTTCTCTACCATCAGCATTTCCACTCGCTGTACTCAGCAGCCTCATCTTCAATGATGATGGGTCCATTGTAATCACGTCAAGGAAAAACATTGATTACTTTTCAATGTAGAATATCATAACAGTAGCAAATAATTGGCCTTTATTAGAGTTGGCCCTCACCTTCAACCCAGCCGACGGGCTGAAGATATCTTGGGTTTTGGCTTTGGTTGGGACTTGGTGTTCAAGCAGCCAGTGGAGTATAATAGATAGAAGAGAATGTTGATAGAGGCATATGACAGATATCATAATTCAAATAGTTGGTTACTGATTAAGTTGGAGATACTCACGCGTCAGACATGCTTCTGTAGTTCCTGCTTATCTGCAAAATAAAATAACTAATTCAAACAATCATCACTACTCTGAAACACATGAATATTAACAAATGAGCATTTTCAGGATAAGCATTTGAACCCTATCGGCGGTGTTATTTCAGGCACTAATATAGTTTTTAGTATAGCATTTTTAATTCGTTTTTGTTTATATTTTTCAGTTTTAACTTTAGTTTAAGTTTTAATGATTTTATGTGTTTTTCATATTTCTATTTAGCTTTAATTTATTTTTATTTATGTTTTAGTTTATATTTAATTCATTCATTTAATTTTATTTAAAATGTATAACTTTTTCTATTTAGTTTAACAAAAACAACACTGATCCTATGATGTGATAGTGTTATAACCTGAAAAAGAAAATTAAAATTTAATATAAATATAAAGTAACTTAAAGGGAAAAAACTATGATGTCCTTTTGCAAGGTAGAGTTATCACTTTTTAGATGCATATGATAGTTTGACTACCAAATACAAAAATCAAAACTTTTAATCAAAAGGCATGCATTACAATAAAAACTTTTTAAATACATTTTGCTTATTTAATAAATGTGTATAATTTATGCAATCTTTGAAAAATCATGCATAAATTAATTCAAATTCAAACAATCATCACTACTCTGAAAACACATGTTAGAATATTAACAAATGAGCATTTTCAGGATAAGCATTTGAACCCATCTGGCGGTGTTATTTCAGGCACTAATATAGTATTTAGTATAGCATTTTAATTCGTTTTTGTTTATATTTTCAGTTTTAACTTTAGTTTAAGTTTTAATGATTTTATGTGCTTTTAATATTTCTATTTAGCTTTAATTTATTTTTATTTATGTATTAGTTTATATTTAATTCATTCATTTTATTTTATTTAAAATTTGATAACTTTTTCTATTAGTTTAACAAAAACAACACTGATCCTATGATGTGATATAGTGTTATAACCTGACAAAGAAAATTAAAGTTTAATATGAATATAAAGTAACTTAAAGAAAAAAACTATGATGTCCTTTTGCAAGGTAGAGTTATCACTTTTTAGATGCATATGATAGTTTTGACTACCAAATACAAAAATCAAAACTTTTAATCAAAAGGCATGCATTACAAAAAAAAAAATTTAAATACATTTTGTTTATTAAATAAATGTGTATAATTTATGCAATCTTTGAAGAATCATGCATAAATTAATTCAAATTCCATTAATGACAGTGGTAATCGAACCCCTTAATTCATGCGTTTGACCTATACGTTCTCTGCACGGTGGTAATAGTTCTGTGCATAGTTTAAGCAGAGGTGAAAATCTTCCAGGATTGTCGCTAGATTGTGTCGCCCAATTCCTTACCAGTTTTGAAAAAATTATAATTAAATCCTTCAATACATACCGTCACAGCTAGATAATCTATAAGCCTGAGTATAATGACACATTTGCCATCAAAAATAACCAAACACAGCTGTTAGTCTCTTATGCACGCTGAAAAAGACATACCTGCTAGAAGAAGAAAAGAGAGGAGTGTGAGTTGGCTGACAGAGGAAAGAAGAAAATCCTTAGATTTATAGTTTCAGCACATGAGAACGTCTTTCTAAAATAGAACTCGTCTGTGTCACTGACATACTGTTCACACAGTAAACTAGCATAGTAAAACTTTCACACAGACTAGTTTGAATGGCTTGTTTTGGTTGCCAAAACCTTTTTGATCATCAGAGTCACCAGTTCAAAGGTCTAAAGGTGATCCTCGTCATAACAGAGACAAATCTGATTGGAAATTACAGACTCTAAGGGTAAATAAGGCAAACTACAATTAACATTTGAATCTTATTAAGATACATAGTTAAACCAATTATATTATTAATTCATATTAGAAACATTGTCTGCATGTGAAAAATAGAGGGGATAAGAAACAAAAAAAGAGTGGAAGTGGGAAAAAGTTTTGGCAATCGGAATTCATACCAGTTAATTGAAATGTGATGGCATGCCATGACATCTATCTCATGAACGTGATAATTTCCAAGCACATTAAGCAACTGATAGCTGGCAGAACACAATGTGGTGTAATAAATCATTGCTGGGGACAGTGAACAGGTGGAAAGAGAGGTCAAATTGTAAAAACAATTCAAGGGGGATGGTTTGGGCATGGGGTAAGGGGTGCGTTCATGTAGCTAACAATGATTTGTAGGATTAAAGAGTATAAAAATCTACATAGGAAGTATTCATGAAATAATATATATAAGTTATAAGTATTGTATGACTGAACACCACTCTCTCTCTCTCTTATAGAAGCTTGTTTCCGCACATAGAATAAAAAATATAAAAGGTAATTGCGACTTTTCACTTGCAATTCTGACATTATTTCTCAGAATTGCGAGATGGAAAGTCAGAATTGCGAGATATAAAGTCAGAATTGCGAGAATATAAAGTTATAAATTGCTGATATATAAAGTCAGAATTGCAGATATAAGTTGATGCGAATATAAGTCAGAATTGCTAAGATAGAAAGTCAGAATTGCGATATAGGAAGTTGCAATTAAGCCAGTATAAAGTCAGAATTGCGAGATATAAAGTCAGAGTAAAATTGCGATGATATAAAGAATTGTGAGATAAGTACAATCGCAGATATTAAGTACAATCTGACATATATATAAAGTCAGAATTGTGAATATAAAAGTCAACAATTGTGAGATATAAAGTCAGACTAATGATATACGTGAGATATAAAGTCAGAAAATTGCGTGATATAAAGTCAGAATTGCCAGATATAAAGTTAGGAATTGCTGAATATAAAGTCAAAATTGCGAGATATAAAGTCAGAATTGTGTGAATATGATGAAGTCAGAATTGTGAGATATAAAGTCAGAATTGCCAGATATGAAGTATAAAGTCAGAGATTGGAATATTGCGAGATATAAAGTATGCAGAATTGCGTGAATATAAAGTCAGAATTGCGATATATAAAGTCAGAATTGCAATATATAATGATAAAAGTCGAGAATATATGAGAATTAATAAAAAGTTGCACATTCTACTTTTTTTTCAGAATTTCGACTTTATATCACCCAATTCTGACTTTATATCTTGCAATTCTGACTTTATATGGCCTGAATTACTGACTTTATATCTTGCAATTCTGACTTTTTATAATCCCAATTCTGACTTTGAATTTCGCAATTCAGAGAATAAACTCAGAATTTGCAAGATATAAACTCGCAATTGTGAGAAAAAAAAAGTCAGAATTGTGAGATAAAAAGTCACAATTATTTAGTTTATTTTTATATTTAGTGCGAAAACAAGCTTCCATAGTTTATAAACATCATCTACAGATTTTTAGTAAGAATAAAAATAACTCCATAGTTTCAAATAACAATTATTTTTGAGCCCCACACTTTTCAGGGTTTCAAAGCTTTAACAGCGGATGGTAAAGACGAAAGAATATGGTGATCATTTCCTGATTGGAGCCCCCCCCCCCAATCCTCTCTCTCTCTCTCTCTCCCACACACACACACAATTGTCTGTCATCCCTCACTGTCACATACATTCTTTTATTATAAATAACAGAAACATACAGAAACTCAGTCAAAAGTTCGAGCTATAAGCAGCCGGCCGCTTGAGTTCTTATGTCAAGCTATTAGCTGTTACAGTTTTGCTAGCTGTGGTATGAATGGTTTCTGGCCAGATTTAAAAAAAACATAGGGGGGGCTTCAGAGCGCGGCGGTGGCGTGAGGTTAAGGGGTTAATAATTAAACAAACACAGACATTTAGCTAAAATATGCATGTGTGCATTATCACATTGGTGACTGCATTCACTTTTATTAAACACTTATCAAATATCATGCCATTTAAAAAAAACGTAATATCATTTTAAAGAACGTCAAAAGATGTGCTTGAACTGCTCGAAAAATGACGCAAAATTACTTTACTTTGTGCCGTGCGTTACATTACTTCTAATTGGTCAATTGCTGTTATAGTTAGTTAATTATAATACATAGAGAATTGTACTATTTAATTTTCCATGATAGATGCTTTTGGTCATTTTATTATAACAAGGGGGGTGCCAACCCTCAAATCCCCTCTCAAATGGAGCCCTGGGTGGAAGCACTGTCTTATTGTAAAGTGAGCTGCCCTTCTCACACCTCATGTCCCTGAGAGGTGACACTCCAAGAGACATGCAATGAATTACCACCTGCCATTTGTCCTAGATTTATTTTTAGGCCAGATGATGAAATGCCGAATGCAAGTTCTTGTCTTTAAATGGCTAGTGTTCCTATCAAAACTGCATCAGCCTTAGCATGATCTGCTAAGAACCACTCTTTTTTGCTCTGTTCAGTATCATATTATGTTGCTAGTTATATTTTTTATTATTACTATATTTTAAATGGATTGAAATGCATGTAGATGTAATTGTTGAGCTACACTGAATTTTTCAGTAGTATCGCTACAGTTGTCATCTGTCAATTTATACAATGACACAATGAAAGATTGTGCGTCACCAATGTTTTTGGAACATGCGCAATTTTAGTCCAATTTTAGTTGATTGTGTAGCCTAGCGATTAGCTAAAAGTAAATGCACTCCAAAATTGGACTGACACAGATCTACTGACACTTTAAAAAGATGAAGAATTGCTTTAATACGGCTTTTTTTTTTCTTCATTTGAACCAATTTACAAATATTGTTGATTGATGTTAGAACAACTGAAGGAATTTCCCAGGACGCAATGTTATGTCTGCTATGAGGTGAGGTCAAATAGATAAAAATGGATGGCCTAAATGTAAATGCAAAGCCTATCCTGCTACATTTAGGGCTATTGTTGTATCTAAGCATCTCCAGAGGTCATTTGTTCTGTTTCACCTTTATTGCTGGCAGTTAGTTTTAATAAAGTAATAGACAAAACATTTAGCCTTTCTGATCTGTATTTATTTTTTAAGTCAGAAAAGAGCTGAACATCACATAAATCATTAAGTACCACATCAAGTTAAGTCCGAGACATTGTTTTCTTGTCTAAATAAATTTGAAAACATGCATCCATGAATGAAAGCTATTATTTAAATAGTTCACTTTGTATGAACTTGCATTGATTTATACATTCACTTTGAAATGTTTTTGAAATCCTGAATTCTGATGTTAGATCTCATGTAGTTGCTATCTGTAAGAAAAAAAAATCATTGCTGAAAGTCATAGGTGAAATATTTCATGCAAAACGTTTTCTATAAGAATATAAATTCTTCTTCTTCAGAATAATTTATTTCACCATCTATTGTCCAGCATCGAACAGCTTCTTCCTGCCCTCCATTCCAGACATGGCCTCCACATTCTTACGCCAGTCGGTCACCTCTTCTTTCTATGAGAGGAACAGGTGTAACAACAGGTATGTGTTAAAATTAGGGCAGTCAAACGATTAATCGCGATTAATCGCATCCAAAATAAAAGTTTGTGTTTACATAATATATGTGGGTGCACTGTGTAGAATTATTTTATATATATAAATACACACACATGCTTGTGTATATTTAAGAAATATTTTCATGTATATACTGTATATTTATTTAAATATAATTTATATTATATATAAATATAAATATTTTATATATAAATTTTTTTTCTTAAATATACATGCATGTGTGTGTATTATATACAAAATAATTCTACACAGTTCACCCACATATATTATGTAAACACAAACTTTTATTTTGAATGCATTAATCACGATTAATGATTTGACAGCCCTAGTTAAAATAGCACAAAAAATACTAGCTAACTTTTTACTTTAGGGTTCAATTCTCACTAATAACTAGTTGCTTATTAGCATGAATATTACCAGGATATTGACTGTTTATTAGTACTTATAAAGGAACATATTAATGCCTTTACAATAACTCACCTTACTAACTATTAATAAGCAGTAATTAGGATTTTATTGAGGCACAAGTAGTTAGGTAGTAGAATTGAACCCTTATCTAAAGTGTGACCTAATGCTAAATTCATATTTCAATTACTTCAGTTTTGTTCATGACTTACCTTCTCCTCTTCTTTCTTGTGTGTCTCTGAGGTTGGCTTTGAAATCCACAGACTCTTTGACTTTGGAGCCCAGAAGAGCGCCCAACATGGCATCGGCAGAGATCTTCACCCTCTTCAGTGCAGGTCTCTTCATTTTGCCTCTAAGTTCGAGTGATCTTGATGTTTAAATCTGTAATCTAAAGACAGCCACATAAAGTTCATTCCATCGTATTTCCATTGAATCTAATACGATACAAAGTGATTCTCTTGATGGTGTAGTACCTCCTTTTCATTTTTGGTAACCTTGGCTGAGATATCTGTACCTTTCTTCATCTACAACATCAATCTTTTGATGAAGGTCTTTGCAGAGAGCCTGAGAGCACAGTATGGTCAAAATTACTGGAGTGGTTGTCAACAATGTTTTGACCATTTTGACAATTTTTAAATTGATTAAAAAACGAATAACCCATAATTTGCACAAATTGAGTTCAATTGCATTAAGTATTTAATAATCATAATCATCTTAGAAGTTAAATAGTTATTTGCAATAATTAAAAGTATTTTGTATTTTATTTTAACCTGTTAACTGTCTTTTTGAGCATAGATCTGAACTAACGGTTGTAATTCATGAATGGTTTTGGAATACAGACCTAAGTTGGCCTTCTTTTAAAGAAGACCCCAAGCAGATTATTGCAGAAGTTTAAAAATTGTACGTAATAAAAAGAAAGAAGCTGCATTCCAAATTTAAATTTAGAAGAGATCACAAAATATTAGCCCGCTTAAAGGATTTAAAGAACCGTTTCCATAGTAAGACAATGTCCAATTCCAAAAGTGGTTCATTTCATTTCATTGGAACAATTTATGATATGTTGTAAAGGAAAAAGGCAATAAAAAGCATAACAAGTGTCCCGCTACCAGGACTCCAACAGTTAACAGGCTATGCTAGGTTTACCTGAAGATCTTGAACAGACAACCCGGACAATTTTAGAGGTGGCACTCTCACTCAAGGTGGTCTCTCTCTCCCTCTGCCTATCTTCTTTTTCTTTACAAGCATAGATGTTGCTTTCTTCAGGAGCTTTGTCTGAAGCAAAACATATTGCTAAATGTATCATCTTTAGAAAAAACAGACATCTCTGTAAAACAGACAGAACCAAATACCTTTAAGAACAACCTCCTGGAAGCTGAAATCTTCAGATTTGGGTCGCTGAAAGAATAAGCACATTTATTGGGCTGTGTTAATTGTTTTATTTTGTTTCATGTACAAATGTTAAAGTTATAAAGTCCACTTACCTGTCTTAAAATGGTTTAGTTTTCAATTTATGAAAAGGAACAGAAACAGTAGTTGTGATTTAAGGAATAGTAAAAGTATAGTAATTTATGAAAAGTAGGGATGTTTTAAACATGTACATGTACAGTACTGATAGCTGGATGCATATAGATAATAACAACTTAAAAAGACAGAATACTTACAGAACTCAGACATTGTGACCTTCTAAGTGCAAATCTAAGTCCAAAATCTGAAATGTAAAGATTGGTGACTCACTTCATAAGCATAATTTTGGAGATACATGCAACTTGCACACACACACACACGCACTTATATAGATTTCTGATGGATGAACTAGAACCAGAAAGCCAAAGAAGTAGAGAAGCCAAAGTTGTAATTTATGAAAAGTCTCAATTTTTTCTCCTGAGACAGCAATGAGACTTTTCTTGAATTTCCTACAGCTTCAAATCAGATACTCAACAAAGTAACAAATCATGTCTCATTAAATCTCATCTCATTAATGTCAGCACTTGTATCTCATGGTTAATCATGTTATTTTTAGAGCAATCACATGCATTGCTTTTACTGCTAGCTGTGCCAAATAGTGCAATTGTCCAAACCTGTTTCTCCAAAGACCACTCCAAGTGACTGAGTAGAGTGGGACAATGTCAGTACACAAGGAAACCCAAGCAAATTTTATGGCCTCTTTGGCTTCCTCTGAGTGGCTCACTAAATAGACTGAACCCTTTTACCCAGATCATTTACTCAGCACCACTAAAACACAAATTGCATACATTGTCCACTGCCAGTCCTCTTCGTTTCCCATTGTTTGACCGAATACAAGGCAGAAAAGGATTTGCTGAAGTCAGCCAGTAGCTATATGACTGCAACTTAGTGACCACAGAGTCTAATGATTTTTGAATTGGTTAAATGGTTTATTTTGGAAGATAACATAGATGAAACATGGTATCTTTTCATTTTTATATACATGCAAAGGGTTTTATACACATCCCAAAGTGTTTTATACATGTCCCAAAGGTTTAGTATAGTGTGAAATCCAAATGATACCACTCTTAACTTGACTGATTCAGCTCGAATGGCATTGAATATGGGTAAATATACACACAACATGTGGTAACTTAAAACCAGTTATGCAGATATACAAGTGTAGAAATGCATGTCAAGGACATAGTTTGCTTTGCAGGTGAATTGCACAGGTGACACAACACATTTCTTTGTTGCATGGGGTCATTTAATTTTGGAATGCCATTACATTGCAATTTTTACTTCCAGCAGTGTAGCAACGTGTTACAATATCTAGACATCTTTTATTCCACTAAACAGCACTAGTTCACAATATTGCATACAATTAATTTCCAGTCTGATTATTTTTCTCATGCATATACGATGTATTTAGCATATCATACACAAAGTATCATATTTAGTTTCAAATGTAAACACATTTGCACAGAATGTCCACAAATTGGAGCGAAAGACATGGGACTGGGACATCAAGACACACTAAGAGCTAAGCTCACCTACAAAAAACACTTAAACTATGAACATTATAAACAGTGTGTGTGTTTAGAGCCAGACCGATATATACCGATACAAATATTTGTTGGTTTTAAAATCTGATAATCCGATATATCGGCCGATATTATTATTTTTATTTCAGAAACGTGCAACAAAATATTAACAGATTTCCCTAACATTAGTTATTTGTAGTTATTTATGAGTTTTAACTAAAATAATAATGCATTTTAAAAAGAAACTTGTTTCTATTGTCACAACAGAACAGAGGAACATCAAAATATATTAAAGTTCTGAAAAATAAAATAATAATTAGTCCCTGCATTGCCTTATAGTTATAAGCTACCTTATAATTACAATGTGAGCTTGCTTATCCCTTTACCTGCACTTTTTGACAACACTCATGACATGGTTGAAGCGTGGTTTCGTCCATTTTTTATTTTATTTTTAAAATATAAATTTATCGGCTATTATAACTGCCGATACCGATATTTAGAAAATGCCTAACATCTGCCGATAATATCGGCCTGCCAATATATCGGTTTGGCTCTAGGTTGTGTGTGTGTGTGTGTGATTGACTTTATTAGTCGTAACAAATCAAAGTTGGATTTGGTTTGGTTTTTCTTGCTTTAAACCATGTGTGTTTCCCTGCCTTGGCACACATGTTGCTCTCCTTTCTTGTTACAAGTCTGAAAAATTAGGAAAACAATATCAGTCAAAATGCTTGTTTTTTACAAATTTAACGCTGTTAAATTTGACAAATTAGCTTTGTACCTTCTTTATTGTCCAGCAGTAAACAACTTCTTTCTGCCCTCCATTCCAGCCATGGCCTCCACATTCTTACGCCAATCAGTCACCTCTTCTTTCTATAAATGGAACAAATAAATAAAATCAGGGATGGAATGAGTTTCTTCTTTGTTGGAATAAATGTGTTTATATTTCTAAAACACTGAAAGGCGTCACCTTTTCTTCTTCTTTCTTTACTGTCTTTAGGTTGGCCTTGAAATCTGCCTTCGATGACATTTTGGATTCAGTCAGCGCACCAAACATGGCATCATGTGACTTCTTAACCCTCTTCAGTTTGGTTCGTTGAGTTGTACCCTTCATTTCCCAAATCTTCTGGTTTAAGGACTGGATCTGAAATGGACCACAACAACGGTAACTTGCAAAACAACATTTTTGATGTCAAATTTATGTCAAAAAAGCTTGAAAACTTAAAAAACATAAACATAAATGATAAATCTTGCCTTGGCAACTAACTGAAATAAATCATTGTTAATAATAATTACAAGTTGGAGAACCAACATAACTAAAACTGAAATAAAAACAAGATATGTAGAAATGTTTTTTAAAAAATTACAAGCACATAACAAAATGACTAAAATCTAATGTTAATATATCTATTTAAAACTAAAAGCTAATTCTAAATAATATAATAGTGAATAAATAGTAAAATAGCACTGTGAAGGCCAGATTTAAACCCATGACCTTGACATTGTTAGTGACAAGCTTTACCTTAGAGCTTTCTCAGCTAAAACACACGATAACATTTTTATTCATGAATAAACTAGGATTCATCTTTTGTTTGTCTATCTAAATGTGATATCACATCGCAACCATTACCTCTTTTTCATTTTTTTCCACTTTAATTTCAAGATCATATCGAACCTCGTCAACAGCATCAATCTTGCGGGTAAGCTCTTTGCAAAGTTCCTGCAAAAAAAACATTTGTGTGAAATATCCATATATATATATTCTCGTTTGCATATTATTGCAGAACCTTTTATTCTAGAAAATACCTGGAGCTCCTGTGCAGAAAGACCAGATAGTTTGAGAGGAGGAAGCCTCTCAGTAAGAGCTTCTTCTCTGTCTCTTTTATTCTTCTCTTTTTCAGCTGCAAGCATAGATGTGGCCTTCTGCAGTAATTTGCCCTGTAATGTAACAGCACTGACGTGACTATAAAGTTCCAACAGATTAGCACATAGCTTAGCGCATAGCACAACACACTGCTGGCCATTTCGTCATGGATTCTAGTCTTGACTTTCATTACTGTAATGAAGTTTAATATTGCATATTAAATATAAATATGTGAACATAAGTTCTCATGTTTATTAAAGGTGCTATATGCATTTTTTAGCGGCCTCTATCTGTGATGTTTCAGATTGCAACCAATTTTTACAAGACCGCTCGAACACAAGAGCGAGCACTCATGGCACACGGCCACACTGAGACTTGCAACAGACCATGAAAAGCATCACACAACATGCTGGAAACTCATGTAAATTCCCAATGCAACAATACAATAATAGGCTACTTTTATCAGCTTGACGTTGAACTAATGCTCCATGCTCCATTACATTTGTGGTGTTATCTAGCATAAGGCATTTCACTAACTATTCGTGTATCTTTCACAATCAGAAATGTCAACATAGGTGAATGTATAATATGATAACTAAAGCAGTTAGTGAACTAGACTGAACAATTTCAGTGTAACAGTAAGATCGTAGAAATTAACATTTCTGAAAATGTGTATTATAAACAATATGATAGTAGTGGGATAAGTGACGTGATATATTAAATAAAAGTTTACCATTATTTCAGCATATCTGAAAACTTGTAATTTATCACAATAAAAATAGCAGGAAGCCTCTCCATAATTCAAACGCTCTGCCGATTTCGTTCGTATTCGTCCTAAGTCGATCCGATTCACGTTTGGCCTGACGAGCTTGTAGTGGAGTGTGTGTTATACTGGAGGCAGGTCATTTTTGGTGTTGTCAGATTCATGTCGTCAGCTGCAGTGCCGTCGCATAGACTGTAAAAAGGAGAGAGGCTCGGGAGCACGCATGTGCGCCACATACGATGGATTTCGCAGAAAATCCGACCCGGAGACTTCACATAGAAATATGAATACTGGCCTTCAGAAGTATCAAAAACCGACAAGTGGATCATTGTAATGTGTGATTACAACCCCTTCACACACATGCAATAAAAAAGGATTCATTTTAGAAGAAAAGTTACATATAGCACCTTTACCAAATCAGTATTACTCAACAAAAATAAATTATACACTATTATTGAGAAGTTTGGGGCTGGAAATATTTGTATTAAATAAATACAGACTTGGTAGAGCAGAAGTCTCTTTTTATATATATATATATATATATATATATATATATATATATATATATATATATATATATATATTAAATATAATGATGGTGTTAACATAATAAATTACATTTTTAAATATGCTGCATTCACACCATTTACATAAAATAAATGTAAATAAAGCTCCGTATTCAAATCACTCTCGCTGTACTTTGATGTCATACACTGAATGGTCTCCACATCTGCTGTGGTCAGGTGGTACAGCGCCTGTAAACATGTTGTTAGGGATGCACCGATATGAACATTTTGGACGATACCAATAACCGATAATTATTTTATATTTGAAAGCCGATAACCGATATATTGGCCTGATAAACTTAAATCCAAATTTTTATATAATTTTGAGAGCCTGATTACAAAAACAAAAGTCTCACAATTAAATCCATGTCCCAAACGCACAATTATAATGATGTTCTCATTTTAGTGTTGTATAGCCGATATGACAGATTTGCGGTGCACATGTTGTACTGAACAGTATTTTACATTTTTTGAAGAGATTTCAATCATATTTCAAGAAATTCAAAAACATAAACAGTGCTCAACAAGTGTCTCAGCTGAAGGGAATAATACATTAATTATCGGCTTTAATATATCAGTAGTGTATTTTATTAAAAAACAGACTTACTTTTAAGAGCAGCCGCCTTGTGGCAGTATACTTTGTTTTTTTCTGAAAAGCAAAACAAGTCATGTTTAATCACTCCAAATAATTTTTTGACCTGCTAAATCTTATGAATTATTGTAAAGCGAAGTGACTTACAGGACTACAATGATGAATCACAGAGCGCAGCAATAAGGAAAGAAAAGGAAAAACACCAAAATGGATTAACAAAAGAGAAAAATGTATCCACTTTATGGTTTTAATCATAACATTGTTAAAGTACTTACCCTTCAGACATGGTTGTTTCTCTTTATGGACCCTAAAAAGGGAAGAGTTCTCATTAAAATGAATTTAAAAACACATGTAGTGTGTTTAAATGAACTAAATGATAACGTTCCCTTTTCCAACACAAGTCACTATAACAAAGGTCATGAATCTCCAGATATGTGATCTCAAATGTGTTTCAGGTGATAAAATCATTCAGTGTGCATCTGTGCGTCAGATTTGCGTGAGTCGCTAGGAAACATTCCTACAGTCCACACAGTCTGGAAAGGGGACGAGTGCCAAGTATTTGAAAGCCAGAGGAGTCACAATGCACAGGAAAATTTTATTTGGAGCCCTCATATCCAAAGAAGAGTGCTTTATATAAAGCACTGGTGCCGAGCACTCTGACCGTACCTATTTTTTTTTTTCATTTGTATCTATTATGCTTGATAAAGCACATTGTATTGTATTGGTTTATTTAAGAGGGGACAGTGCAATTTCATAAAACACATGAACAAACATGGTTAAAAAAGCCAGAAATAGCCAAAAGTATTTCTAGCCTGACTAAATTTTAACATTGCTGCTATTCTTTCAAGCCCTTGCCTTGAACTCACTACACTGGATGCTTTCATATGGATCCTAATAGCAAGTTTGGAAAATATTGCTTGTATTTTATACTAAATTATCTTAATAGTTTTTTATTTTGTTTTGTTAAAAAGTGAAAAAAAAAACATAAAATTTGTCTATCGTTAATTCGTTCGTTCAAATATAGTCATTTAAGAGTTCAATCAAAATCTGGTCACTAGGTCAGAGGCAGTAGTTTTTTGGTTCCTCACCAGAGCGAATTATATGCCAGTTTCTTGACTGACTAAATTGTGGGTCAAACCACCTGAGAACTGTTTTCAAGATCTAATTGGTTCTGGTTGCCAAATCTTTCAAGAACATGTAATCTCTTCTCCAAGTCTAAGCTAGCCGTGAAACAGTATTTCATAACATGCATTCCGTAAAGTTGACACAAGCAGCTTGTTACGAAAATACACAGCGTGGCACTCGCCAGTCCCGGTGGGAGCCGCAGTCGTGACACGGGAGAATGTAGGACGGAAATGCATCCATCCTCCCAACGGTGAAGCTGTAATTACGATTATCTCCAAATGTGAACTGTAAATCTGAACAGATCGTACAATACAAATCCTCTCAATTTCCTTAAGTATTTATGACAACATGTGTGGGTCCATTAAAATGTGATAGCTTATAGGACTTACCTTGAATTTGGAGACAATCAGGGCAGGATGTGTTGCGTGGTGGCGTGGAAGAAGAATAAATGTTATATGATTTAGTTTCGTGCAGGATTTATGGGTTGAATCCTGCATGTGAATGGCTAACTAAAATAGACCCCTGTTACGCCTCTTGCACACAAGTAGGCAAATATCTGGGCAATTTGTTTTCCACCCCAGGACATGGACATACACAGCTTCCAAATGACACACACTAGCACAAGGGTCATGCACTTCAATTCTATTTTGTGTCAAGTAGCAACTGGAAAAGGACACCCTAGGTTAATGGGGTAAAACAATAATTCACCAGAAGATTGATTATATTATAAACATTTAAAAAAAAATTATTACAAGTTTTCTGAATTGTTTAAAGATACAAATGCACTAATTTGCATAAATTACCAGAAATATGAAAAATCTGAACAAATATCGCTTGGATAGAGCCAGGTTCAAAATTCTTGTTTGATTTCAGATTTTTGCAAAGGGAAGTTTGAATATCTAATTTATAATGGGGGAACAACCATGCTTTTAGGGACAAAATGATTGTGTAAAGTGTGTCAAAAGATATATGAATGAATGCATATGTAAAATCCTGTAGAATATACTAAAAATGGAAAAGTTTTTAGCGCACAATCAATAAAGGGAAAGTTCACTTTGAAATTAATTTTTGATATGTTTTAGCTTACCTCAAGGGCATTCAAGATGTAGGTGTCTTTGTTTCTGCAGTATTTTCAATTTTGATATTTTTAGGTTAAAACACGGTGTTGTCTGTCAGTCATATAATGGAGGTCTATGGGGTCCACGTCAAAGAGCATGCACAGAGAAGTCCAAATTAAAGATGATTTAATGACTCGTAAATGTAAGTACACATTGATGGCCTAAGACACGAAACGAGCGGTTTGTGTGAGAAAACGAACAGTATTTATATTGTTTTTACCCCGTGTAACCACAGCCACAAAGCGTCCGCGCCCTCAGGTTACTGTAGTTACAAGAGGTAAAATCTATATAAAAACTGTTCATTTTCCCACACAAACCGCTCATTTCGTGTCTTAGGCCATCAATGTGTACTTACATTTACGAGTCATTAAATCATGTTTAATTTGGACTTCTCTGTGCATGCTCTTTGAGGTGGACCCCATTGACCTCCATTATATGACTGATAGACAAGAACGGTTTGACCTAAAAATATCAAAATTGAAAATACTGTGGAAACATAGACACCTACATCGTGAATGCCCTTGAGGTAAGCTAAAACATCAAAAATTAATTTCAAAGTGAACTATCCCTGTAAATTACATTAAACTGAGTTCAAAAAAATTAGTTGTATTATTTATTAAAAAACTTATTTTGATTAGTTAGGGCAATGTAAAAACATAATTTTTTACAGTGCAGTAGTTGGCAATGCCACTTTGTAAAGACACACCACACGCCTATAGACTGAACACGCAATATGCATGCATTGTTTTCACTAGTTTTGTAGTTTACATGGAGACAATAGCGGTATTGTTTTCAAAAACGTGCATTTTGAAACCAATTTTCATAACGTTGCTTTTCAAGCACCCAAAATGCTTTTGCTCGTGTACATGAACGGCCAAAGCGCTTAAAAAGCTCAAACGGTGTCTTGTGAGCAAGTGCTGAATATTTCTAGTTCAGTGCAGAATATAAATATTTACATGAAGTATTTTAATTAAAACGATTTAATCAAATTTAATTGAATAGGAAAGTCTATTTTCTTGACATTTTTGATTTGCTAACTTCACAGTTATAATAAAATGTCCTCCTCGTAAACTCTAAAGTTAACTGGCCTCTTTATTAACTTGCGTGCTTGTGTTTGAGGACCATAAAGGTAAAGTTATCTAAGGCTATGGTGCCTGCGTGCCATGTCTAATGGGGTGAGGGCAGACAGTAACTAATGTGTACTTGTTAAGAAGGGACTGACAGCACACCCCTAAAAGTCAGGTTTTAATTATAATTGTACACTGGGTTGTAAAATTATAATCCATTCAAATCTCGTCCACAAAAAGCTGCATGCTCAAACCTATGCTCTTAAAAATCGTAATGGTGACGTGCGCTCAATGACAGTGTGAAAATGGCAATTGTTTTATGATACTGACCTTTCTATTCAGATGGGTCATGTAGGTTCTGCATGCTGTGATCAGTGATTAATTAAGTGCCAGTGATAATCTTGTGCCATGAGTTTTAACTGTGTGACAGAATGAGACAGGTGTTTTGCAAGGGCTTCTCAAATCCTCTGCTGACTGCTGGCATGTAGCGGTAGTTATCAGTGTCAGCAGAACTTATGAAGTCATTTTAGTGCTTAAATGTGGAAGTTTGCTTGTTCTTTTCTTATTAAGTATTAAGACTTTTGCATTACTCTGTTGGATGTTTTAAAGACAGTCTGGCTTTATAATTCTATCTGAAAATAAAATGTACTAAATTAATGGAAAACTGCTGTTTAATGAGATGGAGAGAAAATATAGTGTGTTTGTACAATGATCCAAATAATCCTACTTACTACTCTTTACACTGACATGAGCCCTCTAGTGGGCTTTTTTGCCAACAGTTTGCCTTTTGGATGTTTTGTTTTTGTGTGAGAACAAAAAATAAAAATATAAAAAAAATATAAAAAAAATTAAAAATAATATATATATATATATATATATATATATATATATATATATATATTGTTCTAAAGTTTGGGGTTGGTTTTAATGTCTCTAAAATCTCTTCTGCCTACCAAGGCTGCATTTATTTGACCAAAATACAGTAAAAAAAACTGTAACTTTGGAAAATATTATTGCAATTGAAAAGAACTGTTCTATTTGAATTTCATTTGAATTTTGAAATAAAATGTATTCCTGTGATGTGAAACTGAATTAAAAGCCATTAGTCTTTCCATGGCATGTGATCCTTCAGAAATCATTCTAATATGCTGATTTGCTGCTCAAGAAACATTGCTTGTTATTATCAATGTTGAAAATGGTTGTCCTTTCAGTAAAAAAAAAATCTTTGGTGGTTTATAGATATACACAATATCTAAGCTATATATTAGGGCTGTCAAACAATTAATCAGCGATTAATCACATCCAAAATAAAAGTTTATGTTTACATAATATATGTGGGTGCACTGTGTATAATTATTTTATATATAATAAATACACACACATGCTTGTATATATTTAAGAAATATTTTCATGTATACACTGTATATATATTTCTATATAATTTATATTATATATATATATATAATATTTTATATATAAATAATATATTTTTTAATATTTAATATTTTTTTCTTAAATACACATGCATGTGTGTGTATTTATATAAATACAAAATAATTATACACAGTGCACCCACATATATTATGTAAATACAAACTTTTATTTTGAATGCGATTAAGTCGCAATTAATCGATTTGACAGCCCTAATATATATTATAAAATGTTGCATACAATGGTTTTCAGAACTATAACAAATTGATGTAGTTCACTGGAGGAAAATTAAACTCTTAGGTTATCTTACATGTCTACACTAAATTGTTATTAGAGTTGTTTGTTCAACAAGTATCAAATATAACTGTCTGACAAACACCCGATCTGCTAGTACTACTGTGTCAGTAGAAGGGCTTGATTTTAAGGCAGACTTGTTTGTGAGAAAAGCTTAATTTCTTTGTGTGTGTCAGGCCCCTCCTCCTTGTTATCTGATTTCCTGGTTTCCTCTGAATACAGATAGCATTTGATAAACCATAAGAGGATGTTCAAATCTATTCCACCGGCACTTGTTTGTCCGGTGCAGTACCAGACAAAAACGTAACTACAATGAGTATGATTTTTCTCTTTTTGTTCATTCTTTCATGCGTCATAATGAAAATCTCACCCCTGCATCTCATTGAACTCCCTCCGATGGAATGTTCTCAAAAGGTAAAGATACAGTTTTCTTCCCTTTTATACATAGAACATTAATGCTATGTATGTGCTAATCTTTCATTATGCTGTTTTCTGACAGAAGGTAGATTGTAAGGTTCAAGTAGGTACGTATGTTTTCTCTAAATTGTAATTAAGTTATTTTTGGTTTTTAAAAGACCAAATCAAAGGTGTGTTCATCAAATGTTTCTTTGACGTCTTAGGTAACTGTTCAGATGAGGGTTGGAAGATGCCAAGATATAAAGCCCCACGTTCTCCTGATGTAACCGCAAAAGTAAAAGCCAAGAGGGATGACAGTGGACAGTTTGTGCCAACTATATACCTTACATGGATCCAATTACCTGACAGTAAGGCAGACAATGTACAGCTATCTTCAAGACTACAATATTTAAAAAATAATCGTTATATGTTATGAATATGAAGGAAGTTTTATGCATGTTTAAGACAACTGTTATTAAGTGTCATTCGTTAATTTATGACATTTTTAATGCAAATATGATATTGTTTGAGATGTCTTTGTTATGACACCTTGACATAAACCAATACATCATAACCTGTCAGTGTCTTTGCCCTGACAACTTGACATTACTAAGACAACACAACCTGTCATAAACATGACATAGCAGATTAATTATCAAATTTAAGAAACATCTAGCTTTATTGGTTAACATTACATTAAAGGCACACTATGCAGCTCTGATGTTTTTGTGAAACAGCGACCCCTAGAGCCAATGTGGTGTACTTGCACTGTCGTAAATAACCGTAACTTCCCTGTTACTGCATAGTCTACTGAACTACTGATGATGGTAATAGGTTAATAATAACTATATGTCAAGTGTTAAACTACTTCATAATAATAAAGTTGCTTATCTCGTTTGCTGGCTTATAACAATTTTACATGATTTCTGCTAAATCACAAGTAAATAGATGTAAGTCTACTGTATAATTTAATTTGTGATTTTTGATTGTAATGTGAACATTACAAAATGTCAGATGACATCAATAAAGTTAAACGTACACTACCGGTCAAAAGTTTAGGGTCAGTAAGATTTTAAGTCTCTTCTGCTCACCAAGGCTGCAATTTTTTGATAAAAATACACAAAAAACACAGTAATATTGTGAAATATTATGACAACTTAAAATTACTTTTTTTGTTAATATATATTAAAATGTAATTTATTCCTCTGAAAAAAGCTGAATTTTCAGCATCATTACTCCAGTCTTTAGTGTCACATGATCCTTCACAAATCACTCTAATATGATGATTTTATGCTCCAAAAACATGTATGATTATTATCCATGTTGAAAACAGCTTTTTTACATTTTTATTTCAGGATTCTTTGATGAATATAAAGTTCAAAGAACAGCATTTATTTAATTAGAATCTTTTCTAACATTATAAATGTCTTTACTGTAACTTTTGATCAATGTAACTCATCCTTGATAAATAGAAGTATTGATTTCTTATTTATTTCCCCCAAAATAAAATACAAATTCTTACTGAACCCAAACTTTTTAAAGGGTAGTGTTTAATGTAACAAAAGCTTTCCATTTCAGATAAAAGCTGTTCTTTTGAACTTTCTATTCATCAAAGAATCCTGAAATAAAAATGTCAAAAACTGTTTTCAACATGGATAATAATCATACATGTTTTTGGAGCATAAAATCATCATATTAGAGTGATTTGTGAAGGATCAGTGTAGACACTGAAGACTGGAGTAATGATGCTGAAAATTCAGCTTTTTTTCAGAGGAATAAATTACATTTTAATATACATTAACATAAAAAAGTCATTTTAAATTGTCATAATATTTCACAATATTACTGTGTTTTTTGTGTATTTTGTATCAAAAAATTGTAGCCTTGGTGAGCAGAAGAGACTTCTTTTAAAAACATAAAAAATCTTACCGATCTTAAACTTTTGACCGGTAGTGTATGTCGCATTATTTCATAACATTGGCCGTTATAGATTTCATTAGACATGATCCGGCAGCGTCCCCCAAGCTTTACTACCAGAATGATTCGCCCTACTATGACTTTGTTTACCACCGGAACGACTTTGAAGCGGTTATATTAAGGTGCAAATCTTGCATAGTGTGCCTTTAAACTGTCAGGTGGTTGGTTTTGACATTGGCTGTCATGAAGCCATTATAACTTTTTAATGACAAATTCAATTAGTACCACTGTAGTCTGAGGTCACGAAAAATATTGATGACAGTTATAATGGCCTCATGACAGCCAATGTCAAAGCCAACCACATGACAGTTTAACTTTAATTTTATGTCAGGTTGTCATGACAAAGACTGACAGGTTATGGTTTATGTCAAGATGTCATAACAAAGACATCTCAAACAATGTCATATTTGACATATATCATGTCATGGTTATGAAGGTGTCATGTCAGTCTTATGCCCTTCAAGTAAAGTGTTACCATATTATTTTCCACAGGTGGCATATTCTCCCTCAATGGGACTGAAGTGCGTGTGGTTGAAATGGCCACAAATCACAGCGTTTGTGTTCGTTACATTTTTCGTAACAGACTGGTTGAGACAAATAACCCAGAAGGGTACATGGTGAGAGTACTAACTCTTGTATAACCATACTATGCAGTATTATTTATGCCACTGTTTTAGCTTTGTTTCTTTCTTCATCTTTTTAGTGGAATTTTTCTTTGAACCGAATTGGTGTCATACCCAACTTCAAATACCAGGTTTTTGTAACCAATTTACCAAAGCCAGACACGGGTAGTTATACAGATATAACCAACATCTCAATTCCAGGTGAGATTAAAAAAAAACATCTTAAAATCTTTACAAAAAAAACTATTGAGGCTTGATGATTAGATACTGTTTATATTTAGATTTTTTGCAGTTATTCAAAGTCAGCATGAAATGGAAGTTGCAATAGCTGTAGTCTTTTCTTCCTTATTGTGATGAAGTGACAAACAGCTCATAGAAAGAGAAAAAATGAAGGTCGGGGCTTGATTTTGTCCTAATTGGATGTTTGTGGTTTGCTATTGGTCGATCTCATTTGAGTGACAGGTTGCCCCGCCCTCTTGCCAGTAAACATTTCATCAGAGAAGAAATGTCGCTGCAAGAAGGAGGAGGGAAAATTAATTTGATTACAGATTACAGGGGTATATGAATATATATAAAAAAATTGTGCACGGATAATTCATTTATAATAAATACTGCAATATTCCATAGAAAACAAGAATAGTCAATTTTGATTTCATGGTGACTTTAAGCGAAATGATTTATCTGAAGCAAATGCTTGAAAATGTTTTAAACAAGGAAAATTTCCTGTTCTGTTTGTCATTTAAGAGAGCATTTGGAATAAGGAGGTAAAATGGTCAGTGAGAAACTCTAAGAAAAATGACTTGGTGATAACCATAGAATTCAAACCATATGAGTTCTCTGACCAATACAAAGTCTCCATCTGCAGTCCTGACCTTCACCCAGAATCTCACATTGTCATAAAGGTATGTTCAATATTCAGATTTAAAGAAAAAGACTGTGTATATGTATATCTTCATTATATAGTATGAATGATGTGAAAAGAATTCTGTTTTAAAGGACAACAGTACATTTCTAATGGTTAATTTCACACTGGAAGTATGGTGGCAAACTCACTGTAGTTTGGACTTGTTGGTGAGTTAAAGTATTATTTGTGTGTTGTTAAGTAGTATTGGAATGTTTTGAGTCTTATATCATTAAATGGCTAAAATATCTCCTGTTCAACAGATTCAGCCACTGTCTGTTCAAAGCATGAAGAACTGTCTAGATTACAGAGGGAAAGTTAATATCTGTCAATGTACGTAATACACAGTAACATTAAATGTCTTGTTGCTGGTTTATTTTTAATTAGCTGTTCAGATTATGATTCACAGCAATGCAAATGTTTCATTGTTTGGAAGTGGAAATAAAGTTCATTTGACTTCTATTTTATTTAATTTGTAAATGGCTACCATAATCTCATAATGTTAATTTCAGTTCTTCCAGATGCTCCTGTTGCTTTGATTACTTTGGTGATACTGGGACTGTTGTTTGGGATATTGGCAGCTGTTGTTTGCTGTGTTGCATTTTTGCAGAACAAGGACTCACATAAAGGTTAGTGCAAATTAAAAGATCAAATAAATTAGCGTGTTACTTAAATTTGCGAAGACAAAGGTACAGGACTCAATGGATTTAGTGAGAGAAAGAACTACAATCCCATGAAGAATTGCAAACGACATAATCAAATTAAAGAAGTAGTTCACTTTTAAAAAAAACTTTTGCTGATAATTTACTCACCCCATGTCATCCAAGATGTCCACGTCTTTCTTTCTTCAGTCGAACAGAAATTAAGGTTTTTGATGAAAACATTCCAGGATTTTCTCCATATAATGGACTTCACTGGGAACCAAACGGTTCAAGGTCCAAATTAGAGTTTCAGTGCAGGTTCAAAGGGCTTTAAACGACACCAGACGATGAATAAGGGTCTTATCTAGGACCTTTCGAGTCATGACTCGAAAAAAGATTTGTTCATTTTAATGAACAGGTTTGAACAGGAAGAGTCACGAACGCTCATCACAGAACAGAGCAAGGCAAGCATTTGTGCTTATAAAAATTTATTTTTTTAAATGAGCGATCGTTTTGCTAGATAAGACCCTTATTCATCATCTGGTGTCGTTTTAAAGCCCTTTTGAAGCTGCACTGAAACTCTCATTTGGACCTTGAACCGTTTTGCTCCATTGAAGTCCATTATATGGAGAAAATCCTGGAATGTTTTGATCAAAAACCTTAATTTCTTATCGACTGAAGAAAGAAAGATATGGACATCTTGGATGACATGACAACTACTCCTTTAAAATGGTAATAGACTAAATAGGTTGAATTCATGGATAATGTAGTTTTCATTATAAAAAAAATATTTGAAATAATGTGAACAGATGTCTTCAACAAAAGCATATATCATCGATTATCATCCTTATAGCTCACAGTAAGTCTGCCATTTTAAGTATTTTTACGTTATCATTTAAAAATCAATTTCCCATGTGGAGAAAATAAATTGCGTTTTACTTCCGGAACCCAATTGTGGCATTCTATTGTGTAGTAAAATCAGATATTGGCTACATTGTTCTGCACTTTTCAATTGTTTTGCTGATTCTTCCACTCTTTATTTAGTGAATACATTTTGAAGGCTTCTTAATAATAATCATGACTTCTGACAGAAATGCCATCCTCAGACATCTCTACCTGTGCAAAGGGTAAACTGGAGTGGAATCCCATTCAAGAGCACAAGAGTCATCATCATCTACTCTCTGGACCACCCCCTGTACAAAGAGATCATTTTGAAGTTATGTGCCTTCCTGAGGGCTAAATGTGGCACAGACGTCACTCTGGATCTCCTGGACTCCGCCTGGCTCAGCACAATCGGCAGAATTCAGTGGCTAGATATGCAAAGGGAACGAATCTCCAAGTCCTCAGACAAAGTCCTGATCCTGTGCTCTCCAGGCGTACATGCGAAGTGGAAGGCCATGTGCGGTGAGCGCAAAGCGAGACTGAAGGAGGATGAACGTTCACCCATAGAGACATGCTCACGCCAGCCCTGAGCCTCATTATACCGGATTTTGTTCACACTTCGTCCTTCCACAAGTACATGGTGGCTTATTTCGATGACGTGTGCTGTGAGGTGATGTTCCAGCACCTTTTAACGTGGTGGTGAAGTACAAGCTCATGAAGCACTTTGAGGAGCTTACTTCCGGATCTTAGACTTGGAAAAACATGAGCCAGGGAGGGTTAGATGCATTGAAGGCATTAGGGTGAATGATTACTTCAACTGTCCGTCAGGACAGAGCCCTTTAGGACGCTATTGAAACTTTTCACAATTACCAGCTGAAGAATCCAAACTGGTTTGAAATGGAGCTTTTGGACACTGATGATGAAAAAGAGGAAGCCGTCTTGGATTCAATGTTTCCTGTAAACTATAACCCTGACACTGAATGCTATAAGCTGACTGAAGAACATAAAGCTTATGCATTTGTCAATATGTTTAAGTGTCATGATGAAAATTTCTTTAAGTATTCCATCGCAGAGACAGGCATATTACTGAATGAGAATTCTTCAATTCTTACCACAGATGTGCAGTCCAGTGATCCGGTTCTGAGCAGCTTTACAACTATAGATGTGAAAGACCTACCAGCAACCAAACCTGTCGCACAGCATGCTTTATGTCTAGAGCCTCTGTGAATCTCTTTGAATTAAGCTTGGCATTATCAGACTACTGTAACTTTATGAGTGTAAACTTTTGTCTAGTGTATGTATAAAATGTCATATCGAGTTATGATCTTTTTGACTAAAAATATCAAAATATATAGACATTTACTTTTGGTTGGTTTTTAACCCTCAGGTGCTCTTCGGTCATTTCTGACCGAAAAATTTTCTGTTTTGAATTTCTAAAAATCACAGCTTCATCGGAATGTTATGAAACTTGGTGATTTTTATGGCATTATGTATGTGAACACACAAAAAAGGTCTTGATCTGAGTGGTCTTAAAAAAATAGTCACACTTGTGGTCACAAAAACACAAAAATTCACAAATTCACAGTTTCAACTATATATTCAAATCCACCAAAAAACACACAAAAAATGTGTTCATAAACATCTGGGGAATTCACATGCTTCTCCATAGAGAGCTGTACATGCTATCTAGTGGTTACACCATGATTCTACGCTTTTTCTCTATACTGTAACCAGATGGTGCTAATTTTCTTCTTCAATTTTTTTTTTTCTGAAGGCCTAGACTCTATATTAAACTAAAATACTGCATTAATAATTTTTTGAAAAAAAAAATATATATATATATAAAAATATATTTTTTTCCATGGCAAAATAGACCATAAATATTAATAAATTCAATCAAATTGTCTCAAAATACAAAATTACAAAGAATAAATATTATAGAACAAAAATAAATTGCATTGGGTTTTTTTAGGTGTCCGGGAGGATAACAAGTGTGACTCCGAAACGAAGAGCACCTGAGGGTTAAATATAAAGCTATTTACAATGCATTCAATGTACACATTTAATATTTTTGAACCCACTGGACCCATGATCCTGGCATTGCTAGTGTCAATGCTGTACTGTAAACTATAGAAAAAAAAAATTTTCTATGATAAATTAGCACAGACCACTTTTTCCACACATGAAATTGGTATTGTCTGTTTTTTTTCAGTAATTTTTGAAGTATCAAGGAAGGAAATTGGTACAGAATTGGGGTTGTGACAACCTACATTACAACCAAAAAATATGGTTGTATATAAAAATATGGTCAATATTATTCTGGGGCTAACATACATGATTTATTAGGAATATATGGAGTACCAATAATTAATATATATATATATATATATATATATATATATATATATATATATATATATATATATATATATATATATATATATATATATATATATATATATATATATATATATATATATATATATATATATATATATATATATATATATATATATATTACACTTTGAAAATTGACTTTATGTATTATTAAACTGGATACTTATTATAGAGACTGTATCCTCCAAAAATTATTAATGAATCAATTGCAGTTCTGACAGGAATTCTGAGTAAGTCAATTGAGGGGATTCTCGACTAGTTCAAACAGACCTAACCGGTTCAAAGTTCATCCTAGTGGAGTCGAGTCGGTAAGAATGCTGCAAATAGCTTAAATTGAGAAGTTATTATCCAAAATAACAACTGGGATTGATTTAATTCGAAGTCTGAAGTCACTTTTAGCGAGTAACGCATAGAAGAGTTATAATGAGCAAACACAGCTTGTTTTCTTTACTGACCGGAACGTTGAAGTCCTGAATTGTTTACGTACATGTCTCGTATGTTGAATTTATTCTTTAGTGATTTCTTTACAAACGTGTGCAGGATTGTTTCAGTTGCATTTCAGCACGTACGTCGCTTGTCTCAAACAAACCCAGCATGACACATTTTCCCCTTTGAATAGTTTGGAAACCCTCCTGCAGGCGGTGGTTTTATGGGTTTTGTCTGGTGTTTTCGAATTTGAGTTTTGCTGATCTGAAGATCCTGTTTTGAAGATGATGTGGAGGTTATCTGCTGTTTTTAGACGTTGCATTACAATTTCATCCAGCAGACATTGCAAAAAAGGTAAAGTAGCACAAACCACATCTCCACATTAAAGAGATTTACACTCAGAGAAACCTTGTCCTAATTCAAATCACTTTGAACGAACATTATATTAATGTTACTGGAGGAACGTTTGTTCATAACTGAGAAACCTCTGCCAGGAAGTTCTGAGAAGAACACTACTGTATGGTCAATTAGAAACATTTGTACGTGACTCTCTGAGACTAATTCAAACTAAGGTCTTAGGTCGCAAAATGTGAATGTTTAATGGTACAGTGTTTTGAATACAGTGTTGATTGGGTGAACTATTCCCTATTTCTCCATACAGACAGCCTGTTTACCATCCATCCTAATGTGAAAGAGGCTTTAGAGGATCACAGGCCAGTTGTGGCTCTGGAAAGCACTATTATTACACATGGAATGCCTTATCCTCTTAATCTCAGGTAAAAAAAAGAAGGTAAATCTCTTACAGTGTTGTTAAATACGTATTCTGAATTTTTCACTCACATCTTTCTGAACTCAGGGTTGTCACATGCCCCTTTATCTTAAACAGAACAGACTAAAGATGGAGAACTTTGAACCAGTGCTCTGAAACATCTGATACACACCTGGATTCAGTATTTACCAATCGGCTGCATTTTCTCTGTATTTCAGCACAGCAAAGGAAGTGGAAGCAATTGTGAGGGCTGAAGGTGCAATCCCAGCAACCATTGGGGTTCTTGAGGGGAGGATTCATGTGGGCCTTTCTTCGGATGAACTGGACTTCCTAGCACAGAGCAAAACAGCATTAAAAGTGTCCAGAAGAGACCTTCCTTATGTCATCAGCAAGGTCTGGAACTTATGTAAACTTTTATTTTTGAATCATGTGAATATACATTTTAATGTTAAATGTCTGTTTTTTGATAATGCAGGGTCTGTGGGTGGCACTACTGTCTCCGGCACAATGATTGTGGCTCACAAAGCTGGGATTCCTGTGTTTGTAACCGGAGGCATTGGAGGAGTACATGAGAGATGGAGAAAACTGCACGTTTATTTAACAATTGTCCTTATTTCCATGTGAAATATGCACACATAAAGTATCACTGACTGACATATTATCTCTTGCAGCCTTGGACGTGAGCGCAGACCTCACCGAACTGGGTCGAACACCTATTGCTGTTGTGTCTGCTGGGTGAAATCCATCTTACGATATTGGTCGCACTCTTGAGTTCTTGGTAAGTGCTCAAACCCAGTCGCCATTTTTTTTTTAAACGATTTCATGTAAACACAAGTTGCATGCTGTCTTTGCCGTCATCTGATGCTGACTTAAAATGTAAGTTCACTGATTTTCAACTCAATTTTTATTTTTTATATAAATGAACAATGCTACTCTTTCTCTATGCAACCTAGTCAAAGAATTCCTCTTTATTTGTTTCATTTGTTAAGTTTCATCTCCAGGACTTTCAAGAAAACTACAGATGGTACTTTTACATTTTTGCATCCCAACCCACAGACGGTCGAATTGACATAGAATTGTTAACAAACTATTATCGTAAGAGTAGGGTTTCTCACTGAAAATTATATCTCAAAATGGCAACTTGCCTAGAGAGTAATGGGCGTTAAAGTTTTCCAACCTATTTGGCAAAAGGGTAGACAACAGCCTCTTTTCTCTGTTTTCTTTTGTCAGGTAGCAGCCATTTCAATTTATTTTGCCTTTCTTTTATCAAAAGTTTTGTTAAAAATCCATTTTGCCAGCAGTTATGTGCCTCTCTAAAATTAATCTTTAGAAACACTAATAATCTAATAACACTGAATATTATTTGATGTTATTTTTTGTATTTTATTATATATTTATCTTATTTATTTTAATTTATTTCTTACCATAATATTAAAATTATTATAATAATTAGACTAAATGTAATACCCCTAGTAAACCGGGTATGATTTCATACATATATACTTAAGTTTCCATTCATAGATCAACACTTTTATTTACAGGAAACTCAGGGTGTTTGTGTGGCCACATGTGGAGATTCCAAAAGCTTCCCGGCTTTCTTCTCTCGGCAAAGTGGATTTACTTCTCCTTACCATGTCTCCAGTCCTCAAGAAGCAGCAGATCTTATTGGCAAGTCTGAGTGTTTAAGCTTTTACCACACCTACATTTGAGGTCATGTCAATATTACATATTTACCGAAAGCTGTGTAGCGACTGTAATTGAAAGAGCTAGTTGAAACAAAGATCATAGATAATGTTTCTCTAATGTAACTCATCCTGCTTAGTCATTCATGATGAAGAGCTCTTAAACACTCTCTTTTCTCAACAGCAAGCACACTATCTCTGGGGCTGCAAAGTGGTCTTCTGTTGGCCGTTCCCATCCCAGAGGAACATGCAGCCACGGGGCAACTGATAGAAGACGCCATACAAACAGCCGTGACTGAGGCCAGGTAGAGAAAAATAGTGCCTGGAGTCTGGACATAACAGTTGCCGCATATAATGATAAAACCTTTCTTTGTATATTTGAAGCTCAAAAGGTGTCACAGGAAGAGATGTCACTCCTTTTATCCTTCAGCGAGTCAATGAGCTCACTAAAGGGAAGTCCTTGCAAGCCAGTATCCATTTAAGACACAGGACATAGTTTTGCTTAATGCATTTATGTTCTTGTATACTTTTTGATTTCTAAACACTGATACATAATTCATATCTACCTATTGCATAGTGTGGTTGTAGTGTGAGCTGTCTGCATCGTATGGTTTGTGGTGTTTTCCTGAAGTTCATTCATATTCAGATATAGGACTCATCCATAACAATGCCAAGGTGGGCAGTCAGATTGCATGTGCTCTTTCTAAACACAAAGAAAAAAGTGGAGGCAACTTCAGAGGTGATAGTAAGACGCAAAAGTCAACAGACCAGAGAATGGACTCCAAAACTGGAAGGGATATGGTAAGCTTTTATGGAAAGACTAATGCAAAATAAATACATTTTATTTTCAGTGTTGTTGTTAACTAAAATGATTTTAAAAATAATCGTTAATTGAAATAAAGCTTTATTTAAATCTATAAATATTAGACAAAATGCTTGAACTTAAAAAAAATAAACGAAATTGGAAATGTTGCCTGAATGAATAAATTTGAGTTACTAAAATGACTAAAGCTGAAATAACCACTGATTTACAGCTAAATAAAAATATAGAAAATTAAATAAAAATGACAAAAGCACATAACAAAATTAAAATATGAAAATATGAACATAAAAGCTAATTCAAAACACACTTAACAATGAATTTTCCTCAGATTGTTATCGGTGGAATAAACGTTGATTTCATCGCTAAAGGAACAACAAAGAAATTGGTGGTAAGTCTAATAACAAGCTACACAAGCTTAAGTTACTTGTTTATGACAGTATGCAGGTAAATATT
Source organism: Hybognathus amarus (assembly GCA_030378365.1). NCBI lineage: Eukaryota > Metazoa > Chordata > Actinopteri > Cypriniformes > Leuciscidae > Hybognathus > Hybognathus amarus. Next base: position 143,434 of record JAQIUQ010004219.1, read on the forward strand.
TATATTTAATTCAGTTTGGTCAGACAAATCCAGGAAGTGTGTGCCAGTCATTTGGAGGAGTGGGCAGAAATATTGCTGGTATGTAATGTGTCGTTCATATTATTATAAATGAATATGTACAATTCCTCTTTTTACAATTGCCCCTGTATTTCCTATAGATTGTTTAAGCCGATTAGGACACAAACCTCTCTTTATCTCTGCCATCGCAAAGACTTCTCACAGCGACGCAGTGTTAAGCTATTGTAAACACATGGTGAGTTATATTGTTGCTCTTGTTGGCAAAAAAAATTTTTGTAGGCCATTGTATTCTTATTTTATTATTATTTTTATTTTTTGCATTTTACTCATCAGAATACAAGTGCAATTGCCAGATTACAGGACCAAAGGACTGCAACCTATTGTGCTGTTATAACTGAGTCTGGAGAGTTGAGCCTGGGATTCGGCGACATGGACATCCATCAGCAAATACAAGACACAGTATGTACGTATATTCAAAGAATATACTACCGTTTTAAAAGTTTTGGGGTCTGTGAGATTTTTTTTGTAGCCGTTAATCGGGTCATGGGGTCTGTACGACCCAGATCGACTTTTACTTCAACATAAAAATGTTCCCTTCATCTCAGTGGAATAAGATTTTGTGACTTTTAATACATGATCTATCTATACACACACACACACAAAAAAAACTGGGCTTGATTCAGTTGTTCTGAAGGTATGTAAAAAAAAATGTTTACACTTCTGGTCTTTGGGGTCAATATGACCCCACATTGAAATGAATGGGAAATATGAAAAAAACTAAATATATTTCTTCATGTGTCAAAAAAATAAATAAAAAAATCCGGCATAAATCTGAAAAGTTTTACACAGAAATGAAGGCCTAGTACTAGAGCATAAATGCAGTGTATCATAAAAAAAATATTATATTTCCTATGCAAGCTGATAGTGTAGTTGAGGAATTGTGTGGTATATGAATACAAAAGTACTTTATATCTCCAAAAACACAGCATTAATGAATAAATGAGAAGTAAACAAAAAAAATTATATATTATTTCTATGATTAAAAATGTATATTTTTGTACAGTTACTCAATCAATTTTTGGGGTCGTATAGACCCCGAAGCCCAGAAGTGTAAACAGGAAACGAAGACCATTTGAAGGTTAATGTGTTTGTTCTCTTATGCTCACCAAGGCTGCATTTATTTGATCAAAAATACAGTAAAAACAAGATTATTACAACTGTAATTTATTCCTGTGATGGCAAAGCCAAAATTTAAGCATCATTATTCCAGTCTTTACTGTCACATGATCCTTCAGAAATCATTATAATATGCTGATTTGCTGCTCATGAAACAATTCTTATTGTTCTCAATATTTAAAACAGTTTAGATGCTTAATAATTTTGTGGAAACCGTGATACATTTTTTCGAAGTTCAAAAGCATTTATTTGAAATAGAAATCTTTTGTAAGAAGTCTTTATCACAATTTATATCTATTATTATTTTCTAAAGGAAAAATCTTACTGACCCCAAAACTTTTGATTGATATACAATCACAAAAGTGTAACTTTGTGTCTTTTAGTCCAGTTGTGTTAGCTTGGAGACCATATGCACACCAATTCGACATTTAAAATACAGTCACTTTATTCCAGGAAAACAGAGGAAATAATATTGCTGACTCATCTTGCACTCACTCATTTTGTCCAATCAGATGCTCTTTAGAGTAAGACTGCCCTGCCCTCTAATAACACCTGCAACCAAATAGCAAGTAGCAAATACGTCAACAAAGGGGCTTTAAAGCGATAGTAACAACTATATTAAGAGCATAAATCTTTTGTTTTTATGTTCAGGTATCTCAGTTTAAGGATCAACTTGCATCAGCATCTCTTGTAGTTCTTGATGGCAACATTCCGGTTTCAACCATTGATTACGTGTGCTGTATCGCCAAGAATCATGCCGTTCCTGGTAAACTCATTCATCGAAATAGCCCACTGATTCCAAGTGTTGACGTCATAGTTTCAAATCAGATGTTATGTGCATATCTATGTCTTTTTCTATTGCTGCAGTGTGGTTTGAGCCCACGGATGCTGATAAGGCCTGTAAGCCCTTCCTGTCAGAGAGCTGGAAAGCCCTGTCCTACACCTCCCCCAATCTGGCTGAGCTCTACACCATGAATCAGACACTAGATCTGCCCACTCCTACAGGTAATGTAGTTAGCAACAACCTAAAATAATAAAATGGTTGACTACAGGACAGGAGGTGTCAGAGCTTCTGGAATAGTAATGAAAGCATCATTTTGTTTCAGAGTTGCCCAGATCACTTGAGGAAGTTTTAGGCTGTGTACCGGCTCTCTGCCGCCCCCTGCTGGAGCATCTACATTGTGTGGTGGTCACTTTAGGTTCGCTGGGTGTGCTGGTGTGTGGAGAACATGATGCTGGAACTGTAAATTTGCAGCCACAAAAGCAAAATCAGGTATGACGGGCTTATTATTTTAATCTGTTGTCGGAGATGTATACTTATAATAAAAAGTGTTGCTATACATGTACTGTATGTTTACTGCTGTCTATAACAAATTGCCTTTCAAGGACAATAAAGTAAATATTATTAAAGTTCCCCTATTATGCTATTTTACTCTTCTAAATAGGTTTACATGCATCCAAGGTCGGAAAACACTTTAATTTTCTTATGCTATAGATTACACATCACGTTAAATGTGTGAGCCTGTTCAGCTCTGCTCTGATTGGTCAGACAGCCCAGTTTTTTGTGATTTGTCTACTCTGCTCTGATTGGTCAGATGGCTCAATCTGTTGTGATTGGTCAGATGGCTCAGTCTGTTCAGCCTCTGAGTCTTGAGATTGGTATACTCTGCTCTGATTGGTCAGATGGCCCAGTGATTGGTCTACTGTGCTCTGATTGGTCAGATGGCTCAATCTGTTGTGATTGGTCTTCTGTGCTCTGATTGGTCAGATGGCTCAGTCTGTTCAGCCTCTGAGTCTTGAGATTGGTCTACTCTGCTCTGATTGGTCAGATGGCCCAGTCTGTTGTGATTGGTCTACTCTGCTCTGATTGGTCAGATGGCTCAGTCTGTTGTGATTGGTCTTCTGTGCTCTGATTGGTCAGATGGCTCAATCTGTTGTGATTGGTCTACTCTGCTCTGATTGGTCAGATGGCTCAGTCTGTTGTGATTGGCATTCTCTGCTCTGATTGGTCAGATGACTCAGTCTGTTCAGCCTCTGAGTCTTGAGATTGGTATACTCTGCTCTGATTGGTCAGATGGCCCAGTCTGTTGTGATTGGTATTCTCTGCTCTGATTGGTCAGATGGTCCAGTAATTGGTCTACTCTGTTCTGATTTGTCAGATGGCTCAATCTGTTGTGATTGGTCTTCTGTGCTCTGATTGGTCAGATGGCCCAGTCTGTTGTGATTATTTTACACTGCTCTGATTGGTCAGATGGCCCAGTGTTTGGTCTACTCTGTTCTGATTGGCCAGATGGCCCAGTGTTGTGATTGGTCTACTCTACTCTGATTAGTCAGAAGGCCCAGTCTCTTGTGATTGGTTTACCACTTGTAGTGCATAGGCTAATTAGATGGACCAAAAAAAACTCCTGCCCTACATTTATTTTTCTTTAATTGAGAAGCCGTTTCATTCAGATATACGTCACAATAGGGAAGGAAAGATGATTGTAACTTCCATTTTATGCTGACTCTATCATTGATCTCTATCCCTTTTACTGTAATATTCAAATATTGCACATTATTTATGCTTTTTTGTAGAAGAAGGGACGACTGTGTGCTGTTCATTATCCGCGCTGGCTGTGAGCTCTAAAGAAACAGTAAATGTGTCTGGAGCTGGTGACAGGTATGTTAATAGAAGTATTTAACATCATGCACAATGAATAAAACTAGTAGTCTCTCTCTATGTTGTCTAGTTTTGCTGGAGCAATGATGGTTGGGATCCTTCAAGGGATGGAAACAGACAGCTGTGTGCGAATGGGTCTCCTTGCCGCCCGCACGTCCTTGTTGTCTCCTCATCCGATAGATCCGTCTCTGACAGCTGATGTCATCCATCCAGAAAAGTCACATTCTCAACCTTGGTCGAAGCCCACATGTGTGTGGATGGAGGACTGAAATACAATCGAAAAGAGGCAGAAATCTTACCAGCAGGCTTCTGTGTATCCGATGGGACATATGCTAGTTTTGGTGGGGTTTTATATAGCAAAACAAACTCAATGATTGGTGCGTAGTGAGGAGTCTATGTTGTGGATGCAGCCTTCAAGTGTGTTTTAATTAATTGAAGTTGAACATTGATTTATAGTTAAAATGAATGGATCAAAAGCTCTATCACATTGAGCTTATCGTACGTGGAGAGCAATCCTCCCTCATTAATGATTTTTTCATTTTACAGTATTATGACATACTATAATATACTTTTTTTTAGAGGCGCAGAGTTAAGACCTCTGTTTTTTAATTACTGATTTTTAATTATTTAAACTACAATGTTTTCGCATTAATAATAAAATAATACAAATAATCTCAAACAATTAATTACTGTATAATTATTAAATTGTAAAGGACATTACAGGTATATATTACACTACTATATGGTGAGCTTCAAATACAAAATATGATACATTTAAAATAAAATTAATATAAAAAAGTTGAAATAATTTATTTTATATTAACATTTTTTTTATTAAAATACTTCTATCAAAAATTACTTTTCCTAAATCTAAAAACATGAATTTGTATCGATCCTAGTGACGAATCTAGAATTTTGCTGAGGTATGTTAAAAATTACTTTTACAAATTAAACTACATCTCCCACAATGCATTGTGTATCGCGTCTTGCGCAAACTCTATGAGAGGTGACTGGTTACTGTATTCCCTCCTCATTTCAGTGTAAGATGGTGGTAAAGAATCTGCTACCTAAATAAACAGTAAAACTGAGTAGGAAACATCTAATTTATATTGAACATCTGAGCTGTGGAATAGTGCTCATTGCAAACTATCAGATAGGCACATCTGATCAGTTGAAAGGCAGAAACCCCCGCCTAAACTAGAGTCAATATCCCTTGGAGTGGAATCCCTGCAATACAGGACCAGCTAGTTGAAGTGAGTACCCTACAAAACAACTGCTTTAATCGCGATCCATACACCCGAATATAATTACTTCAGCGGTAATAGGTTTGCATATGTGTGTTGAAGCAGACTAACCCCGTGGTTAAAGCATAAAACAGTGAGTTTAAGTGAAAGGTGAAGTCAAAGGTGGACTGGCAGCGGTTCCTCCTCTAGTCGCCGGGCCGATCAGTAGGAGAGTCGCAGGCTTTAGCTGTGGGTAGGCCGCAAAACAGAACCGTTCAGAAAACACTCGTTGTCGACAAAAATATATGTGAGGAAAGTCATTTTATTCTTTTATATGCATTTCAAAATATAGGTGCCTTTAGGTTTGTGTGTTATTGTTTGACGGAGAGTGAAATCGATGTTTTATGCGGTGTGTTATGTGCCTCACGTCAGTTGAAGTCTGTCCCAGCTGTGGAGACACCTGACCGGCTTTTAGCGCGACTGACGCGCCGCTAGACATACATGATGTGAGATATAAATAATTGCGGTGTTAGTAAAGATTCATAGATATTAAAATAAGGATTAAATGTGTTGTTTATTTAATTATTGTCATTTTGAAGCCGAAACGGGCTCTACGGAGGTCTTGCGAATCTAAACAATAGTGTTTCATCTGGGGTGATGTGAAAGATATAAGTGGGAATCTTTCATATCTCCTTTCGATAAAAAATAAATAGTTAATTGCTTTTAGAAATATAGTTTTTCTGAGTGAATAGGCTATGAACTGCGTCGTTTATAAGTGCGTTTGTTGTGATACAATGTCAGTGTTGCACCAAAGACAGTCTGGATGTTATGATTTGCAATTCATTTAACGTTAGCTATACTATATTGTTGAGAATATAACTTAAAATGTGTACGTAATTTAATTTTATGTTGTTGTTTTTTTTTAAATCTGTGCGTTGACTGCGAATACCTGATACACTCATCTCTAATGTGACCCAGTGAACCTATTCTGCAATCCCAATACATCAGCATGTTTATAGCCAACTGGGCTAACTGACTGTATTGAGAGTAACATGAAAAGGCTTAATGTGCTTTGTGGTAGCTTGATGTTTTGAATTGCTATGGCAGCTGGCTACCTTCATTTGTAATGGTTATTAAATTAGTTTTGAGTTAACAGCATGTATTTTGTGTATTTAACAAGAGCATTTATGTACTAACATATTGTCATCATCCAGGCTGCTGTGTTTAAATCAAATCTCACTTCATCTCAAACTACTTTCTGTGACTTTGCATCAGCCTATTGGCCAACCTGCCAGACTCTCCTGAACTTACCGTGCGATAGGATGTCCCGCAGTCCAGAGCTGAAGGAAGACCCCATGGAGTGCCCACTGTGCATGGAACCGCTGGAGATTGACGATGTCAACTTCTTCCCCTGCACCTGCGGCTACCAGATCTGCCGTTTCTGCTGGCACCGCATCCGCACAGACGAGAACGGCCTCTGCCCTGCTTGCAGAAAGGTAAGAGCTACTGATGATTGTTTAATGTATTGTTATATATCTTGGTGTGAAACACATTCTAATACCAACCATACCAATACTCGGTGTGTTTGCAGGTTATTGCCTTACAATGACCTCTGTTAGAGCGCTACATATGGCAGTTTATCTATTCAGTAAAATACTTTACTCACCTGTTGAGTAATAAAAACGCCATCTCCGTGTCACTTTTACAGTTTTAAATCCCTCAGTTCTCGCCATCTCTAAATTACAAGCTCTGTCACGTTCTCTTTTTGCCAGCAGACTCTCCTCTGTTTGGCTTTGTTTTTAAAACAGGTGGTTTGCGATTTAACTCCATGTCAAGCTTTCTCGCTCATTGTGATAACTAACCTGTCACTTCCACACCATACACACGGACCAACTAGCCGGACCCACTTTTTCTACGCATGTATGCAGTTTGCCGCAAAAACCAAGTCTAAAACATAAACGCGTTTAACAGGCTTGCAATTGTAAATCATGGTAAGACAAAAACGTGTTTTGGAAGAATGATGTATTGGCTCATTTTATTTCTGCTAGTGTGTTGGCTCGCCACTTGTTGCCCAATAAACAAGCTAGTTCTGAAACAAAATCACTGAACCTAGTTGCAGAATCTAGAGAACTGGATGGTTGATATGTATTTAAACCAGAAGTCGCCATGACTATATATTTAATTGTTGATTGTAAAAAAAAAATGTTATGCACAAGCACAGTGGTGAAATATTGTCTGATTAACTGGCCTAAATGTTCTAAAGCCTGGTTATGCATTTGTGGCCAAAGCATGTTGCACCACTTTTTGGGCAAACCGCACTTCCCAAGTGTAATCGCGATGTGGTTCATTTCATTCACTGCAATGGTGTCAGCCTGAAAACTTGACCTATTTGCAGAGTTCTTTGAGCATGTTAGCCCTCAGGATACGGTTCAAGCGTGGTAACGACGAGTTGTGTGTGTCTCCTGTAGCCTTACCCGGAGGATCCGGCAGTATACAAGCCACTGTCACAAGAGGAGATCCAGAGGATAAAGAACGAGAAGAAGCAGAAGCAGAATGAAAAGAAGCAGAAGGTGACGGAGAACCGCAAGCACCTGGCCAGCGTCCGTGTGGTGCAGCGAAACCTTGTGTTCGTGGTGGGACTTTCTCAAAGACTCGCCGACGCAGAGGTGATTCTTCGTATTAGACAATGTCGATGTCTTTTTTTGTGTGTTTTTTATTATATAGTGACCGTTTTCATTTGGATCTATTGAATTATGAACGTCAATATTTTTGTAAATAATTCATTCTAATTTTATTGTTATTTATTATATTTATTGCATTTGTTTGAATATACTTTGACAATTAACTTGATAAGAATAACTAGCTGCTCTATGAAATGAACTCAAAATTAGTACAAACGTTTGGGTCAGTTATTTTTTATTAATTTGTTTATAAAGGATTTTTAAATGTTTTTGAAAGGCGATTATTCGAAGCTGCATTTATATCGTAAAAAATACAGTAAACACAGTAATATTCTGATATATTATTACAAATTAAAATATTTTTTTTTGTAATTTATTCCTGTGATAACAGCTGAATTTTCAGCATCCATGTCACATTTTTCAGCTTCCATGTCACATGATCCGTCAGAAATCATTATAATATGCTGATTTGCTGTTTAAGAACCATTTCTTATCAATGTTGAACTTGAAAACAGTTGTGCTGCTTAATATTATTTTGTGAAACCATCATACACTTTTCTTTTTTCCCTGGAATCATTGAAAAAAAAATCTCACTGACCTCAAACCTTTGAACAGTAGTGTACAATAGGGCTGTCAAACGATTAATCGCGATTAATCACATCCAAAATAAAAGTTTGTGTTTACATAATATATGTGGGTGCACTGTGTATAATTATTTTATATATATAAATATACACACGTTTGTATATATTTAAGACATATTTCCATGTATATACTGTATATAGATTTATATATAATTTAGATTATATATAAATATAAATATATTACATATAAATAATATTTTTTCTTAAATATACATGCATGTGTGTGTATTTATTTATATATACAAAGTAATTGTACACAGTGCGCCCACATATATTATGTAAACACTTTATTTTGAATGCGATTAATCGTGATTAATCGTTTGACAGCCCTAGTGTACAATCTAAAAGTACAAAAAACTAAAGTTGTAATTTATGATATAATGCAGTGCACATGTATTTAAATCACTGATCATCTACATCAGTGAGAAATGCATCACTTCCTGTGGGAGGTAAATGAGAATGGCACAAAAATAGAGTGTTTTCATCAGGGAGCCGTTTACATTTTGCTGAACAAAAGGAAATTTCCTCTCTCAGAGTCATTTCACAGTTTGATTGTGTGAGATATAAAAACTGGGCATAATTCAGCGCAGTGTCGGTTTTGTGGTTCATGCAATAATTCACTTGAAGGAATCACTGTCACTTTGCTCATTTCATAGGTTCTAAAGCGCCCAGAATACTTCGGGAAGTTCGGCAAAATTCATAAAGTGGTCATCAATAACAGCACGTCATATGCAGGTTCACAGGTAGGAAAAACGTATTGTCCATGTGCCTCTCCGTGTGTGGAAAAAGTCTCTGGCTTATAGGGATAGTTCTACCAAAAATCAAAATTCTGTCATCATTGACTCACCCTCATGTTGATCCAAACCTGTTTGAATTTCTTTCTTGAAGATTGAAGAAAGTGGGTAATGATAGCCATTGACTTGCGTTGTATTTTTGTTTCCATGCAATTGAAGTCAATGGCTTCAGCAGAAGAATGGACCAAATCTAAGGTAAACAAAATGAGGCATGAGGGTGATTAATGATGACAGAATTTTCTTTGTTGCGTGAACTATCCCTTTAAGGCTACAGCAAAACAGTAGAATAAATTAAACGCACACTTATATTTTGACCTTTCACTCCACAGGGTCCTAGTGCCAGTGCCTATGTAACTTACATTCGTTCAGAGGACGCCCTTAGAGCAATACAGTGTGTGAACAATGTCATAGTGGATGGTAGAACACTTAAGGTAAGTCCTTTTAACAAATATGATTCAGAATGTGACGTCCTTCGAAGTGTTATGATGTGACGTTTAATATTTAGCGTTATTTATTCTCTTCATGTGTTAATTAATGTATATTACATTTATTCTTCTATTAATTTTTGTTTGTATTAAAGTACTTCTGTGTGTTGCTGTTTTGTCTCCAGGCTTCTTTAGGTACAACAAAGTACTGCAGTTATTTTCTTAAAAGCATGCAGTGTCCCAAACCAGACTGCATGTATTTACATGAACTGGGGGATGAAGCGGCTAGTTTTACAAAAGAAGAAATGCAGGTGAGCGATTTACGCAGATCGATCAGTTCAGACAAGTCAATGCATAAATTAAATGACATTTTGAAACTGATTTTGCTTTCTCTGTATTGTGTACATTTTGTTTTAGGCTGGGAAACATCAAGAGTATGAACAAAAATTACTCCAAGATCTTTACAAAGCGAACCCTAACTTTTTACAAACCTCAACATGTGGGGAGAAGTCGAAGAGCAAACCCAACTCCACTCAGAGGTGTTGCTTTTAATCTTAAATTTCATCGCTGCACACACTGAGAATGATAACCAAATACAGATTTTTTGTGAAAATTTGCCTTATTTTTGCAATTTATGATAGTTAGATAATTATTTGTTTATATTTATATGATAATTAATTATATTCAAATGTATAAACAAAAAAAAATTCACTATCGTTCAGGTTTGGGGTTGGTATGAAATATTATTAGATTATGCAGTATTGCATGGTCCTTCATAAATCATTATTATTATTATCACATATCATTGTGCTGCTTAATAGTTTGTGGAACCTGTGATACATTTTTGCGATATTTTTTTATGAATAGAAATTTCAAAATAACAGCGTTTTTATAACTTTGTAAATGTCTTTGCTGTCACTTCTGTTTTTAAAAGGTCTTTGCTGACGAAAAGTTTTAATATATTAAAAAGTCTTACTGACCCCAAAATTTTGAATGGTAGTGTATATAATTCAGCTATTATATATGATAAGTTTCTGGAAACACTTTACAAAAAGTTTTCTTAGTTAACTACCTTAGCTAACTTGAACTAAGAATGAACAATACTTCCACCGCATCTATTAATCTTGGCTAATATTAATTTCAATATTTACTAATGCATTGGAAACCAAATGTTATATTTGTAAATGTTGGTTAATACACTGTGAACTAACATGAACAAACAATGAACAGCTTTATTTTTATTAAATAACATTGACAAAGATTCATAAATACTGTAAAAATGGATTGCTCATTGTTAGTTCGTGTTAGCTGTTACATTAACTAATGTTAACTAATGAGTAAAATGTTACTAAGTTTCTCTTTTCTTTTATAAGTGTGGTTCCCATTTTTAACATAACATTATTTTATTCCCAGACCAAATAGCACCAATAAAGAAGGCTGGCCATCATTACAGAGCTATGGGAAAATGGTTAACGGTCTAACCACAGAGCATCGCAAGTCCCCTCCTCTTTTAGACTGCCTAACAGACTCCGACCACATGACTCCAGACGAACCAGACCCTGAACAGGGACTAGAGCAGAACATGGGCCTCCCACCCTTCCCATCAGCCTTAGAGCCTACCAGGTACTGTACTGCAGAAGCCTAGCCAGTAGTGTAGATATCCAATAGCCGCGTTTCCACTGGCGGGCCAGGGCCTAGCCGTGCTAGTGCATGCCAGGGCTAGACGCGTTTCCACTTTCACTTCCGGGGCTTACTCAGGGCCAATGGCCAGGATTTCTGGCCCGTCGAATACCATGGGCGGTGTTATGGAACGTTGTGGTCTGAAGCAAGATGCACATTTCACTTTTTTATATCATGCAAAATAATCGCTGCTCGAAATGCAGAATCGCCTATACTGGTCTGTCGAAGATACCAAAGCTCTTCTGAGCATTTGGGCAGAAGAAAGGGTACAACGTCAATGCGACTGCGTGTAAAGAAACAAGGACGTTATAAAATACATCTATGCTGAACTTTCTAAGCTAAGCATTCAGCGAGCAACGCTTCAAGTTCAGGAAAAAATTTAAAAGTTGCGGGCGCAGTATTGTACAAGGCGATTAAAATGCACAAAGCGGAGCTTGCCATGGTTCGACTTGATGGACGATGTGCTTGGTCACTGTCCCTCTGTTAGTGGCGACTCGCGAGACAATCGGGACACTATTGCAGCCATGTTAATATACATGCCATCTTCCTAACTTAAAAAATAAATAAATTCATAATACCCGCTGAAATGGGTTGGGTTGTATGCCGTTTGATCCAGAAAGGCGTGTTAGGGGCGGGGTTTAGGGCAGCGCTGCGGGGCTACTGGCCCGGCAGTGGAAACGCAAGCACTGGCTCGGCTCGCTGTTAGACCTGGCCCGGCCCTAGCCCGGCAGTGGAACTGCGGCTAATGCCTTGTATTAAATGACGGCACTTATTGTTTTTGTGCATGCTTATTACACTGTGTTTTCATTTCAGTCCAATTGAGAAACCATCAGAACCCATAAGTATAGGAAATGGGGAAAATATATCACAGGTAAGTGCACTTTTTTTTTTAATTACTTATTATAGTTATCCTTATTTGTTTTTTTGATCCATCTGTCTGTATTTGGTTTGGCAGACATCCAGTAGCGAGTCCCCATCTCCTCCTCCAGGCCTTACTAAACCCAGCCTCGTTGTGCCCATCAGCGTGGCCGAACTCGCAGCACGTTCACCCTTCGAAGGCGCGGCAGCAGAGTCTCAGTCTCTTTTCTCAGACAACAGCAATTTCAGACATCCCAACCCCATCCCCAGCAGCCTGCCCCCCTTCTCCAGTTCACCACAGGGAGCCTCCGACTGGCCCATGACTCCAGAACCACAGAGCCTTTTCACCTCAGGTAGGCGCATGCAATGTAGTAGGATTTTAGAACAATAAGATTTCAGTGTAAGTAGGGCTAAACTGGTAAACATCAATCTCTCTTCCTTGTCACAGACACTATCCCCGTGTCGTCCTCCACTGATTGGCAGGCGGCCTTCGGTTTTGGCTCTTCAGCCAAGCAGCAGCAGCAGGACGATGACCTGGGCTTCGACCCATTCGACGTCACACGGAAGGCTCTGGCCGACCTCATAGAGAAAGAGCTGTCAGTCCAGGAGCATTCCCCTCTCTCTCCCAACCCCTCCCATCAGACCAGCCTCCCCAACGGCCAACAGCGCCATCCTCACCTCCAACACAGAGGCCTCTATAACTCCTTCAGCCTTCCCCAACACATGGCCGCACGCCACCCCTGGATGGGCCTCCCTACCCGCAATAACCTCACACACTTGAACCACACGGCCACCGCAGCAGCTGCGCACAGCCATTTCTTAGACCTGAGCATGCCGGCCCAGCACCACAGCACCGGCCTTGGGGGATTCCTATATCAGGTTAGGGAATGCATCTGTCTTGTGCACTCCAGTTTTTATGAATCACCTGTGTGTGTATTAAAACACCTTGTCTAAGCAGAGTACTACAGATGTAGCCCACTGATCCAAATAGAAACAAGTTGTTGAACTCATTCCCAGTTTGTTTATTGTTGCATTTTGCACCGAGTTGCCTTTTAATTGACCATTCGCAAAAACCCGTCCCCTTTAGTTACTGTCCGACAAGCCATGCCGCTCTTAAAACACATATCATGTTCTCATGTGGTGCAAAATACATTGCAAAGCTGAGAGGACACTGACAACGAGCTGACATTTGGGATATAAAACAAACTTTCAAATTTGGTCATTTTTTTTAAGAAATTGAAACAATAAATACCGTTCTCTTTAAAGGGATAGTTCATCCAAAAATGAAAATTCTGTCAGTATTTACTCACCCTCATGTTGTTCCAACCATGTAAGACCTTCGTTCATCTTCGGAACACAAATTCAGATATTTTTGATGAAATCTGAGAGCTGGATCACTCCTGCATACTAGTCCATAGGCTTCTTGAGAGATTGAAACTTGCCGGCCTCGAAAAAGTTATTAAAGACATCGTTAAAATTAGGGATGCACCGAAATGAAAATTTTGGCCGATAACCGATAATTCTTTATATTTTAAAGACGATAACTGATATATCAGTAGATAAATTTAAATCCACATTTTTTTTTATAATTTTGAGAGCCTGATTACAAAACAAAAGTCTCACAATTAAACGCATGTCCCAAGCGCACGATTATAATGATTTTCTCATTACAGTGTTATGTAGTCGATATGACAGATTTGCACTGCACATGTTGTACCTAACTGAATTTTAATTTTTTTAAGAGATTTTAATCATATTTTTAAGAAATTCTAAAACATAAACAGTGCTCAACAAGTATCTCAGCTGAAGCGAATAATACATTAATTATCGGCTTTAATATAACGGCCAAATTTTCTTACCAGGCTGATAACGATAACATTAAAAATGAACATATATCGGCCGATGCCGATATATCGTGCATCCCTGGTTAAAATAGTCCAAGTGACTTTAGTGGCTCAATCTTAAGTTTATCAAGCGACGAGAATACTTTTGTCAGATCGCTGTAGCACCTCGTTAAAGCTGCGCATGAACCGATCATCTCTTCTTTCTAGTTCATTTAGTACATCAAATAAACATGAATGAACATCAGAAGGAATCCACAGACGTTCATCTACTAACTCTCATGACTGCCTTGTCGGGACAGAAGGACGGATGGCAGATTATGATTGGTCAGATCGCCTGTCAATCAAATTACTTTTTTATTTTTCTAATATGGCACATATAAATATTAAATGAAAAACAAAAATTAGAAATGTTGCCATGGAAACTAAGTTAAATATATTTCAACACCAATTGACACCAACAGTAAATTGATGCCCCGTTCTATTTCTGATGTTCTTTTGCTACTACTGACAACAGAAATGGTTCCAACAGGTAAGGATACAAAAAGTTAAAATGTTTCATTAATTTTTTTTTTCTCTTTCAGAAAACAATGGCTCTACAGAAAGCATAAATGTGAAAGAGTGGCAGGACGGACTGCGAGCACTCCTACCAAATATCAATATCAACTTCGGTGGCCTCCCGAACTCTACCTCTTCCTCATCCTCCTCCTCTACTTCCAGTGTGAATCACATCGGGGTGCCGGTAGGCCCAGCTGGAGTCTCGCACAGCCTCAGCTGGGACAGTGCGGCCAGTTGGATGGACCCCGCCATCATCACAGGTGCGGTTTGTGTTTTATAAACTCAGCTACGGATAAAAGCTTTGCTGGTAATGGTGCTAAATCGTGTCCGTTTTCAAACTCAAGGTATCCCAGCATCCACAGGCAACAGTTTGGACTGTCTCCAGGATGACAATCCGCCACACTGGCTCAAGTCACTGCAGGCTCTCACAGAGATGGACGGACCACCCAGCTCCAGCACACTCCCACAGCCCCCTCACACCGGCCTCCTGGACAGGCGGCCCACCTCTCCTTACACAGAGCCGCCTGGGCCCCCTACCTCCCCCGCCCACACTCACCCCAAGTCAGTACCACTCCCCCCTCCAGGCTTTCAGACAGCCTTCAGACCCCCAGCACAGACGGCCACAGACATCCTACAGAGTGCTGGTATCGAATCGTCACTAAAGACAACCCTTGATTTAACTGCATTACAAACATGAAACTGCAAATATACCACTTTCATTAATAACATAACATAAGCTCTCGTCTTTCTACCCTTTCCCCTTCCATCCCTTTCCCATCAGGATTTGTTTGTCTGCTGTCACTTTTTTTGAAGGCACACATACGTCTCTGTATTTTGAGCACCATCAGTGCAGGGTAATGATTTGAAAAAAGGTGCCTGGCAGACAGTGAGGGTCCTAACACATATACACACACCTTCACATATGATTTGGAGGAGAGAGGGTGGGGAGAGAGTGCACTGATGTGTACATGTGACTAATAATGGCTAAACGGAATGTGCAACATGTCTGATTGGCCTCACTCCTTCACCCAAGGTACAGACTGAAATTTAATACTGTGAATCTTTACACTTCCCGTATGTTAGGTCTCACCACCACTCAAAGGAAACGGAAGCGGATTATTTTAAGATAAGTCTATGTAATGCTCTCTGCTTCTTACACGCTTAATGTTTACAGAGCCACAGGTGAGATGTTTGAGGGCATTTGTAGAGTCAAGACCCTGGTCTTGTTTGGAAGGGACTTCATTAATGACAGAGTGGAACCTTCTATATCTTAAGGAGGACCCATTTTGCATTTGAGGTTTTTGTCCAAAGCATCTTAGGGCAAGGATGGTGATGTGAGACCTGACATACTGCTACAGGATGTCTGCAGTAACTTCATTCCCATGAAGAAAGGCGAGCAAGCCTTCTGTGGAAGTGTTTATTGGCTTGCCTATAGAACAAGCCATTCATACAAGGTATGAATCAGGAATCGAGTCTGGAACCTTGGGAAGGATTGTGATGGTAATAAAGGCAGACGTGCCAAGGCATGATTGCAGATAATACGAGTGTTGAAGGCAAAAAGACAGGCACACACTAACATGCCCCCATTCCAATGCCTTCAAATGAGTTCTACTCTTTTCTTTCTCATCTGTGTGGCCATACTAAACAGTATTTATCAAACGCAATCACTCATTCTTTCAGGAAAAAAAATCTAAGTAGTCCGACATTTGGGTTTAACATGCTGCTGAAATCATTTAATGCAAAATAAAGCGCTAAAAGAGAAGAATTGACCCCTTTTCTGCTGGTCTGGAACAGTGAAATCTTAAATAAAATTGAGTATTCAGTGCCCCTGTTTGATTCTCTTTTTCCTGATCTAGAAACAGAATCGTTTTTCTTTACATGAGACATTTTATTGTCCAATGATGACATTTTTGACATTGAAAACATTTATAGCACATAATGAAATCGGTGAAATGGTGAATTCAAACACAATACTACCCAACACAAGGACTAACACCAAGGACATGCTGAACTCATGTCATGAAGAAAGCTTTTATACAACTGTACAAATGTGCTTTCATAGGTCCTCCTTGTATAGTCCCAACAGCCATGGCTTGTCACCTTCCAGAACAAGACGTGATTTTGAAGACACCTTCCAGCCTCCGTGATTTTAATACCCATAACAAAGTCTATGAACAAGTTCGTGTTAATGTATCAAGTGTCACAACATGTGAAGCTTTAGCACACCGTTCCGTTCTCCATGCGAGACTTGGGACAGGAGGTACGGGATGGTGGAGGAGGTTGAATCGATGGTGCCAGGGTGCAGAAGAACCCGGCTATGAGGGTCAGTCCCAGCCCTCCCCAGGCACTGAACATGGACCAGCCGTATCCATGGCTTATATCATCCGGGAGGCTGAACAGATAACGTGGGTCAGCGAGACAGTTCGAAGTTGATGCCGGCTACACAGGTGCACAGAGAGATGATGCAGAAGGTACCTGTGGTGGGACAAGATACTAATTGGTAGATGTTCAAAACCCCTAAAACACATCAAGGAGCAAGTCAGTGAATTAACATACCTCCCATTAGGAAGAGTAGACCAGCAACGTAATGCATGAGACCTTGCTGCCAGCAACAGCCCAAAACGCCAATGGTCCAGCCAAAGAGAATGATGGATAGAGCCATGCCCATGAACCCAGCTGTCATCCGACGCAAATCTGGAGGGGAACATAGCAAGTTACTGGGGGTGCCCAATCCTGCTTGTTGATTACTACTGTCTGGTAGAGTTTAGCTCCAACCTGTTCAGCACACCTGGCAGGAATTTCTAGTAATTCTGAAGGCATTGATTAGTTTGTTCCAGCTGAACTTGACAGGAAGATAGCAATTCCAGGAACAGGATTGGATACCCTTGCAACTCTACTGTTAAATCAAATACATTCATTTGCTGGGCCTTTTCATTTGTTATTAGTAGGCAAGCTTTAAGGCGCAATCATGTTTACTGTTGCTTAGCTAAATTTTGAGGGCGAAATCCAATTCCAGTTGGAATGAATTGAATTTCGCAGTTTTCCTCAAGTCGATCACGAGAATTTGATGTGCTGACCAACAGAAAGCTGCTTGGTTTGAAAGTGATTTCTGTGTGAAAATTTGCTGAAACCTTTATCCTGGGCCCGGGGCCCAGTAAGTCAAGTCACCTTCATTTATATAGCGCTTTTAACAATATATAGTTTCAAAGCAGCTTTACAGTGATAATAGGAAATTAACAAGATTAACAGAGATCAGCTATGCATTCCTTTAATTTTGTGAATTGGTAAGTTTTGTCAGGACATGAAGAAATATCGAGCTGAGTATCATCAGCATAAAAGTGAAAACTAATGCCATGCTTCCAAGATTCCATAGTGGGAAGACCCCTTTGTAAGAGGGCCTGGGATAACACTGATGCAGATCGAAAAGAGCAAGTCCCACTCACGCAGGGCATGCCAATCATCTTGCTGGATAGTCTTGGTGATGTTGTAGGAAAGATCCTTTCGAGTCACTGCAGGGGAGGAGTAAAAGTACCTTATAAAGGAGCAACGCTCGATAGTTCCTGGAAAAACAAGAAAATCACAATCAGCATTACATCGGATCCCAGTATGATCCCAAGCTCCAAGATGTAAAGTGGATCCAGGCAGTTGTTAGTGGTTGTCAAGCTCATGGTTAAGTGGACCACATCCAAGTTGAGCTGAGCCTGCTTTTGCATATGGACAAGTGTCACATTTAGATGTGTAAACTACACAGATGGTCAACTGAGTTTCTCATTTTGGACTAAAGTAAGTAAAGTAAGTACCTTAGCAGACCATATTCAATTCTTGGAGCCTCTACCAATGAGTGGATGAAATGTATCAAGTGTTTTGAATGAGGTTGTTACACATTCAAAATGTGCATTGCTCAGGTACTCCAAGACCACATATCTAATTCATATAGAGAACAGAATGTATAACTACAAATGTGCAGAGGTGCTCATTATGTTCAATATTGAGGGAAATGGTGCCCTGTGCAACTGATATATATAATGAAATGACATTTTATATACTGATGGATATAATATTCATTGCAAAGCAGATGCTACAATAATTTGAGCCTGGAAAATGCCATTTCAAGCAAGAGGACATGTCTTCTAGCTTGAAATGAAATGGCATTTTCCAGGCTCACATTATTGTAGCATTTGCTTTGCATCAACACAGCCAACACATTACTATTACACATTACCTTTCTGAATGAGCTCTTCGATGTCTGGGTCAAATCCTACCCTGTAGCATTTGCTCCACAGACCCATGTTGGTTGAATTGTAGCGTCTGCTGCACTCATCCGCCGCGCTCATCGCGAACAGCTGACGCCGGTTTCTAGCCAGAAGCAGTCGGTTTTCCCATCGGTCCAGGTTCGCTCGGCTGGCTCGCAGTGGAAGGCTGTGGTTGGGAATGTATATAAAACCCGGATCGCTCCTGCGGTTCGAGAAAGTTCGGCAACGTTCCTTGTATCTCCTCGCGTCCGTTTCGTACCAGTGATCCGATGAGATTGCGATTGTCAAGAAACACAAGGCGACGAGAGAGAGACAGAGACCCGTGTACAGAAGCCACTTCCCCGTCGCCATCGTTCTGCCAGGCCGCCGATCAGCACCTCATGGTGGAGGACAGCTCCTTTCACCGACGCAGCGAGTCAATCCTGCTTCAGCATCTCTTTGTGTGTTAAAACAGCCAAATGGTGTGCTTGCTGTAAACATGCCCTTTTAAATGAATGAGAAACGTCGACTATTACAAAAAAAATTTCCCGTTCCGTCCTTTATTTCCTCTAGCCTGCTGCCCTGCTCGTAGACGGTATTGGACGAGCTCTTCCTCTCTGAGCTGCTGCAGGCAGGGACACATGACAATCACACAGAAGAACTGACTGAGAATCATGCAAAAATCATGAGTGAAATATAAATAAAAAATACAAGAACTGGACATTATTAAAAAAAACGACTGAAAAGGAATTTAAAAATAAAGGAACTGGAAATTATTAAAAAATAAAAGGAATTTAAAAATAAAGGAACTGGAAATTATTAAAAAATTAAAACTGAAAAGGAATTTAAAAATAAAGGAAATCAAAATGATTGAGCAGTTATGACTGAAAAGGAATTTAAAAAATGGATTCGTTCAAATGAATGACCTTTTAAATCATTTCGATTATTTTACCCACTTAAAATTGAGCAGTTGGTTTGATTTCCCACGCTTCAAATTCTGCTTGTGTATTTAACTTTAATTTAAACACACAAGAAATTAAAGCTTACCATTCACCTTGTCTTTGTTGCTTTCACGTGTTATAAGCATGTTATCAACAGCAGTTAAAAATCAATAAAATAAGCGTCAAGACTGCTTTAAAGTCACGTATAAAAGGGTTAATGACTCGTTATAGTCGTCATTCAAAATTAATAGTTTATTGGCAGGCCCGGATTGGCCATCTGGCAATGGGCTTTATTTATTTATTTATTTATTTATTTATTTTTTATTGACAGCATTTTTTTACAGCATTTGAGGATACAAACAACACATCAAATACATACACAAATAAACTATACATGAATATATACATAAATAAATAAAGACAATTTTTTTCTTTGCGAGATCCCGAAGCGCAGATGATTCGAAACACTGAGCCGAAGCGTGATTCAAAACACCTGCGACGTCACGTGACAACGGCTAAACGAAGGTGTTTCATCAGGTGGAGTGACGCTGCGCTTAAAAAGTGTTTGGGAAGTTTGGGGATCCAGAAGGACGTCTTTACATTGATATTGTTGTTACATTCGAGGCCCTGAGCGAGAAAGACAACGTGAAGCCGACTGTGCGTGCGAAGGTCGACCGTTATGAGGCTCTGCCGAAATACCAAACAACCCTCACTGTCCAGACGTTTTCACGCATCTTTCAACAAACAACTCCACTTGAAGAAGACGACACCAAAGAAGACAAATAAGATGCCAGGCGAGTTATGTGATGACACACAACCATATCAGATGCTGACAGCAAGTATACTGAGGTAAAAGTGCACAATGTCATTCTGGATACCATCATTGAAAGTATTTCCCGCCGTTTTGCTACAAACAGAGATTTATACACAGATTTCGCCCTGCGTATGTAACGGTGTACCTGCAGGCACACTCAATGCCCTGAGCGCCAAACTGATCAGACACGATAGCAGAGCAACTCCTGAGGCCTTACAGGGTGAACTTAGCCTGGCTGTATACGCACTGGGACAAGCTGAAGGTGTCTGTACGAGAAGAGTAGGCTATCTGACCAAGATGAGTAGGCTACTGACAAGGCAGACTCCAGATGAAGAATGGGATGTTGTGAACAAAACCTGCCAATCTTGCAGAAAATGTCCCATCTGTTGTTATTATGTCCTACAATGGTAGGCTATAACCTGCTCACTGACTACTACCATCTAATCAGACTTGGATACAAGTTTCTGAACTCTGTCTGTGACACAAGTTGCATGTGAGCGAACTTTTCCATGTTAAAATTGATCAAGAATTGATTAAGGAGCACAGCGGAGGAGCATCTTAAAGCCTTTATGTTGATGGCAATCGAAAAAGAGACTGGTTTCGTTGGACACGGATTGCATCACTGAAAGGGTAGCGGAGAAGAGCGCGCTGATGCAATAAGGTAGGTCATGCTTCTTTTTATCATACCCGTATTTTCCGCACTACAAGGCGACATTTTTTTCTAAAATAGGTCATTTGTTGAAGGTGCGCTTTATAATCCGATGCGGATTATATTTTTATATAATAGAACATTATTATACATAATGAACATCTTTTTCATACATAGGGCGCACCGGATTATAAGGCGCATAAGAGTCTGCAGTCATACGTTCGACTGGGTTTGCGTTATCCACTAGCTAGGCTACATGTGGTAAAGGGAATGTAGAGAATTTAAAAGGTCCTATTTCCCGCTCCGCTCACACCACGAGAAAACCAACACAGTCTCATGAAGATGCATATCTATACCACGAGTGTCATTTCTTGTGGCATTTATACGCCAAAAATGTTTTTGCGTGTATATGGTACGCACTAAAAAACCCTGGGTTAGGTTTAGGGGGGAGGGAGTGGGGAGTTCGTGCATATTATACGGCAAAAGGTGCGTATCATATGTACGCGAAATCGCGTGCCATATACACGCAAAAACTGTTTTTCGCATATAAATGCCATGAGAAATGACATTCGTGACATAGATACTAACTTTCATGAGATCGGGCTGAGAAAACTCCACGTCTTTCTCCGCCTGACTGAAAGTTGCTTGCATTGTAGGCTTTTAAGTGCGCCTTATAGTGCGGAAAATACTTGGCCGTCGTGCCATGCCTTTGTGCGTGTGTTTTTGGCCGCCGTGCCATGCCTTTGTGCGTGTGTTTTTGGCCGCCGTGCCATGCCTTTGTGCGTGTGTTTTTGGCTGCCGTGCCATGCCTGTGTGGGTGTGTTTTTGGCCGCTGTGCCATGCTTGTGTGTGCGTGTGTTTTTGGCCGCTGTGCCATGCTTGTGTGTGCGTGTGTCTTTGGCCGCTGTGCCATGCTCGTGTGTTTTTGGCCGCTGTGCCATGCTCGTGTGTGCTGTGAGGGTCCGAAATAAACTTTTTGGCTCACCTGCCATGGGGAATGGTAGATGAAAAAAATCCACCAGCCAAGCATATTTTTTACCGGCCAAAATAATAAACAGCCTTTTTGTGTCACATGTAGGCTACCTTAATTTGGCCGCTGCCTGGCTACCTGGTGGTGGTCGAAGAGATTTCTCTCTTATGTGAAGTGCTTTGAGTGTCAAGAAAGCGCTATATAAATGTAATGAATTCAATTAATTTATATATAGGCTATATTTAAACATTTTTGTCATTATATTTCTGGTTATTATTTTCCATTCTTACTTTTATATACACACATATTACACAATTTACACACATTAAAATAATATATTTGCTGTGGCGCCTTTGAAAATAGTTCTGTAGCCTACCAATTAATTGTATATTGAATAAATAAAATGTAAATAAATAATAAAAATGTATGCAATAATAATGCCCGAGAAGATTTTTTTAGCACAATTCTCACCCAGCGGTAATGCAGGAAAAAATATAGACCATTTCACAAGATGTAACACTTCCTGTTTCAGTTTGTAACTGTTTTCTTTATTTCACATGTAAAGAAAACATCTTAAAGATGTTTGTTTAACTTTTTGATCCAGTTTTATATGTTCTATTGGTTGTATTTTATCCCAGCTTTTATGTAGTGTTAACAAACTGGAACAGGAAGTGCTTCTGGACCAGTGTTGTTTACATCTTGTGAAATGGTCTAAAGGCCTATCCAAATGCTCCACATGAAACTATGGTCCAATCTTTTACCATCGGTGTCGATTTGATTAATATGTGCAGGGAGAGAGAGCAAGAAGCATAGACAGTATAAGAAGGCAAGAAGACGCTTTGGAGACGGTGGTGAAGCCAACCCGTTCTCACGGGAATTCGTACGAATTTTACGAGGTGGCTAATTCGTAACAATTCATACGACCTCACTCGTACAAATTAGTACGATTTTGCTAAATCGTACATATTTTACGAATAGGCCAATTCGTATGAATTCGTACGAATGACCTACCCCTAACCCCGCCCCTAAACTTAACCGTCACGTGGGTTTAGACAAATCGTACGAATTTGTACGAGTGAGGTCGTACGAATTAGTACGAATTAGCCACTTTTTAATCACTCGTTTGAATTCGTATCGAATTGGTCGTGAGATAGGGTAGGTGAAGCCATGTTTCACCTACCCTATCTCACGACCAATTCGTAGTGCACGTGCTCTATGAGTGCGCGTGCTCTCTGCTCGTAGTTGCGCCCTGTCACATTCAATTCCCATCCCGCAAACACAACAACTGTGTCATGTTCATATAGCCATCATGTCACTAAAGTCTATGCGCCTCAGTCTTATATCATGACGTGTAGTGTATGCCAACAGACTACAGTGTGAAAGACAAGTCATTGCGGCCTTGTATGGTGTCTCAGTGGGAAAAATTCTCAGATTCTGGGGACGTTATTTTAACGTCATCAGTTAGTTGGGCCGGTGAAAACCACAAATGCCAGGGCCGAATTTTGGTCCCAGTCCGGCCCTGTTTATTGGTGCACAATAATGGGTGCACAGACAAGTGATTTTATTAATGGTTTCTCCCATTAATAAATATATAAAAAAGCCGAAGTAATTAATATTTCTGGGATGCAGCATTTCACTTTTTTAATTTTATGTAGCCTATATACAATGTCTGTCCTCCATGTTTCACAGACTAAAATACATGTTTAAGCCATTAACTTGAAAGAAAGTTGACAAGAAAATATTTACAAAAGCTAAAGCCCTAATCTTGGCTTAATCTAAAAAGTCTGTGAAACCAGGCCTAATTGTCCAGGCTGTTATTGTAGCATTGGCAAAATTGAAAGTGTAAATCTGAAGACTTTTCAGGAATTGGTGTGTTTGATCAGAGTTGGAGAAACTCTGCAGGATGTTAGTCTTCAGGAAAGGGGTTGGACACCTCCGTTCAATCCTAAAAGAAAATATCTTTTGAAAACCTTTACTTTAAACTGGAATGGAAACATATCTCAGGGTATACAGAAGTTTCAAAATGTGCAGCAGAAACAAAAGACTTAATGTTTGTCAGCATCATTTAATATTAGCAGTTGTATGGTTTGTACAGAGAAGAAATATTAATACACACAACTACTTTTAGCAAAGTCAGAATGTCCAGCAACATGGGCAAATGTTTTTAGTCATCCCTGGGATTCTGTGCCTTGTGTCCACTTCCCAGTAGAGATCATGATCTTATTGCCAACATCAACTTTAAACCGGTCTTAGTCATAACACCATTTAAATGAAGCATATTGATGTTTATTAAAGTCGATGCAACAAAGCAACGTCATCCTTTAATTTAACGTGGTCGACCTCAACACGTCCACTGCTGAGGGAAAACAACTTAATCGAAAAGTCATGTTCAAAAACCACACAATTCTTAATTTAATTAACCTGTTAGCTTTTTATTGGTGGATAAAGTAATAACAGGGGGGCAATTTATACACAACCAATAGGAAACACCGCAAATTGAATATTACAGCAGGACCTAAAACAAATTTTAGAAGGTAACGTTACGCAGGCCTACCATGTGTATGTGCAAACAACTTTCAAAATCGGGGGGAAAATGAGTATTTTTCAAACGCTCTTTATTCGTTGTAATTTGTCAGTTCTCAAGATTAGATTTGCCCAAAAAAACAAAAAAAAAAATCAGATAGGGGGCGCCATTAGACATAGTTTCCAACACGAAGCATGATTCGTTACGTTACACGAGTGGTTGTACACAACGCAAATACTATAGAATGAAACGGCTGTCTCGGAGGAATCCTAACCCGCAGGGAGTGTGTGAGCGCAGGCTTGTTTGCAGGATCACTGGAGAGGTCCGCAAAAGTTCGCCATGCTCAGTTTAATCTGCTCGGGGTGCTGGAAGCCCACAGATCTGAAGCCTGTGCAACAGAGTCGAACTCTTCGCGGCAGCAGGACTGTCCGCGCACAAAACACTCAAACCTGTGAGACCGAGCATCAGAGTACTCTACAGCTTTTTTACACGAATCGGAACCACGGAAAACTTCCTGTAATATACTGAAAGCTTAAGACAAAACAGTATAAATACAGTACAGGAAGCCAGAGAGCGTTAGGGTTAGAAGAAGTACTCTGCTCTTCCCCTTGCGCGGTGGCGGTTTATATAGTGTTGATGATGTCATGAGTATGGATCCTCCCACTTATCGCTGATTGGCTAGATCCCCGCCAAATTGCTGATTAAACTCAATCACATTAGATTGGCACTAAATTGCATTATCCAACTCAAATTAGACAAAAACAACATGCTTATGATTATGGTCGTGGAACCCCTTCAAATAGCCACATCCTGGAAATTGAACTTAATTTCAAAGAAAGAATGACAATCCATTATGTGACACACATGATAAAATTACAAAGATTATGCTCAGATTATTTATCAAAATAAATTGTCCAGTCGTTGTTAGATTTAGAGAAATAATACTGTGGTTGTCTGAAAAAAAAGTTTCTCCCACAAAAAAACAAAACAAAAAAACATGCAGTTAGCTATTTACAGTTAAACGCTAAAATGTTTTTGTTTTTTTTTAATTTTTTAGTTTAACGATGACATATATAGGCCAATCCTAAAATGATGCCGCCTTCATTTGTTATGGGTATTTAGTAGGCCTACTTGTTTTCTAGCCTAGTTATAGAATTCGACATGACACACTCTTTCAACTCAAGTCAAAATTTGAATGTGATGTAGGCTAGTCGTAAACACGATTTCAGAAGTGGGAAGTAGGAAGTTTCCGATGGCAACTACTGACAAATTAACACAACTTTTATGAATTTTGAAGCAATATTTGCAAAAAAAAAGAAGAATTTTGCATGACTTCCGGGTCACTAAACTTCTGCCAACTATTTCAATACCTATATATATATATATATATATATATATATATATATATATATATATATATATATATATACATTTACCATGAAAGAGAGTGATAACAAACTCGTGATTCGGTGTGGTAATGTTAAATGTCTCCTACATCCTCTGTAGTCCCATAGCCACTTATTAGCAACTCCCTTTCTCAGACAAGTAAAAGCTTTTAAACTATCACAAGGGGGTATTAATGATTTTATGCTGTAGAATAAAAACGTGAAAAACTTCCAAACCTAATCTCAGGAAATTTTACGCACACACAAAAACAAATTCATTGACTTCAGGAATCAGTCATGCTAAAAATCGTTTCCAGGCTTTTGGCCTACAGAAATACGTCATCCCTTTCAGCACTCAGGCCTACAGGTTTAGAGTGAGCAAATACTGACTATTTAATTTACTTTGAGCGAATTATTCCTTTAATCTTTCACATTTGCTGTTATGGCAGGAGATTGTTGTTTCCAGTAGATGGCAGTACCGACACACTCGCTGTCTCGTCCAGCTGTCTTCTGTGTGAGAAATCATAACACGTCCTGTACTGTACTTGAGTGAAAGTGAGATGTCCACCACCGGACATCAGGTAGACCACCATCTAAAATTATTATATTTCTGCACAATAATTGTAACAAACAATAATCCTTTTTCTATTAATAAGTATTCAGTTTATTAACATAATAATCTAACATGTCACTGTCATTGCAAACACGCATGTACCATAGTGATGCACATTCAACTGAACGATATCATCCCATCATTTGCTCTCAGCTATCTTTTAGGTGCTGAGGCAGCATTTATCGGTGGGTAGGTGAGCAGGGTATTAATGCAGACAGACAGCATATTCTGGGCCAGTGACAGTGAGTCAGCAACACAGCAGAGGGGGAGAGAGAGAGAGAGAGAGGGTGAGGGGGGGCAAAGTTCTACATCACTTACCAAAAAGCTGCAACTGACAAAACACAAAAAGAAGCATGCATATAACACAAATCATTAAAGAGCAAGCAATGGGGGTTTTGCATGCACACTTTGTTGCTACTGATACACATGGACATATTGCACCATACTGCAGTGAATCTCCTTGATGCCGTTGAGCTGACATTGAAGAGGCTTGGGAATCTTATTGCATTCCCTTGTCATTTATACATACCTTTCTGACTGTCACATTCGTGCTTGTTTGCAGTTATTTCACATTCCGATGCCAGGGCTGATTTGGATGCCAATGAGTGAGATATTCTTTGCTGCAGGAGTTTTCTCACTCACTCTCTCACGCAGGCGCTCTAAACTGCTGAATTCTCTGCTTCATGGAAGACTGCAGAAGCCTGCTGGGTGCTGCTGAGCCTTTCTGACCTGACTGTCCTTGACTGCTCTTGAGAGAATGATGGAGGGAGAGAGTGGGAGAGAAAAAGAGAGAGCTCCGAAGCACTGGCACAAAACTCGTTGCTCCTCATGCTTCGCAAAAAAAAAGAAAAAAAAAAGAAAAAGAGCACTTGGATCATTGTCATTATCTTCAAATTCTATCAAAGGAAACATACTCAACCAATGTGTTTCAATGCAAAACACAAGCTATATTTTATTCTATAGGTTTAATTATCATCATTATTATTAAAAAAATAGACAATCATTATATATATATATATATATATATATATATATATATATATTTATATATATATTTTTTATAATAATGATAACAATTAAACCTATAGAATAAAATATAGCTTGTGTCAAATTTAACTTTAATTATTTTTAAATAATTTCAAAAATACATAAAATAAAAGTGATATAAATAAAGTGATATAAATTTGACAAAAAAAGGATAAAAATGATCACTTTCATAAACTGCTGTCACATCAAAGTCAAGGACGTTTGAAAAGTGTAAACTGTCCAAAATCGGCTGCGGTTGATGATGTGATACCTAAGAAGAGTGACTTTCATGCTGCCAACAATGTCACAAACTGAGAGCGTAGATCATGTGATTCGGAGAGGAGGAGTCACACTGAACCTGAGAGTGAAGGAAATAAACTGACTGGTTAATAGACAAAACTTGGAAATGTAAATGAAAGTATTTATTTCTGATGTAATATATAAAAGATATATGAATATCATTTATGTTTATAAGATCTAGGCCTATATGTATATTCTCTCAAAAATGTTGACATTCTTCTAAAATTGGATAATAACAGAAATTCATTATGTTTGGCAAGAAATTTGCAGTGTTAGAATGATAGATGTTGATTTAGTCCATTTTAGGAACTCTTAAAAATTATTAAAAATATCAGTGCATGTAATAAATAAATAGAAATAATAAATAAAGCAACAACAACAACAATATGAAATATATAAATCCAGCAATTATTGTGATCCAAGTGCTTTAAGACATATCAAAATAAAGTAATAATTTTAGCCTTAAACATTCATTTTCAGGGTATGAAGAAAAAAAAGTAAAAAATAATAATAAATGTAATGAAAATAACATATATATAATCATATATATACACTCACCTAAAGGATTATTAGGAACACCTGTTAAATTTCTCATTAATGAAATTATCTAATCAACCAATCACATGGCAGTTGCTTCAATGCATTTAGGGTGTGGTCCTGGTCAAGACAATCTCCTGATCTCCTGAACTGAATGTCAGAATGGGAAAGAAAGGTGATTTAAGCAATTTTGAGCGTGGCATGGTTGTTGATGCCAGACGGGCCAGTCTGAGTATTTCACAATCTGCTCAGTTACTGGGATTTTCACAAGGGTTTAGAAGGAATTCAACTTTGACTGAAATAAAACCCTGGCGGATGGGTTTCAACAGTAGAAAACCCCACCCGTACCACTCATCTCCACTACAAATAGGAGAAAGAGGCTACAATTTGCAAGAGCTCTCAAAAATGTTGCCTGGTCTGATGAGTCTCGATTTCTGTTGAGACATTCAGATGGTAGAGTCAGAATTTGGTGTAAACAGAATGAGAATATGGATCCATAATGCCTTGTTACCACTGTGCAGGCTGGTGGTGGTGGTGTAATGATGTCGGGAATGTTTTCTTGGCACACTTTAGACCGCTTTAGTGCCAATTGGTCATCGTAAATGACACAGCCTACCTGAGCATTGTTTCTGATCCCTTTATGGCCACCATGTACCCATCCTCATGGCTACTTCCAGCAGGAAAATGCACCATCTCACAAAGCTTGAATCATTTCAAATTGGTTTCTTGAACATGACATTGAGTTCACTGTCCTAAAATGGCCCCCACAGTCACCAGATCTCAACCCAATAGAGCATCTTTGGGATGTAGTGGAACGGGAGCCTTGTGCCCTGGATGTGCATCCCACAAATCTCCATCAACTGCAAGATGCTATCCTATCAGTATGGGCCAACATTTCTAAAGAATGTTTTCAGCACCTTGTTGAATCAATGCCACGTAGAATTAAGGCAGTTCTGAAGGCAAAAGGGGGTCAAACATAGTATTAGTATGGTGTTCCTAATAATCCTTTAGGTGTTTAATGTACAGCAAAAGCAAACATCTATTAGTATTATTTATTTATCCGTTTGTTTTTTAGTTTTGTTTTTATATAAAAAAGTAGTTTAACAAGCTATGATGGAATGAAATATGTTGGAGAGTTGGCTTTATTGACTGAACATTTTCCCCAATAAAAATGTCGTTACTGTAAAAACATCAGTGCCAACATTTATCATCTGCTGTGCAATATTGTGCTCTCTAAAATCTAAAAGGGAGCGAACATATGCATTCCCAGCAAACATATAAGAATGAGGACATCACAGCACTTCTGCGCACGGACACTATCACATTACTGACAAACACATGATCCTCTTCAACGAGTCTGATGGAACTTAAACGACAGTGTGAGCTGTAGATTGTATATACATATGGTGATGGATGATGATGACTCTTTCTCTGTCCTCGGTGCCGCAGGCTGACACAGCTGGAAGGAGTGTATTCTGTATTCTGGGAACAGTGAGGTCAACCAATGCTCAGCCACTGCAACTTATTAAAAGGCTAGATGTAATGACCGATAGACCGAGAGAAGCAGCATATGCACTGCATAAGCACTCTTAATGTACTGACTGATACATACATGTGCTGAGACAAGTGCTGGATATGCATTTGGACAGCATAAAAACATGCTACCTGACAAAAACAAAACAAAGCACGGTGCTCTTTTTTCCCTTTATCTTTTCTATTTCAATTCCCCAAACTATGTGGCGCACATATGTTCAGGGCTATTACTGTATCTATCCATACGGCGCATCAACTTTTACTGGCCTTGGTTTGATAAAGAGCACTGTGCATAGTTTACATAAGATGGACGAATTGATGGACATGCCTTTAATTATTAAACACAGCTGACGGCAGCATTACAGAGATAATGCGAAGAGGAGGAAACCATAAAGTGAGGCAAAGGAAAGGCACAGACTGAATGAATGGATGGGTGGATGTATAGATTGATGCATGCATTAATATCTGCATTACGCAGTCCGATGCGACCATCTGATTTCAGAGCAGCGCGGTCAGTGTGTGTGTGTGTGTCAGAGAGACAGACGCTTTATCAGGTAATCATATTCAGAACACATGACACATGCAGGAACAATGCCATCTGCAACTCAATCTGACTGATGCAGTGTGATGTGCTTCAGATCATTCAAAGCTTTCCGAAGACACAAAACAGATCTGAAAGACTTGCATTCGTCAAGACATTAATGTAGCATTCAGATAGGGGAAAAGTCTCGCATGATGACAGCAGGATATGCATGATTCATCTGTATTGAGTTGCGCAGAGTTTCCGTCTTTAAAGGGAGTGACTAGCAGCACTGAACGTGCCAGAGGCCTGACTAAGGGAAATGCAAAGTCCCATTAGCCCGACTTTCCATCTGATTTATGAGTATTTACATCTGTGTGTGTGTGAGTGTGAGTGGTGAGTGTGTGTTCCCTTCAGAATTATTTCAGCAAATGGTAAGGTGGTATTTCTAAAACTCAACATGTGCAGCTAGGGCACACAGAAAAGTAAAAATTCAACCTGTCACGAAAGTTCCGCATTTGACGCAAAGATGCTCAACAGTTTCCGGTTGGGAAGATTAAAGCGGAGGAAAATCGAGGAAAACGGAATTATGGCAGATTCTTTAAAATTTACTGTCCTCCCGTCTTTGAAACGAAACTTTCATACGTTTAGATGTAATTTTATATATAGTTATGTTTATTTAATATAATTTAAAAAAGAAGCATAAACACAATGAGAGGTGTCTGTTTTATCTGTTTTTGTGACTAAAGCGTTACTAAAGCGTTTCTTTAGTATAACCATGGAGTATAAAATTCAATATAAATTCTCGGTATTGCACTGGACTCTACGATCGGCGGAAGTTATCGAGCATCCTTAAACCTTTATCGGAAATACATAGAGCCCATTATACTCAGTATACTACTTTTGTCCATTTCTATGAACTTAAAATTTTAAGGCAAGCAGGTTACTTTTTTTTTAAGTTAAACCAACAATATTTTTTTACAGTGCTGTAAACAGTTCTAAAATCTACCTTCATTATAGCTGTCTCTTTTATTTAACTGTATTTTATTTCATAAAATTATAAAATATAATTTAATGTTATATTATATTATATATTTCTATATACATTTTATTCCATATCATTTTATTTAGAAAATAAAAAGAAGGGTATAAAGCACTATATTTTTAGCATTTTATTATGTAGGCTATTGTGTGTGTATAAATATATATATATATATATATATATATATATATATATATATATATATATATATATATATATATATATGAAGAGTTCAGATGCAAAAGTCTCTAAATGCCATTTGAAATTTTCTTCTAAAATGATCATTTTTATCAAGCTTGTATATTTAAGTTCAGTAATTTTTTTACTTAAATGGCAATGAAGATTACCTATTAATTGTCATTTAAGTGAAATTACTTAGCTTAAATATACAAGCTTGATAAAAATGGTAATTTTAGAAGAAAATTTCAAATGGCATTTAGAGGCTTTTGCATCTGAACTATTCATATATATATATATATATATATATATATATATATATATATATATAGTGTGTGTGTGTGTGTGTGTGTGTGTGTGTGTGTGTGTGTGTGTGTGTGTGTGTGTGTGTGTGTGTGTGTGTGTGTGTGTGTGTGTGTGTGTGTGTGTGTATGTGTGTTTATAATGGGTACATTTAATATATATTTATATTACTAATTTTTATTAATAAATATTATATTTATATATTAATACAAATATATTTTAGAAATTAATTATATACTGTCTACACTGTAAAAATGAAAGTGCTTTATTTGATCAAAAAAATTGTGTCAACAGATTACAAGCAATATTAATTCAATTTAATAAATTAGAATTGAGTTATGATTAATCAAATGAATTCCTTAAAAGTTAACCATTTAAAATGAGTATAACTTTTTTTAAAGTACATTTAAGTCACCATTATGGTGATCAGTGTTAGTTATAAGTTACTAATAAGTGATTCTGCTTGTTAACATCAGCTGTCTTCAATGTTGCCAAAATAAAATAAAGAGCTCTTAATTAATCTTTGACGCCTGTCTGTTATTCAGATATTTAGTTTAATTTTTTGGTGTAAACTTTGAAGGAATAATTTGATTAATTATTACTCAGTTCTAATTTGTTCAATTTAATTAATAATATTGCTTGTAATTTGTTACCACAATTTTATTGATTAGATAAAGCGTTTTCATTTTTACAGTGTATCATAATTATAAATGTACTAAATAAATATGCCTAATACATTTGTATTTATTTAGTATATCATTTTCATTAGAAAGTATATGCTTTCTTAAAAAAACTAAAAATGCGTATCGGCTATAAGTTGCCCCGAAGTACTTATTCCCTAAATGATCCAAAAACACTGCCAATAACCTTGTCTGACCTCAGATAGCCTACATCTTGGGGCTTCCATTAGGGCGTTCTGTTTTTGCGACTGAGAAACCGGAGCAGTCCTCAATCAGCGCAGCAGACGGCAGAGATTACCCAGACTAGAGCGGCTGTTAATTGCGAGGTGGAGTTTTCCAGCTCCGTCATGGCACAGCTGGAGGATCCATGTGAACGATTTTAACATCCCTAAATAAAACGGCTTTATGACAGGGAACACATGGAGATCAGTCTCAGATCCTCAGCATATAGGACGCATGTGGTCGGTCAGGACAGGACAGAGGCACTGCACTGGGCCTGACGCCAGCTCACCCCCACCCCAGCTCCAGCCTGCAGAGAACTGCAGCTCCAGAGGGCAATGCAGAGGAGGAGAGAGCAAGGGTACTCCGAGCACAAGACACTCCAATATCATGTTTTCAACTCTCAAGGGAAACCAAATGTGCCTGATGTGCGTGTGTATAAAGGAAAGCAGGCGCTAGGTGGATTGAAAGCAGGAGATAGACATCTTGTTGACGATGTAAACTGCCCGTTCACGTCCTTTTGTTGCCATGTCTGTTCAGTGTGAGCTGGATGACTAGGGGCTTTCTGTTACAATACACATAACCACACAGAAAGCTCCATTGACCGTCCTCAATATCATTATGATCACTTTGCTTAAGGATGTTTTTGATAAGTTTGAATTAAGGACAAAGTGTTCAGCACTGCACTGCATGATATTCATCATTATGTCCTTCATCATGAGTGAATATTTGTCGGTTTCCATAAACAGGGTTCAAACTCTTCTTTTTCATCAATTGGACAATGAAATAAATCGTCAATATTCATCAACTCACACATCAGTTGTGGTAAACGGAAGCTCACGCATGCTTGCTTGACGTGTGAGAGCCAATGGCGTTCTGTTTGAGTTCACTGATCAATGCTTATGTGAATAAAAGCCTAAATTCAATCTGTTCATCATATAGACCTTATGTAGCCCCGCCCTTTTCAGTGCTGCGCTCGTTGTCTTTTGCCTTCCGGTCTGGATTTTGACAGCGATCTTGCATAGGTATGAATGAACTGCTCGGAAAAAAAATTCCCGGTTGACATTTGTTAAGACATCTGCTATACAATGCTTATGATAAACATTACAATGCTCATGATAACTTTTGTTAACTCCACAATAAGTAAATCCACTTCAGCAGCTAATGACTCCTCGACAGCGATGCCATAGAAATATACAGAGCGACCGCGAAACCGGAAGTTCAAAGACAATATTCTAAAGATGACGGCGCCCACGTTTCTCTGGTGCATAAGGTCTATAAAGCGATTGTGCAAACCGCTCTATTCATGTGGATTTTTTTTATCTCTTTGTGAACGTTTTGAAGCTGTCAATGGAGGGAAAAATAAAAAGATCTTCATTTGTTTTTCAAAGGGTTTGGAACGACATGAAGGTGATGAGTAAATGATCATTTTTTTAGGGGGGTGAAATAACCCTTTAAAGGAGTTGTTCACTTTTAAAAAAACTTTTGCTGATAATTCACTCACCCCAATGTCATCCAAGATGTCCACGTCTTTCTTTCTTCAGTCGAAAAGAAATTAAGGTTTTTGATGAAAACATTCCAGGATTTTCTCCATATAATGGACTTCACTGGGAACCAAACGGTTCAAGGTCCAAATGAGAGTTTCAGTGCAGCTTTAAAGGGCTTTAAACGACACCAGACGATGAATAAGGGTCTTATCTAGCAAAACGATCGGTCATTTAAAAAAATAAATAAAAAAGTTTAAGTTTTATAAGCACAAATGCTCGCCTTGCTCTGTTCTGTGATGAGCGTTCGTGACTCTCCTGTTCGAACTCGTTCATCAAAATGAACAAATCTTTTTTCGAGTCATGACTCGAAGGGCTAGATAAGACCCTTATTCATCGTCTGGTGTCGTTTAAAGCCCTTTGAAGCTGCACTGAAACTCTCATTTGGACCTTGAACCGTTTGGTTCCCAATGAAGTCCATTATATGGAGAAAATCCTGGAATGTTTTCATCAAAAACCGTCATTTCTTTTCGAAAGACAGATGTGGACATCTTGGATGACATGGGGGTGAGTAAATTATCAGCAAATGTTTTTTTTTTTAAG
Source organism: Hybognathus amarus (assembly GCA_030378365.1). Taxonomy (NCBI): domain Eukaryota; kingdom Metazoa; phylum Chordata; class Actinopteri; order Cypriniformes; family Leuciscidae; genus Hybognathus; species Hybognathus amarus. The sequence goes on from JAQIUQ010004219.1 coordinate 178,543, forward strand.
TGAAATACTACTTTAAAACCATTATTTGTGTCATTTAACAAGCATAATGATAATTATAACATTAAAACCTTTTTTTTAAATCATTTAATAATTTGGGTTACAAATTTAATACTGTCAACTGAAAAAAAAACAACAACCTAAAATTATACTATTTACTTGTCATCAGTCATACTGTAGAAAGTGTTTGAATGATGTCACTTCCTGCATGTCAGTTTTTATGGAATATTAATCCAGAAAATCATGCAGCAAACACAATATCTGTTATTTGTGAATAAATTATGTTTTGGTCATTAAAATGGTTTCATAATTTAAAAAAAATATATTAATCGTATAAAAATATTGTTTACTGCTAAGCATTGGTTATCATTTGAACAGATTATGGTACAATTATAATATTAAATCTATGCAAGATTTAAAAAAAATAAAAAATAGAAAAACGACCAAATAAAAATAAATTGTAAACAATATTATGTAAATACACCTTTACAGACTTAACTGATAAAAGTTTACTGAATATCATTTCATCAGATTATGTTGAAAGTATGATATTTAACCCATTTTATGGGGGATTCAGGCATTTAATGTGCTACTTTTCAAGATATTTTTATGTTAGTTTAATCAAGCATGTCTAGTAACAACAAAACATTTTGTTGCATCTAATGCTTGCAAAAAAAAGTAACAGGACACAAAATTGTTGCGCACTCATGAAAAGTGTCATTTACTTGTGTTTTTAAAGCTATAGCATTTAGCAATTATACCACTTCCAAAAACCAGTAACATACACCTGACAGCTGATAATTAAAAATTTATTGATTTGGATGTATGATCAAATCATATTTGACATAAGAAACAAAAGAACCCTTGCATAGATCACAGACCATGCCTTTGTCAATGTACGACAACATTAAAAAATAATTTAGCATAACAAAGATTTAAAAAAGAACGTACAGAAACGACATGAACAGTTTGACCAGATGTACATGGAACAACCATTAACATGGAGTCATCATCTGTCTAACATAAACATGTAGCTGAGATGGACAGTAATGGACTCTAGTTTGGGTTTTTTGGCGGAAATGAATGTTTTGTCAAATGCATCATTCCATGACTTGTATCATTCAGCATCCTGAAAGCAAACAGCAAAATCTTAAATGAAGCCAAAATAAAAACAAAATACGGAAATCTGATCAGTGGAGTTTGACAGATTAGAGAACATCCCAAACGAAAGGGAACTAAAATAACATTGGCGTATAAATGATGAAGATGGGAACAAATGACAGCAAGGGCTTAAAAAAATGATGCAACCAGAATATAGTTGATCCTCAGTTTTGAAAGGCTAAGCTCATGCAGTCTTCCATACACCATGCAGATTTTTGCAATTGCTTGGTTGCTGTTGAGTTTTGGTTTGGCGGTATGGAGTTAAGGTTATTACAAAAAAAGTACAATGTACAGTACATTTTCGATGCTAATGCCATTTTTTTATTTCATGATATTGATAATACAAGCTATAATCTTCCTATATATTTGTAATGGCTTGTCTTATGGACTCGTTGATGAGTCTACTGTGGTTTTATCAAGGGCATGGGTTTGTTATAGTACAGTTAACTATAGTGCCACATGGACGTAACATGGTAATATAGCTAGACGAGGCCACGCAGGTGAAGAAAATAAGTATGTCTGACATCCTCCTAAAGGCCACAACCTAGGGATCCTCATTTTTCAACAACTAGCTTTCACATCATGGTAACTTAGCATCAGTTATGATGGCACGTCAGTCTTTAGTAGTTCTTTTTTTATTCCACTACAGTGTATTTTACCTTTTATCCCTTCTTGAAATAAGGTTTCAGCTTGTTGAACAATGCAAAACAACCAAATCAAAAGAAATACAAATAAAAACATGACGTATGCTATGGATTTACACCTTTACAGACTCAACTGATAAAAGACCTATCCTCCTAATTCCTAATTCTTTTGCTCATAAATGGTCCTCAACTTAAATCCACAGTACTAACATCATTCAATAGGGAAAAGAAGCAACACTTCCACTTAAAGGAACATTTCTTTCTTTTTTCTTTTTTATATCTTAACATAAAGTACATGAAAAATGATCCTAGGTGGAAATTGTTTGTCCTCTTGCATTATAATAGATTTACATCTCTATTCTTATCAAAAGTTTGTTTGCCACAGCCCTTGGTAAATATCAAAATAAGCATTCTGGACAGTCCTGTAACACACTTAATCCCTATTGCTATGATAAATGGTGTAGTTATTAAATATAGGATTATGCATAGCACCATAGGGTTTGATCACCACTCACATGCCCAGTAGAAACAGTTCTTACTCATCTCATCATTTTTCATTTACCATATTAAAATGAAATTGTTGTAGCCTGTTAATAGATAACACCATGATTTTACGTTTTGCTAAGCCCGTTTTTGTTTCCGCTGAAGCAATGTTGTGAATTCAAAACAAAATACACATAAATAAAGCCCTGAAAACTTCTTTCTGGCACAGAGCTACAGCAGAGGTGACTAAACCCGTGTTAGTGTTATAGGAAACTGCCCAATGGTAAAATACTGTTGTTTGCCTTTGATTACAATCACACCTCAAGGATCGATAAAGGTCACATGATCAGGCAACTTGTTTACGAGCTGCTAGTGCTCAAGCAGACTTGCTTGTGTTCGTCAAATGAAATTACACCCAAAAAGACTAATTTAATCGTGGCCAATTTAAAGCGCTTTTTAATTATCAAGGAAAATGAAAAACTTGAATATTTATGCACTGAAATAGCCCTCGTTAGCATGAACTCAAGATTTCACATTAAAGTTTAAGTCATCAGTGCACTCCATAAATTGATTAAGTCTGCATTCAAATTTGGTCATTTACAGTACCTGTGTGCATATGGCCTGGATGGGTGCAGGCTAAATTTGAGGTTGCTATACTAATGAGATGACTTTATAACATTACGGAGACATGTCTTTTTGAGGACATATTTAAAAATGCTAACGTTAAACTCTACTTTGTACCCTGTGGTAATATTAGGAATACCTGTGCTGTGGTCTCTTCCCAGGTCACTCTTTTAAAAAAGGACTAAATCGCAAAACAGAAACCAAAGTGAATGTTGATTGTGCTTAGCAATGGAGCGTTACAGATACGAGGGGGTCAGGGACGGTCGCATTGTTGCGTTTGTTGTAAGTGCTTGAAAAAAGGCTAATTCTAGGGCACACTAAGTGTATTATTTCTGATGTATCATCACACTTCACAGGCTCTTATGTATCACATGTTCTGCTCTGCAGTGAGCTGTGCGGCGACCTCACTGAGGTAGACTCTTTATTATGGCACAACATAATCAAAAGCACAACGAAAGGCAGATCGAAAACTCTAAAAGGTCCCGTCATGTGAAAGTCACGTGTCTGATTTCATTCTCAGACAAAACAGAAAATGTTTGAGTTTGTGCCTGACAACCATGTGTCACGTTCAGCAAAACAACAACGAAAATGAAAAGCACTCCAAATACACTGTAATGACCAGCCTCAACATACATTATGACAGTTCTGGGGCAGATATTGTTCCCTTGCCCTGCCCAAAACTCCAGTTACTCTGAGGCACTTTCACCTGTCCGGTTGCTGAGAGGGTCAAAGGCACTAGCAACTAATATGAATAATTCTGCCATGTTCTCTTTTGCATCCTGCTAAGATAAATTAAGCGATTTTTGATTTCATAAATCCTAAATTTGATCACAAAATGGAAGCGTGAAGTATAATTGCCCATAGTTTTCTTCTTTTTTCTCAAAGAGAGAGAGAGAATGCCCATGCACTGCACTATTTAAGTTATATTCATTTTTTTGTTTTTTTGTTTTTAACAGGTGCGCTTATTATGAGTATATGCATTTGATAGTATCTTGATAGTTCTTTTTCTGTGTCTTTGACTACTTTTTAGACTGAAAAGTTTGCATCCCAGCGTTGGGGCTTGCATATATATTTTGTCACATTTCAGAAAACGTCAAGGAATCGACGTCCCTAGTTTCCCTGATTGTAACAACGACACCCTTATGAGGTATCTCAATTGCAACAAGCTGTTATACCGATGTCATGCATTAAATATACTAGGATACACAGTACCTTAGTTGAGTAGGCCATAATGCAGGTTCTTTTGACATGCTATGATATCATTAAGATTCTGTTTCCCGTAAGGTTAAACATTCAGTCTTTAAATACACCTAAATGATAAGCATCTCAAATCATGACACACTAGTGCACTTTTCATGGCGACAAATAAGGAGGTTGATGGAGAGGGGGAGCTGATGGAACCGAATGCAAAAGAAAAGCAAAACAGGAACAGGTGTCCTATCGTCATGAGGTAATGTCCGACGCATGCCAATATCAAAACGAGGATAATCTAAACATGCTAACTATGAGGCTCCTCTTTCGGCATTGTGCTGTCTTATATCTAAAGGGCATGGCATTTAATCACTTGGTGATATCTAAATTACAGCATCTGCTGGAAAATAGCAGCAATGCGGATGTCCATGAGGCGATGACCTTGGCCTCCGTAGCATCCCAGCAGAAGATAAGTCTTGTTCATTATAAGGTGCTTTGCTGGTCAGTTGGGGAAGACCACCCACGGACGAGGCGTCCACCGCACACTGCACTTTGTCTTTTATGCACTTTCCCGGATGCAGTGTGCAGCTTGCTGAAATGTAGTCTGCAGTCCATGCGTGATTTTTTTAGTAATCCCATCGTCGAGAGTCCTTCAGTGCCTGTGGACGTTAGCTAGGTGCTCGTGGAGGCTTTTTTTCTGAATCATCCTCTTTGGAAATGTGTTAGACTAAGTATATCATCTGCCTCATTTGCCGCAGTTATGTTCTATATGTTTTGGTGTAGGATTTTTCTTTCGTCTGCATTGTAAAGATATTCGCATTGCAAGGGCTCACGAGAGGAGGTAAAGTAAGCATTCATATGTGACCAGTCAGTACTTGACTGAGTTTTCTACTGTGTCTCTAGACCACGGTTCGCAGCTTACTGTTGTTCACACAGTTCTGATTAGCGGTAGTGCAGTTGCCAGTTCTGAGGTTGGCATCTCTGAAGTTGTCGATGCTGTTGTTGATGTCTCCGTCTATCTCCATGTACTCGGACTTGCTGACGGTCGAGGAGCTGCGACGACTGGAGTTGGAATCAGAGGCGATGTTCGGGTTGCTCACGTTGAGGAGTTGGGCCTGCTCCTCTCCTTCAGTTTCTCTATGGTAGAAATAGTTGAAGTTGGACACAATGACAGGCACGGGGAGGGCGATGGTCAGCACACCGGCGATGGCGCACAGGGAACCCACGATCTTGCCCCCTATAGTCACTGGCACCATGTCCCCGTAGCCTACGGTAGTCATCGACACAACCGCCCACCAGAACGCGTCAGGGATGCTGGTGAAGTAGGACCCTTTTTCCTCGGCCTCTGCGAAATACACAGCACTGGAGAACAATATGACGCCAATGAAGAGGAAGAAAATAAGCAATCCAAGCTCTCGCATACTGGCTTTGAGGGTCTGCCCCAAAATCTGAAGGCCTTTGGAGTGCCTGGAGAGTTTAAAGATCCTGAACACCCTGACCAGACGGATCACCCTGAGGATGGCCAGTGATGTTGCCTGCTCGCCCTTTCCCTCCTTTCCGTCCGGCTCGTCGGCTAACTCTGTGCCCAACGTGATGAAGTAGGGGATGATGGCCACGATGTCAATGGTGTTCATCATATTCTTAAAGAAAGCCGCTTTGCTTGGGCAAGCAAAGAAGCGGACTATGCAATTCAAACGAAAACCAGATGATACAGAGGGTCTCTACAATAAAGAAGGGATCAGTCAGGATGTTTGGTTTGTAGTAGAAGGTGGTGTTGCCTATAGTCTGTATCCGCCCTGCAGGGTCCTCTTTCAGTTCAGGTAAAGTCTCCAAACAGAAAATGACGATGGAAATTAAAATGACCATAACAGATACAATAGCAATTCCTCTGGCCGGCCCCGAGCTCTCGGGGTGCTCGAACAGAAGCCAGATTTGTCGTTGAAACTCACGCTCTGGTAAGGGCCGCTCTTCCTCACGGATGAAGCCCTCATCTTCGCGAAACTTCTCCATCGCCTCGACCCCAAGTTCATAGAACTTAATTTCTTCCGAGAACATATCCAACGGGACGTTTGCCGGCCTTCTCAGTCTTCCACCGGACTGATAGTAGTAGAGGATGGCATCAAAGCTCGGGCGATTTCTGTCAAAGAAGTACTCGTTTCTCAAGGGATCGAAATACCGCATCCGCTTCTTTGGGTTACCTAAGAGAGTCTCTGGAAACTGGGAGAGAGTTTTGAGTTGGGTCTCGAAGCGCAGCCCCGCTATATTGATGACCACCCGTTCGCAGCATTCATGATCATCCTGGTCAGGAGGGTACGTGTCCTGCGGATGTCCTGGCACGGCAGAGGTCTCATCCATGTTGTCCCCAGGCACGACTGTCATCCTGCAGGTCAAAGTTGGAGCTCCGCAGGAGTTAATTTAATTGAGTAGACATCCAACTGCCCTCCCAAGGCGTCGCTTTGCTTACTTTGCTCCGATTCCAGACCCTTAAATCTATCTCGATCCCCGGGTATATGGTATGACTTGATCTTTCCTCAGTGTGGCCCCACTGCGGTTGTCACAGATTCGACCATCGCTCCCTTCCGCTGCATCCACTACGGCTGCCTCTGTCACCGAGTCAGAGAAAAATGGATCGAACAGCGGCGATATTTGCTAGCTCAGCAAGTTCACACTACTTATTTATTTATTTACTTGTTATTGTATGTATATATCACAGAAGTGCACAGCCTTAAGGGCACAATTCTGAATCATTATGCTAATTTAGGTTATTGAAAAGATGTGACAGGACACTGTCACTTTTGCTCCATCACTACACACATGCAGTCTACTTCTCACTTTATATATAGGGAAACATATTATTGAATAGCTTAGATGTAAGTTTGAGTACATAAATTGATAGGAAAACATGAAAATGACTTTCACTTCAGGCAGATACATGCAGTTATGATGCTCACCTCGCTACTGAAGGAATGCGTCTTCTGCCGGCAGTCTCCTGTCAGTAATGCACCCTCGATTCCCTTTTGTTGTAGAAAATGCCCTTGCAAAAGCTTCTTCACATCTTCTCAATTTCAAAATGTTCGTCCATACATGTCACATCCATATTGAAATGAAATAACTCACGACATTCGCACGCGACGCTATAATGACAGAAATATGGCTTTGAGATGTATTACAAAGTTTCACATTCAATTTAAACGAGGGATAAAATACAAGAAGCGGGGGAAAGGCTAAAAGAAAACATGAAGCCGCAACGTCCTCCCTGCGCTCATGCTCGTGCGGCGGCACCTCGGTGTAAATGGCTTATACTGCATGAGAAATTGTAATGCTGCAGCTCAGCTCAGGCGGGAGATACATTAAGGGGGCAAAAGCGAACCATACCATTTCCAGACATTACTGCATCAGCAAAATTTCCCTCTTACGAGTAGACAAGAAGACGAGAGGTCTGTTTTATCTGGACACACTGACAGGGGTGTATGGAAGCGAAAGGCTTCTTAAAGGGGAGATCAATAAGGGGAGAGGGAATAATTCCTTAATCATGCCCAACATATTGTTGCACTGTATTGCACATGGGAGAACGAGGAGCGGGAGAGGGGGGTAGGACAGCATGGGGGAGGGGTTCGACGCAATGCGTGGCCACAAGTGCTTGTCCACGCAATGCGCGAGAGCATTTATGTGCCAACACTGGCGCAGTATCTGATTCGCCGAGCACTAATGTGCACAGATACTTTAACTGACCACACTAACCAATTACCACAATAAAAAGACGGCTTCTCTAAAGTGCTCATCTTCGTGCAATACTGCGACTTTATTCCACCCAAAAGAGTTATAGAGCCTCACAGCTCCATGCGTGTTGACGGGAGGCTAGATCGTGCGGGGGCTGGAATATTTATAGAATAACGTGGGTGTATGTACTTGGACGGACGGCGGTTTGTGCAGCACCTCAGTTAGAGCTCTTTTCAGTAAACGCCAATTATAGGCTTCCCCCCTCCCCCAGAAAATCACAATTTTCTCTAATTAATAATAACTGTTTTTTTTTTTCAAATTGAATTGCTTGTTTAATATTTTGGTCATTTAGAAAATCACTCTCGATAATTCACAAATGCATCAAGAATGTATCCCTGATATGTAAGTGAATAACAGAAAAGAGAAATCATTTTAAGATGCAGTTGACATGTGCCAGTTATTATAAATGTAATATTTGAGGCTAGGCTTTAATATTTTTCTAAAAAAAAAAAAAAAGAATATATATATATATATATATATATATATATATATATATATATATATATATATATATATATATATATATATATATATATATACACACACACACACATAAACTCTCTATATTAATTTCATTAAGGAAAGTATTATTACATCATCCGATAATTCTGATAAAGAATGTAATAATACTTTCCTTAATTAAATTGACACAACTCCACGTCTGTAGACGGCGATGAATACTCCTATTCACCAGTAGGTGGCATACAATCATCACCAGACGATGTAAACACCACAGAAATTATTGATCTGTGCATGACATCTTCCCATTAGTGTAATGTAACACAATTAAGAGAGGAAAATCCTGAATAAAAAGATACATTAAATTCTAAATAAATATAGGCTAAAATATCTAAGATACCTCATGAAACTTAGTATATCCAGTTGATCTACTAATTTGTTTCACATAAATCATGAACATGTCCATCAGCCAACCAGAGTACAAGCACAACAGTTTTTATTATCCGGCACTGTTAGAACAGCAGCTGCAGCGAGCTCTTAACTGCTAAATATCATGAATAAGAAATGGCCGGCCCTTTCCTCCCTTCACTTTGCTGTTCAATGACTTCCCTCAGTACATGTAGGCCTACTTTCGGTGAGCAGTGATTAGTTCAATCAACATAAACACATTGGTAGTCATTAATCAGAGCTGTCTGAAGTGTCATAGATCCCACCTGTTATACATTATTGATGGAGTAATTGTGCAGTTTTGTAAGTGTTTCATCTCTCTGTTTAAACTGACCATGACTAACTTACTTCATCTTGATTTTGGAGACATAAAATGATTGCATGCCTCCACTTCACTTTCTCAGTAAAAGGACACCCAACTCAATCTAATTAAATTGCAAGTGTTTCTTGGATGATTACTATCACATTTAAGCCTACAGTGCTTAGCATAAGGGAATACACTCATCCTAAAGTTGACTAAAAAGAGCAATAAAAAAATCATGTTTTGGAATTTATAAAAAAAATTAGGAAAACTCCAACCTTTAAGAACACCAATTTGATTTGCGAATTAATAATGTATCATAAATAAATGTCTTCCTTAAAATACAGTGGGTGTATAAGTCAGGGCACCTCTATGTCACTGGGGTACTTTCCATATCCGCTCTCAATGTAAATCAATACAGCTATTAGGCTAACTGAAATAAAACCATGCCAATCTAGTATGGTGAAGGGTGTGGGGATATTTTCATTCCAAAGGCCAAGGGAACTTTATCAGGATATCCTGGATCTATGAAATAACTGTCCTTTAAAAATAAAAATCTGCCTGTCTCTATGGGAATTTAACATAGGGGTGTCCTGACTTATGCACCCTGTATTTTAAGGAAGGATTTATTTATTTACAATACATTATTTATTCACAAAGGAAATTGGTGGTGTCCTTAAAGGTTGGAGGTTTCCTATTTTTTAAAGTAAGGCGTTAAGATAAATTTCCCAAAGATTATTTTTTTATCCCTCTTTTAGGCAACTTTAGCATGGGTGTATTCACTTATGCTAAGCAATGTATATGTATTTTATGCTTAGTCAGAAATATTATTCAAGGCTATTGTCCATGCTACAATGCTAGTGAAAAAAGGATGAAAACAAACTTCTAATATGAATGAGACAAATTATTTATTTAGCAAAAATAAGTTCATTCTTACCTCATTAATAAGTTAGAAAAATAGTTCATTCACTTGGTCTGATGCAGTCATGTGGGCAGGTTAACAAATCAAAAGAAATGTTAAGGAAACAAGTGTCAGACCATTCATTTGCATTTCATCCTGAGCAAAGGCAACATGTGCCAACAACAACTCACACACAGAAAGCACAAGGCAGAGATTATGGAGATATTTTTAAAAGCAATATCGCATAAGGCACTGACATAATGAAGGCTTAAACAAAACTTAAATCAATTTATAAATATTTAAATAAGTTCTAGATTACAAATATATTACAATATGTTACAAAATCAGTGGCAGCCTCTGAGTATAAATGTTTACATTCACTTATTTTTGGCATTTCACATGGCTTCTCTTTACCTGTTGTCTCACGACAATCTGGGTTTGTTGACAGCACTTACGTCACAAAGAAAGCAATAATATTTCACATAGGCTACAGTATGTATTTGCATTATGCACATAAATAGGTAAATGAAAAAAAGTTAACAGTATCGGCTTTGCTGTTACACTCCTTTCGAATACATTGATATTTCCTTCCCTGACGAACAACGGACATAAATGGTCACAATGCACACGTTTTAGGTTACGAAGATAATATGAACTTCTGTCTTCTTTATAGAGAAGAAATGCACATCTGCTGCATCCTGCAATCAGAAGTAACATCAGTTGGTGACAGATAATGTGACATGCACCAATCAGTGAGTGTGACATTACGTTTGCCTTCTCAAACAGGTTCCAGGCTGTGGGACTCTGTAGATCCCTAACCCCGCCGCAAGGGGGCGATTGATACCCATAATATCGATAATATCACATTGGTCCTTTTAACTCTTTCCCCACCAGCTTTTTTGAAAAAAAAAAAATTGCCACCCAGACAGAGCATTTTTGATTCTTTTCAAAAAAGTTTCATGTAAACGCATTTTTTCCTCACTGGGACTTCAAAACAGATCGAGTCCATCAACACCCCCAAAGCTTCACAGTCCTACTTCAATAATTTCATTTAGATTTATATGTGTTTAATGTTGATAGTTTAACGTTATTTCACATATGCACATGTTTACAAATGATATCGCTATTTCTGCTGCTTGATCAGATTTTGTACTCTTTCAGAACAGAAGATGTGTCATAGCGCCCCCTACCGTATAACAGTAGAAACACAGAAAGCCGGAAATTGCCGTCAATACAACTGTAGGGAAAGAGTTAAGTTTGAGCGGCACTGTCCACCAGAACAAGAGGACAAATAATTATCTTAATGTGATGTCAGGCACATATATTGACTTGTCTAACTTACAGTCATTATCTAGAGTTGCCAAACGTACGCGCACAGAATGTGATACTCACATAAAAGCTCTTTTTGGATTTCTTATACAGCTGTGAGTTTTTCTGTATGTTCCTCTGATGGATTCAAATTTAATTCGCTTGATGAATTCCAATCGTCGTCATTTGAATGCTCTGATATCACGAGAGAGGATTTACTGTCGCTTTTATTTCGGTCACATAGCGAAGGCAACGGGCGGCCACAGGTCACGTGCGTGTACTCCACTTGCTCATCTGCGTTGTGCTCTCGGTGATAGAAGTAATTAAAATTCGACACGATTACCGGTACCGGCAGGGCGATTGTAAGAACTCCTGCAATGGCACACATTGATCCAACAACTTTGCCTCCAATGGTGACGGGATACATATCGCCATATCCAACTGTTGTCATGGTAACAACCGCCCACCAGAACGCGTCAGGGATGCTAGTAAAAGAAGATTCTGGGTCGTCCACTTCGGCGAAGTAAACCGCACTGGAGAACAATATAATGCCGATGAGAAGGAAAAATATCAGTAGTCCGAGTTCTCGCATGCTCGCTCGTAGGGTCTGACCGAGAATTTGGAGACCCTTGGAGTGCCGTGAGAGTTTGAAAATCCTGAAGACGCGAACCAAGCGGATAACTCTCAGTATGGCGAGAGACGTGCTCTGTGGAGAGTTTGAATCAGCCTCGGAAAGGTCTAAACCCAGAGTAATGAAATATGGAATAATAGCAACAATATCTATGGTGTTCATTATGTCTTTGAAGAAGGCAGCTTTGCTTGGACATGCAAGAAACCTTACAAACAGTTCGAATGAAAACCAAACGACGCAGATCGTCTCCAACAAGAAGAATGGATCCATCAATAGACCTAATTTTGTTCCTGAAGTCGTTCCGTTCGGCGCAAGTTGGTTTTTGGACACACGATCATCCTCTCGAAATTCGGGCAAAGTTTCTAGACAGAAGATAACAATGGATATCAAGATGATCATTACAGATATTATAGCAATGATTCTGGCTGGTCCTGAGCTGTCAGGATACTCGAACAGCAGCCAGATTTGACGCTTAAACTCGCTGGACGGCATGGGCCGTTCTTCTTCCGTCAGCAAACCCTCGTCCTCTTGGAAATGTTGGATGACGTCATCACCGATCTCGTAAAATTTGATTTCATCGATAAAAATCTCAACCGGCACGTTGATGGGTCTTCGAAGCCTCCCTCCTGACTGGTAGTAATACAGTATCGCATCAAAACTGGGTCTGTTTCTGTCGAAGAAGAACTCGTTCCTCAACGGGTCAAAGAACCGCATCCTTTTAATCGGGTCTCCTGAGCAGCGTGTTCGGGAATCTTGCGAGTGTTTTAAGTTGCGTTTCGAAACGCAGACCTGAAATGTTGATGGTGACGTGCTCGCAGCACTCCTGGTCAGGACACTCCACTTCACAGACGTCCTGGAAGGGGTCAGCGTGGTCCACGCTCTCATCCTGGTTCTCTGGGGACATCTTTGCCCCTCGAGAGTGTTGCCTGTTGTTCCTCCTCGACTTGCTGCCACTCCACCAGTTTTGGGGATCTGATAGCTCCAGCCTGACGGAGAATGAGCCCTCAACTAACTTCTGAAACTTTACTACCTTCTACAAACTATTCAAACTCAGTTTATTGGTATAAGGGAATTGAAAGTCATACTGCCAACACGCTCAGCCGAGAGCTGGAACAGATATAGTAACTCAGACTGCTTGAGACAGCAGAGGGTGGGCTGACTGTGATTGGCACACTGTGACTGAAGTAATGCGCCTCGCTGGTTTGAACTTTACTGTCACGAAGTTAGAACCTGTAATTTGAAGACTGAAAAGCTTGATGTTGTTTCTGTTTATTGTATTTGTCAAGTTGTAATAATACACACACTCTCTAACACTCTCCCCCCCACACACACACACTCTCTCTCTCACACACACACAAACAACAAATTACCCATTTATTATACATTTACAAATAGTTTCAGTACTGTTCAAGTGAGAGATGAAAGCGCTGGCTTGACTTGACACCTGAGCACCTGCAGACTCGCACTGGATCTAGCATTAGCAGCCGTTAACCTCTACAACTTTACAACTAACACCAATGAGGCCCAAGTAGAAATGTGATCATGCCTCAGGTTCATTGGTGCTGAGGGATGTGGAGAGAGAGAGAGAGAGAGAGAGAGAGAGAGAGAGAGAGGAGAGAGAGAGAGATCCACACACCTCTGACACCTGTGTACTGGAAGCTCTTGACGTCTTGGTTCATATTCTTTTGCTTGCTTGTTATACCTTTATACCTGTGCTAGTGATATCTTTATTTTCAGCAGAGCCAGTCAGGGACCTTTATCTACATCAGTGGTACTGACAGTATTAAAGGAGTAGTTCACTTATAAAAAAAAACTTTTGCTGATAATTTACTCACCCCCATGTCATCCGAGATGTCCACGTCTGTCTTTCTTCAGTCGAAAAGATATTAAGGTGTTTGATGAAAACATTCCAGGATTTTAATGGACTTCATTGGGAACCAAACGGTTCAAGGTCCAAATGAGAGTTTCAGTGCAGCTTCAAAGGGCTTTAAACGACACCAGACGATGAATAAGGGTCTTATTTAGGACCCTTCGAGTCATGACTCGAAAAAAGATTTGTTCATTTTAACGAACTGGTTTGAACAGGAGAGTCACGAACGTGCATCACAGAACAGAGCAAGGCGAGCATTTGTGCTTATAAATTTTATTTGTTTATTAAATGAGCGATCATTTCACTAGATAAGACCCTTGTTCATCGTCTGGTGTCGTTTAAAGCCCTTTGAAGCTGCACTGAAACTCTCATTTGGACCTTGAACCGTTTGGTTCCCATTGAAGTCCATTATATGGAGAAAATCCTGGAATGTTTTTATCAAAAAATTTATTTTCGACTGAAGAAAGAAAGACATGAACATCTTGGATGATGCTCCTCATCTTATTTTACATATTTATACATCACATGATTGTAAAAAAATACACTTTTTATATAAACTTTTAATATTTTGTCAAATTAACTTAGATAATGTGATTCAGATCATTTATTTTGAGTTTCTATTTATTAAACCAATCTCCATTGCACTAACTGAAAATGTGTATTTCAATGAATTCAAAATGAAGGCAACCAGCTAACTTAAACCAAACTATTTTTATTGTGTATGATAGTAACTTGGTTTCACAGCTGCACCTCTTGTGTTCTTTATTAATAAATTACACAACACTGTTGCTGCTCCTGACATTAAAAATAACTCTGCATATGGATATAAACAGACATGATAAATCAGTTGGGCGTTTCCAGCAATCAGTAACAGTAGATTGAATCTTGGAGATATCCGATAAACAGGACAATTTCTCTATTCAAGGCAGAAAGGCCAGGGATTCCCATGAGAGGAACATGCTGACAGAATGCAATATGCCACCTTAATAAACGACAGCATGCAGCACTGGTGATGTGAGTAAAGGACAGCCCTCTGGGATGAGATATCAGCATTCAATTCACACCCAAACGTCAGAATGGAATTCCTGCAATGTTCAGATGCCGTCAGGCTCGGCGAGGAATCAGGGCTCACGTTTCACCTTGTTGTGTGTGATGGTACATTCAAGAAATCTATCATGACTTCATATGACAACCCTTAAGCCCTCAAATTTCAAAAATCTGGAGCTGCGACCTGTGGCGCCACTAATCTTCAATGAAAGTTTCTCTCTGCTTCTGTGGAGTTGTGTATGCTATAATAGTATAGGACAGGAGTCTTTCCCGTTGCTAAATAAAGCTCAGATGAACTTTGAGAACGTCTCTGTTTAGTTTATCAACTTAAATTACACACTCTTGTCCAACAGAGAACCTAATACTTTCATTATCCCCTGTGTGTGATAGTACCTTAAAAATATGTGCGCGTGTGTGTATAGTGGGGCGAATTTGTACTCATTCACATACACAAGTTGATTTGCATGTGAGGTAACATTCCTTTTAAAGGGATAGGTCATTCTAAAATTATTTCGTTTACTCACCCTCATGTCATTAAATGAATGTCCAGGCTTCTTCTTTTCCCCTGGACAACCAAAGCGAATGAAAATTGGACTATTAGGCTCCACAGATGACAAATAAGACTAATTATTTTACTAAAAAGATGCATGGGGAATTCCATTTAATATCTTTTATTATTAACTAAGACTTAACGCAGCTATATAGCTAATTTAGCTGTCCTTTCAGGCAGACGTGACAGACGGATTTATGGGTGATGATTGATAGGTCGAAGGCTTCTGAGAGATTTTCGATGAAATGATTATATTCTTAACCATTATTAACCCATTTTCGTGTAGTTATTCTAATGTGACCTAAATGGAGCATGATAGATGGTGTGCAACAACACCTAATTACTACATTTAAGGTGAAAAATGGTTGTGTCAAAACAAGCTAAGTAACACCTGCTACTGAAGCTCAGCAGGTTCATAGTGTGAAACAGTGCTAAGTTGCTGCTGACTTCAACACCTCACGCTGCTGCAGATCAAGGCTTCCTCCGTAGAAAGTGAATACGACTGCAAGGCATTGCGCCAGTTCTTGAGGTTTGAGGGTCACCAGTTTTAGCAGGGTGTCAGTTGAGTTTGATGACCATGTTTTTGCTGATAGGCGACTATGGCATGAGGCAAGGGGGCGGTGGTGGTGAAACCCGAGACTGGAGATCCGGAAGATTGGAAGGGATCTCTTCTGCATGCTCTGTTCCTCTCCTGACTCTTTCCGGATTATGATTACAGTCCTTGATTAAGACTTGCCCTTTTTAGCCTCAGACACACAACGTCTGCCGTCTATAGCTGCGATTGGATCTGCTGGAAGGAAGGAAGCCCTGAACTGTGTCCTGCTCGACATGAAAGGGTCAGTTTTGAATGTGAATTAACAAGAGGAAATCTTCTCAAACGTCATTTATTTGTGGTTTTTTGGAGGTTTACGTTGCTCTCATTTCTAAGGCAAAAGTTAAAAGTGAGTTTTTATAATGAAAATGATTCCTAAGGTTATTTTTCTAGTTGCAAAAACGACCCTTAAAAAAGTAGCTTACATGAATAAAAGTATTTTTGTTGCACTATGCAGTTGTTTTGGGCTTATAGTGGCACCTAGTGGTGTGGATGAAGCATTGCGCAGAAACGTATGTTTCAAAATACAGTAAAAACAGAAAAAAATACTGAGTGGAATATAATTTTGTTACACAATTATTCATAGGCTTCATTAAGAGCTAATTTCTTTTTAGAGTAAAACTAGAAAAAAAAATACTTACGTATGAAATGAACTTTAAAATCTGCAAATGCTCTGAACAAAATTCAACAAAAAAGTATGTAAATATAATTCCTTGACAATTTCTGAATCAGCAGCGCGCAGCGGCCATAAACCATTAAGTATCTCAGTAATAAAACTGATACTGTAGCTGGTATGTAGACATATGCGATACAGCTGAACACTGTGTGCATCATTTCTCAATCTTCTCAGTAACTGTACTGGGAGACACAGATGTTTGACCGTCAGATGCAGCTGAAACTGTATTCCAGCCTCACAAGTATCCTTCTGGACTGCCAGGAACTACAGCTAGTATTAATAGCCCTCCAGCATTTTCTGAAGAACCGCATTGGAAAACATCCCCCAATACATGCAATTAGTCTGCATTGAATCAATCAATAGCAAGTTTTAATGAAGAGCTATAAAACAATCGATCTATGACTGGAGTTCTCCTTTATCTTTCAGCTGATTCATGCATTTATTAACAGGCAAAGTAGTTGGAAATGTTCTTTTAGACGGTTTATTTATATTAATGACAAATTGCTTGAAGATCTGCACGCTTTCTTCTAAAGTTGTGGTCACATGTGGCCAAATTTCAGTGTAATGATATGATTATATATATATATATATATATATATATATATATATATATATATATATATATATATAATTTTTCTAATTAAATTAAGGAATAAGAGTAGCAATGTGGCATTTAAACTATGCCCAATTGACACTAAGGGGCCTAAAGTGTGCCGAGAAAACATTCCTCGACACCATTACACCACCACCAGCAGCCTGCACAGTGGTAACAAGGCATGATGGATCCATGTTCTCGTTCTGTTTATGCCGAATTCTGATCTCACCATCTGAATGTTTCAACAGAAATCCAGACTCATCAGACCAGACAACATTTTTCCAGTCTTCAACATGTCCAATTTTGTTGAGCACTTGCAAATTGTAGCCTTTTCTTTCCTATTTGTAGTGGAGATGAGTGTTACCCGGTGGGGTCTTCTGCTGTTGAAACCCATCCGCCTCAAGGTTGCGCGTGTTGTGGCTTCACAAATGCTTTGCTGCATACCTCGGTTGTAATGAGTGGTTATTTCAGAAGTTGCTCTTCTAGTTGCTCTTCTGTTAGCAATAGACCAATCACAACAGACTGGGCCATCTGACCAATCAGAGCAGAGTAGGCTCTCAGAAAGGAGGGGCTTTTTGAAAAATGAGGTGATGTGCAATGTATATCTTGAAGAAAATGACGGTGATTTTGAACTTAAATGAAAGTAAATCTGTTTTCAGGAGACCTCCAAAACAAAACGAGGAACATTAGAAAGACACAGTAGTGGAGCCCTCTTATAAATCAAGGTTAAGATTCGTGTGAGTGGCTTCAAGTTAAACATCACCCTATCTGTGGGCATGCTGATATACAAGAACTGACATTTGTCTCATGCATTGTATAATGCTATTTGGCATCTCCACAGGTAGAAAAAAAAAGAAACAAACAATAAAGGATACAAAGAACCTCGAGTTTATTTCTTCTCCAATGAAGACTAATCAGAGGAAAGCAGGAAAGAGTTTACCAGACATGTACATCCAGTGTAAATACAAATGTTTGATAAACAAACATCCAGTCATAATTCAGCACATCAGATTTACTCAAGTCTCTGAGTAGTTAGACTCAAATCTACGGTGGTTGTTTCTCTGTAAAGTCTATTAAACCCAGTTGCTGGGTGGCCGTACCGACGTAAATGCCAGTGACAACTGTGCTATACAACCAACTAAATGGATACTTGATTGAAATGTAAAACAACTTGAACAGAGTAATACACTGAGTGAAATAATACAAAAACACCTTTCATGCTATAGCCAATGACTTCCAGGGAACAATAATCCATTTTTTTTAAAGCTGGATGAAGAATGTGGTGGAATACAAAGTAAAAGAATAAAATGTTTCAACAAGGCATTTAAAAACTATGATTTTCCAGCTCTTTCAACATTCAATAACAGGCAACCATGGCTAATTTTCATGCCCCCATTAATCCAGGGATCAAACTAGCTTATTGTGAAACACAAATGTCTGTAAACGAAACTCTTCTGGGCAGAAACAGAGCGCAAACAATACATATTTATTTGGCAAATGACAATCATTGGTGGTCAATTTTTCCACTAAAAAAAACAAAAACAATAATGGAATTAGATTTTTTAGAACAATGTTAAAAGGTGAAATTAATAAAACCAAGGTGCACTATTCATGTGTTTTCACAAATACATAATTCTGAACGGACAATATCACCATATTTATTCTAACTAAATGATCTTCCAATTATTTATTAAGCCCGAAAGTGCCATATAAAAATCTATGGTAAACAAAGAGCATCCAAGGAGTCCAGAGTCTAACTCCAACAGGCATATACTGACTCAAAATGATTTGAAGAAAGGAAATTTCAAGTGGCAAATGGTTTGAAAAGAAAAAAAGAATAAGGCAGAATGAGGCAGGTGAGAAACAAGGCCTGAACGGATAAAACAAAAGAATAAGAGACTCGAGTGCAACTTAGCACAACACATTTTGAAATGCGTAAACATTAAGAGAGCAAAAAAGAAAAGAAAAATAAGTGTTGGGGACAAATAAACTTAAGACCCTCTTCTCTAAAGAAAGAAAAGACCGGCTTTTAATCCAAAATGAGCTGTAAAAATCTGCATAGTCAAAAGTTACAAATAGAAATATTATGAATGCGTAAAACATAGTAGTTTTTATGCATATTAAGTTAATTTAGAGGTCCCCATGCACACTTTTAGAAGAATCATAACATATGACATACATCGAGAAATTAGCCTGTGGTTGCTTCAATAATCGAATCTTTTTGGGGTAAAATATTAGACATTTAATGAACCATATTCAAAATGCCTTAAATACTTCATTAATCTCAGGGCTCATTGACGAGGAATGATGAATTAATATATTAACATTACCAGCTAATAATTCCAGCTTAGTTCGATCAGTCTATTATTTGTGCACATTCATTAATGAGTAAGACTGGTGATATATTTGTGCTTTAAGAAAAACAACAACCAAAAAAAGCACCCTGATACAGACCAGTATGAGGATAGCTCAGCCAAGAAGTATTTTATTATTTAATCAATATCATGTTGTTTCAAACCTGTATGGGTTTTTATGTGGAACACAATAGGAGATATATTAAAACCTTTTTTTCCTCTCTCCATAAAAATGAAAGTCAATGAGGTCCAGAGTTGTTTTGGACCTCATTGACTTTAACTACATAAAAATATATTCTAGTGCATCCCACGGGTGAGTCATATGGGGTTGAAACAACATAAGAGTGAGTAAATGTTGACAGAATTTTCTGATATGGGTGAAAGGAGCAGCTTGGACATTCTGCTAAATATCTCCAACTGTGTTAACATGTGAACTATTCCTTTAAAATGAGGTTGTTTTTATGTCATACGTTAATACAAGCATCACAAATAATGAGAAAGTTGGCGCGTCCAAGGAACGTTTGTGGTCGGCAGTTTTGCGCTGTATGGATTTCGGTTGATGGTTAAGTCTGTTCCTTTTCCCCTAAATCACATCTAAAAGCTCTCAGCAACATTAAGTGCTGTTTCTTTGTGCAAGGCCAGCGGTGATGCAATTAAGTGAAAATGTCGGTAAGCTCAGAGACGGTTATATGGTCTGACAACACACGGATCACGCAGAGCCCTCAGAGAGACACAAAGGAGAACCAGCTCCTGTTCTGAAGTGTCATTTCACTGTTGTAGGACACAGGACAAACGATAGCAAGCACAACCAACCCCTAACCTTATAAAATAAGACCCATCCTGGACAAACACTTGTGTAAGTTTATAGATCGCCATTTGAAAGAACATTATATCAAAAAAAACCTCCTAATTATTCACAGTCATTTAAAAGAGAATATGAAATTATTATTTTTTTTTTTTTTGCAGTTTCTCTCCTCAAATCCATCTTTTGGGCTTGGATTGGGTGGACAGACTTCCGAAGCCATCTTCTCCAGTATCAGCAGGTTTAGACAATGCTACATTGAGGATAGGGCTGCCTTACATTCATATGTTGATCCAGCTATGTCTCTGCTGGCTTGTGACTGTGGTAGCTGCTGTGGGATTTATGATCTTCATGTACTGAGTGTTGATGGCATTCGAAGGCCTTAGTTCCGATGAATCATGGCACCAAACACATAGCAGGCTGCAGAAGAGACTTAAAAAAGTGAGTGCTTTTCACACTAGTGATTTTGGTGACAGTATTAAAAATCCCAGTTGGTTTGAAAGGAATAGCATGATAGAAGATTGGTAACACTTTTACAATAAGGTTCATTATTTAACATTAGTTAATGTATTAACTAACAATGAGCAATACATTTGTTACAGTATTTGTTAATCTTCATTGATGTTAGTTAATAAAAAAGCTGTTCATTGTTTGTTCATGTTAGTTCACAGCACATTAACTAATGTTAACAAGACTTTAATAAGTATTAGTAAATATTGAAATTAACAATTTTACAAAGATTAATAAATGCTGTTTAAGTGCTGTTCATTATTAGTTCGTGCTAACTGAATGTACTTAACTAATGTACCTATATTGTAAAGTGTTACCAAAGATCCTATACATACACACACACACACACACACACACACACACACACACACACACACACACACACACACACACACACACACACACTACTGGTCAAATGTTTTAGATCTGTAAGATTTTTAATGTTTTTAAAAGAAGTCTCTTCTGCTCCCCAAGGCTGCATTTATATGATTAAAAATACAGAAAACCAATTAATATTGTGAAACATTATTACAATTTAAAACAGCTGTTTTCTTAGTGAATATATATAGTGAAGTAATTTAATTTATTCCTGTGCTCAAAGCTGAATTTATCATCATTACTCCAGTATTCTTTGTCCCATGATCCTTCAGAAATCACTCTAATATGATGATTTGCTGCTCATGAAACATGTATGATTTTTATCAATGTTGAAAGCAGTTTTTTACATTTTTATTTCAGGATTCTTTGATGAATAGAAAGTTCAAAGAACAGCTTTTATCTGAAATGGAAAGCTTTTGTAACATTAAACCTTTAAAAAAGTTTGGGGTCAGTAGAATTTGTATTTTATTTTTGGGGAAATAAATAAGAAATCAATACTTCTATTCATCAAGAATGAGTTACATTGATCAAAAGTTACGGTAAAGACATTTATAATGTTAGAAAAAGATTCTATTTTAAATAAATGCTGTTTCTTTTGAACTTTCTATTCATGATAGAATTTGGGGAAAAAAATGTTTTTGCAAAACTGTT
This sequence comes from Hybognathus amarus, assembly GCA_030378365.1. Taxonomy (NCBI): domain Eukaryota; kingdom Metazoa; phylum Chordata; class Actinopteri; order Cypriniformes; family Leuciscidae; genus Hybognathus; species Hybognathus amarus. The sequence goes on from JAQIUQ010004219.1 coordinate 200,495, forward strand.
TTCAACATTGAAAGTAATAATAATGTTTTTTGGAGCATAAAATCAGCATATTAGAATGATTTGTGAAGGATCATGTGACACTGAAGACTGGAGTAATGATGCTGAAAATTCAGCTTTTTTTAGAGGAACATGACATTTTAATATATATTAAAATATGAAAAGAGTCATTTTAAATTGCCATAATATTTCACAATATTACTAGGTTTTTTTTTGTTTTTTTATTATTATTTTTTTATTTAAAAAAATAAAAATGCAGCCTTGGTGAGCAGAAGAGACTTCTTATAAAAACATTAAAAAACATTACAACGATCTAAAACGAATGTCTTATTGGTTTGAGAGTGTGTGTGTGTGTGTGTGTGTGTGTGTGTGTGTGTGTGTGTGTATGTGTGTAGTAGAGAAGTATACAGAGATATAGAGCCACTGCTGGCCCCTTATCCAGAGTGGATGGTGTTGTAACGAGATCCCCATCCAGATCCAGGCAATACTGACAGCACCTTGTACTGTTAACGTGTAGAGAATCCAGTTAGAACAAAGCACTTGAGAAAAATTAGTTAATCATCCACAAAACCTTTGGGCAGACCTTCTGAATATCTGTGATGTCGTGAAGCTTGATGACTTTATTTTTTTTGGAGGAGGTTGCCCGGAACTGGAATCTTCGAAACACAGGTAACTGAAACACAAAACAGTTTTATCATGAAGGACTGCAGTGGGCCTAACAAGTCTCTCATACAACTCGTGTGCCTTATTTAAATATGACAAAACATTAACAACTATGTTCAGAGAAATGTAATTACTAAATATCGCCATTTAATGGAAAAATATTCACTTCTCTGTGACATAGAGGACACCATTGCAAATGTAGTCAGTTGGCTTTTTCCGAGTCCCTGTTTATCAAGCAACATCACCATCCGTCTCTCACACACTGTGAATCAAATCAAACATTCTTTTACAATTTAAAGAGCGCAGTACCGGAGACAAGAAAATGTTCAAAGACTACCGACAGTTTCCCTTCCCACCTGGCAAGGGGGGCGCCCATCTCCAGAGCAAGTTAAAGACTTCATGAAACGGGCCTCTTCTTGGTATTGTAAGCCCGCCCGCTCTTCCTCTCGCCGGCCAATCCCGCATGATATCCCAGCCACTGAAGCGGCACGTGGTACGTCTGGCTGGATCTGCTACGGGGAACAAGCAAAATAATTTATTTAGGAGCAGGGTGTGTAAATATAGGCCAGAGTACAGGTTCTGGCCAATGAAGGATCAATACTATCTTTTAACTTTCTAGCCAGATAAAAAAACAGAATTGATCCTAGATCAGCACTTGAAGGGCCCAAAAACAGCACCCATGTGGGGAAGCTTGTCAATTGTCAAAACCAGTGAATGCCATTGAGCCAAGCAGCAGTGTTGACCTATAGCACAGTGAATGATGGGTCAGTGGCTCAATGGCATGTGGGACTTCTTGGCGACAGACTCTGTTCTCTGGGTTGCATGCCGAACAGCAGCGAGGGATGCCTAGAGGAGGGTGCTGCTGAGGACTAGATGCAAAGCTCAAAGCCGGAGTTAAACAGCCACTTATAGGTGTTACCACTCACTAACATACTATTACCAAGGGATTCATTCAATTACAGAATGTGTTAGAGTTAGGGACTGAGCAAGACAGATATGATTGTGATAAAGTGTTCATGGCATTTCTTCAACTACGGCCACTTTCTAAGTCGTAGGAGTTGATTTATATTAACATTACGGAAGAGCTATTGGTTATACATACAGATACACTATACAATTAATTCAAATAATCTGTTATACATTTTCAAAGCCATCATGAGCTATTTTGATATTTTCAAATTGTCTTATGACTACATTTTATTGTTTAGGTTATGCAAATCAATAATAAAACATCTAATTGTCTTATTATAGATGTATATAATAAAACTATACACACACATGATCTTCATTTTTTTAATTGTTTATTTGACAAAAAAACTTGTCAAAGCGTATACGAGGGAACAACACTAGCCTAATAAATTGACCGTTCCTGATGTCAGAAAATAAATAAACAAATTATAATATATATTGTTGTTATTATTAGTTCTTTAATAGGTTTTCACTGTTTATACCATCAGTTTTATTATTTATTGTTAATTATTGTTAGAGGTTTATCATTTAAAGAAATTAAATCTATACATGCCTATTTTTAAAAATGATAATAAATAGTAAAATTTAGTTGAAAAGGGTAAAATTGTAAACATCTATTGTGTGAAAAATTGTCTGTTTATCTCATGCGCATCATGTATATCTACTTTTGACTTTATTAGTAGACAAATTATATAAATCACTACTTTTTTAATCTACAAGTGGCCACAGTTGAAGAAACCTTATATTTGCAGAAAACAACTTCTTCGTGCATAGAGAGTACGTCTGCAAATACAACATATCCGCAAAAGAAATGTTGAACCGACACAATTAACTACTGTAAATGTGGCCACTGCTCAAACATGACAAAAACTTGGATCCTATAGTCATAATCACATAATATGCAACATTTTCAAATCACAACCATTTTGAAAGTAAATATATGCATATATAATTTAATTTCTAATCTGATCATCACTTTACCTCTCCATTTTCTGAAAGGTAATTGTAAACTAGCTTTGGAAAGTAAACACAAAGTGGCGACACCAGAAGAGCCAAGCTTTTCAGAATTTCTAGCCACCTACACAAGGCATTTATGTAATCATAAAAAAAAAATGTACTGCAAGTTACTGCATAAATAGAAAAGGACGAGTTTCCTTCCAATTCTCAACAAATGTCTCCATTAAGTGTAATATGTAAAAAGCTTGCCTGCTCTAATGTGGTCACTGCTTCAAAATACTATTAAGCCTATTAACCTACACTAAACTATAGTATAGAGCAGCAGAAAACCTCTCAGATAAACCCCGCATGTCACACAACACACTCACACACAGTATTTCTACACGATCACCTTGCTCTGATGACGATAGATCAAAAACATCCTGGTACTTTTTACAATCTTGTTTACATGTTTTGTGCAAATTAGTACACTGCATTTTTAAAAAGTCAGTTTTTGATCCAATTGTCAACAGACATTGTCAGTGTCATACTGCATATTCCTGACACACACACACACATAAAATACACACATACGCAGCACCAGCCATTGGTGGCAAACACAGGCACTGTTGTCAAACCAAAGGCCACACTAGATCCCTACCTTTTCGAACCCAGACAGCTGAGAGAGGAAAAATAACAGAATAATCATGTGACAGACCATCACAAACCAAAATCCTGCCATTTATTAATGAAAAAGAGGAATTGCATATCCTCCATTGGCTGAATTCATGTTTAACCATCTTGTAGACACCGTTTGATCTGTCCTCTATTTTGTTTATTTTTTTTTCATTATAATGGATTTTAATTAGGGGTGTCAAATGATTAATCATGATAAATCATATCCAAAATAAAAGTTTTTGTTTGCACAATATATGTGGGTGCACTGTGTATAATTATTTTGTATGTATATGTATAAATACATATACATATACATATATATAAAAATGCACACACATGCATGTATATTTAAGAAAAAATATTATTTATATATAAAATATTTATATATAATATAAATTATCTATAAATTTATATACAGTACATATGAAAATATTTATTAAATATATACAAGAATGTCTGTGTACTGTATATGTCTGTGTACTGTATATATATATATATATATATATATATATATATATATATATATATATATATATATATATATATATATATATATATAACATAATTCTACACAGTGCACCCACATATATTATGTAAACACAAACTTTTATTTTGGTTGTGATTAATCCCAATTAATCATTTGACAGCCCTAATTTTAATGTTATTAGCACCAAGGATACAACTCTTATTCAAGAGTGACCTGGCTAAGATGGAGATGTAATGTAATGAATATATTATAATTAATAATTCATTATGAATTATTATATTATAAGTATTCTTTTTGCCATCAAGAGTTGTATTTTGGTTAAATAAAGGCTAGTAACTAAAAGGAGGAAGCCATTGCTCATTTTCAGTCATAACTGACAAGCTCCTCCTCATAAAGAGACAAAATGGAATCAGGATTAATATTTTACAAGCTTTTAGAAACTGGAACAATGAGGTTGCGCACGCGAACAGTTCACTCACCCGTCTGCTCAGTGTGGCGTTGTTACGCTCTTTGAGCTGCGGGTCTGTGGGTAAGTTGGCCCATACAATGTAGGGTGTGTCGTACTTGTCCCTCAGTTTTGGGCAGCTTTTGAAGATAAAGTCAATGATGAAGAATTTGATGCCAGCATAGAACCCTGAAATAACCACAAATCAATGACAATTAAAGACTTGAGAGAAAAAAAAGCACATTAAAATTGTTGCTGCGTGTCAAACTGAATTTCTTACCAATCATGAAGCCTAGGAGTTTATATGGCAGCAAACAGGAAGTGATAAACGCCATCCACAAACCAACATACAGTTTCTGTGTGATTTCAGGCTGCACCCACATGAACAGACTGCAATGCAAACACATACAGAACATAATATTATGCATACATGTATGTAAATATACATTTATACAATAAAACATGCTTAAACAGAGCAGTACTACCACAAAAATCAATATCATTGTACTATTAATTTGATATCAACTTTATGCTCTATAGTACTTATAATAATATGTTTATGATTTCTAATGTTTATGAAAAATAGTTTTATGATTATGATATTTATTTGAAACTTGAATAAAATAAAAGTACAGTTAATACATAAGTCTGAACTTTAATAATCAGCTTAATAAATAAATAAATGCAGACCCAAATTATATACAAACCACTGTTATACCGTCCAGTCCTACAATTATCTTAATCATAACATACTCACTTTTTGATCTTTTCCAATACGTCTGACATCTTTCCAAATAGATTCTGTGAAAAAACGTCACTTGTGCGTCAACAGCTTTATGTGTAAGCAAAATGATAGGTGTCGGGATTACATCACCACAGCTAGAACAAAGTCACAAGTCACTTACCTGTGCTTTCTGTGCCACATCCAACACTAACTGGAACTTCTCGAAGACTGTAAGATCTTCCTTTGGAGGCTCCTAATAAACAGAAGAGCACAAATGAATTAAATCAAGCATATGATGTAAATAAATTAAAATGAGGCGAATATTTACCATCGGTTCGGACACCTCAGGCACAATGCTCCACTGTATCCTCCAACCCCTGAAAAGATACACGCAGAACTGGTTTAGTATGCAAATCAAATCTGAGACCACTTTTTTTTAAATGTCATCTTTATATACTATATCTTTATATCTACAATTGTTTTTCTATGCTGAATAATAGGTTAGTTAAAGGGATCCATATGGATCAGATCCCATGTCATGCAACCAGCACATGGGTTTGTGAACTAGTTGTGAATTGAACCAGTGATAGATTTTGTTCGGACGTACTTTGCAATGAGGTAATTCAAGGACAACCGCAGAATGGCTAAAAATAGAAACATGGGGATAACCCAGCCATGCCAGGCAGCATTCATATAGATCTGTGGAAAAGATGAGAGGGAAGAAGACATTAAAATGAAGGATGGCATGTCAGGCGTGTTGTGTTGTGTCAGGCATGTCTGGCAGTGTTGAAATCATATCAGCCACCAAACAGAAACACGTGGTGGCACTATTTATCTACATTTTAGTATTTTAAGATCAGCCAACTTTTATCACACTGACCTAATACACATTAAACCATGTACCAGATTAGATTTAACCTGAGGCGGGGCTTTTCCTAATCTGGTGGTGTGCGGACGACAATGAGCTTTATTTGTTTTAATTATGGTGGTAAAACAGACACTTTGGACTGGGAGGCTACATAAACAGTGAGGAATCGCGTTTGAGGGGTTTGTGTGGGTGGTGGGCTGTGCTCACAATAAAGGCGATGGCTGACGTGTAGACAGAGTGCCAGCTGGATAAGGCAGAAAGGTTCCTCATGAAGTTAGTTACAGGCTTAGCACCCCGTTCTGAAAACACACAGACAAGAACAGTCAGTTTCATGCCCGTGACACAGCAGAGGTGATGGGAATTAAAATGGGGCTGCAATCCATTAAAACATTTAGCGTTATGGCTTGGAGGGTTTTTTATTTGGGCTGCAGTATGAAAACACTTACTGAGTCGTCTCATATTTTCAGTTAATCTGCAAAGAGGAGAAAAGAAAATTAATTATTTAATGAGATCCGTTGGGAGGGTGAAATTATAAAGCCAGAAATAGCAGGAAAATTGAGACTGCTATAAAGACATCCAGCTGAATTTCCTATCCAGCATGTACTTAAACAACAATTTAAGATATAGAAAATATTCAAAAAAGGTATAACAACACTATCTAACACATCTTAAAAAAAAATGCAGTCAGTCCATTCTCATGTTTTAACCCCCTTAAGTGTCATCCCCTTTTTTAATATACATGAAAATGCACATTTCGAACTTAAATGGTTGTAATTCAAGAATGCTTTGGAAATATAGACGTAAAATTGGTCTACGTTTTAAAGAAGACATTTGGCAGAGTTTTGTAGAAGTGAATAAATTAATAATCAACTATTTATCATGCATATAGCCATCATTTGAATATTATATTTCAAATGATAGCTATATAGTTTGTCAAGATTAGTTTAGGTTTCAGTATAGGACATTACCGTTTTGAAGCAGTGGGCCAGTGACACTTAGCATACTTGAATATATTGGATAAAATATGAAATTTAAGATTAATACATTTAAATATATTCAAGAAAAATGTGTTTATATATAGAAGAATTCATTTATATATAAATAACTTTTAAATCTTAAGTTTCATATATATATAAAGTGATGTGAATAAGTTTGGACACCCATGCTAAAGTTGCCTTAAAGTTAAATTCAACTTTTGAAATTGATCTTAATGCCTTAATTAGAAAAATTTGGGAAAATGCCAACCTTTAAGTACACTCATTTTTTTGTGTATGTATAATGTATCATAAATAAATAAATGTTCTTCCTCAAAATACAGGGTGCATACGTCAGGACACCCCTATGTTAAATTCCCATAGAGGCAGGCAGATTTTTATTTTTAAAGGACTAGTTATATCATGGATCAAGGATAATATGCATCCTGAGAAGTTCCCTTGGCCTTTGGAATTAAAATATACCCACATCATCACATACCCTTCACACACCATCCTATACACATATATATATACCCTATATACGTTAAATGTTATAGGTATAGTTGACCCATGGCTTGAGCAGTTCTGTAACCTCCCTTCAAAACCTGTAAATTATTAATCGAAAACCCAACTAATTGAGACTTTATTTGGGCTGGTCACCTTTTAGCACTTAGTGGTTCCTCAGTCTCGACTGTGTTCTCCTCAGGCTGAAAGCGGAAGTCTTCGATATAAACACCAAAGCGCTCATAGACCCATTTCCACAGCCGAGATCTTAAGGTCTCCTTCTGTTTGTCCCCTAAAACAGTACAACACTTCAATGAAGCATAACAGACATTTAACTCATTCACAAATTATAAACAACATAAAAAGAGCTGCAATATTCTCAGAATTCAATTGAGCATTATCACAAATGAGAATCACAAAAAATCTAAAAGAGACAAATGGCTCATAGAAATCGACACTTCTAGAGCATAGATACATTCAGGAGTATGTTGTGAAAATGAGGAGGAAGCCTCGTTTGGCCTTTTTGGGGCCATTTCAAGAGATGTCAAATAAAAGAATGAACTGTTATATAACAATATCTGAAGCATGAAAGACAAAAGCTAAAAATCCGCCATCAATTAGTTGAAGCGATGGATAAACTATAATCGTGTTCCTGAAATGAACTCAGAAATGAGGGCACTGGATCTCAATCACTGATAAAGTGTTGTTTTGCGCACAGAACAAAATTGCCACACAATTTTCGGGCAGGATAGGTGCTTGTCCAATTCAATTTATTCTTTATCGTTCTAATGTTGATGAATCCGGATTATTCTTAATGAGGGACACAGCAAGTAATTACACAGCGCACATCCAAACCATCTCCATATGAGAACACAAATAGCAAAAGTAAAGCCACAAAACACAAAAACTTTTATTTAGGACTAGACTGCATGTAATCATGTGACCACTAATTATTATGCATTCACCAATAAAAGCTGCATTTTTGAGCAAAACATCCCAGATTACGATGGAATGCATATCATTTTTTGTTATTAAGAAATAAGACTTGCTTATGGCCTGAAAATAATCTGCATTTCACCTTTTCAAGTGCTGAAGTCACTCGCACATGCAATGTTATATGTGAACTGTCTGAGCAAAAACTAAAAATTGAGACCCTCCTGATGACGAGAATTACATCGAAGTATACTTGGGCTTAAGTTATACATTTTCTAATAATAATAATGATGCATAAATCATTAGCAAAGATCAAATGCTGAAAAATAAAAATCTAAGTATGAACCACTACCCATCAGCCTCAGTGCAACAGAAAAAAGTACTATTAGAGAAAAGAGATAGTGTGGAAAAATAAAATAAGTAAACGCCATAAATGAACAATGAATGCAACCTTAAACAGCAGGTTAAAACAGCAACAGGCAAAAGTGATTATTGCTATTAGAGATCAATTTCCATTTGAACAGAAGTGTGTCTCAAGACCTCTTTAGATCTATAAAGGAGAACAAACTAAGCTTTACCTGTTCCATTGACTGAAGGGACTTGTGGCTTTGGAGGTGGAGGTGGGGGTGGGGGTGGTGAATCTTCTAGTCTGGACCAAGCACACTTATTGTTTAGGAAGTGTTAACAACAAATAAATCTAGAAATAACTGAAATTTATTAAAGGGATAGTTCACTTTGAAATTCATTTTTGATATGTTTTAGCTTACCTCAAGGGCATCCAAGATGCAGGGGTCTTTGTTTCCACAATATTTTCAATTTTGATGTTTTTAGGTCAAACCGTTTGTGTCTATCAGTCATATAATGGGGGTCTATGGGTTCCACCTCAAAGAGCATGCACAGAGAAGTCCAAATTAACACAAACCGCTCTTTTCGTGTCTTAGGCCATCAATGTGTACTTAGATTTATGAGTCATTAGATCATGTTTAATTTGGACTTCTCTGTGCATGCTCTTTGAGGTGAACCCCATTTAGGTAAGCTAAAACATAAAAATTAATTTCAAAGTGAACTATCCCTTTAAGTAAGTTATATTCTATAGCTGTGTCAAATGTTATTGGGGGAAACTTCTATACTGTGGGAAAGCATCCCCTCCCATACCTGGATCTGAGAATTTCATTCATTTTCTGCTCGAGATCGACTCTTCTCAATTTCTCTTTCTCCAGCTCCTGCTTCAGGTTGTCGACATTTGTCTCCTCTCGGAGCTTCCTCAACTCCTCCTCTGTGAGTGATACACAAAGAAAACAGTTCAACGGCATGATTGAAAGACTGAGGAGATTGCTGTTGACTTCACTTGAATCCTTCAGCAAGCTTGAGGTCTCTTTGAGGTCTCACAAATGTCAAATATCTGAGATACAAAGGGTCAGCTGGTCGTTGTTGCAAAATAAACCCTGGCAGCACCATCAGGATCTTGTATCACTCTCTTAAGGTTTATTTTGCAATAATGACTGGCTAAACGTTCATCTAGGCAAGAGAACTGCCTCCCCGACTGAGCCGGGTTTCTCCCAAGGTTTATTTTCTCCATTTCCATCACCTGATGAAGTTTGATTTCTATTTGCTTGCTTAGTTGGGGACACTTAATATTCAGTAATATTGATTTAACTGCACTGATACTGTCAGATGAGAACAAAACTTGAACTGAGCTGAATAATGACACTTGTAGATAATGTAGAGTTGAATTGAACTTGTTCCAGAGGGTTATGATGACAGGATCCTATCCTAAATCTCAAAGATGACTCTAAATTAGGCTCGCTCACAGGACAGGACACTCAGCAGTGGAAGATTCGAGACACTTCATTCTCAATTTCAGAGAACTTAATGATTCTCGAGTCAAACAAACATGTAGCTGGTGGCAGAGACGAATCGGCCTTGATCTAACAAAACGAAATGAATTATCACAGTTCATGTTTTCTGAAAAGCTTTTGCCTCTGGAATGCACAACAGCCCTGAATCGAGTAAGTTTTCCACCTGCCCTCTATTGCACACAATGCCTGCTTCAAGGTTGCCTGGAACACAAGCCCATCTTCATCTATAATTCAGCAGTTCCTGAGTCTCCCGCAGAGGTGCTATAGTCATGATAAAGACCCCCTGCCGCTGACTCAAGGGCAGGTGTGCTAAAAGAGAAGACATCTGAATCCAGATGATCAGTGCAGACCATAGGGGCCATCGATAAACCCCGGAGCTGGTGGACGGAGGGACTGAGCAAGCCGTTTCACAGTGATAAAACAATAGATCGAAATTAATATTTATAATCATGATGCTATTCTTCACTTTACAGTGTGTTCGGAGTGTCAAGGCAAGCATATTTAGGTCTAGTTGAACAAAAGTACAAATAATATCAATAATCTTAATAATACTCGACATGGCCAAACCGTTCGAAGATATCAAAAATCTCACTCGCAAATTTTCATCCTCAATGTCTTGACTTCATGCGTGCCATGTGTTTGAATTCTCTAGGAGTATTTCAAATTCCATTGCATGCGTTTTCCAAATAACCCTAAATAGCCGACTTCTTGTTGGGCTGGGGTAAAAAGTAAGAGTGTGAAGTATATATGAACCGATGAGATCTATATGTGTACAGAGTTTCATATTATTACATGCAAGCGTTTGATTTATGGACCAAGTTTTTAGAGCCCATTGCAGGGGGCGCTGTCGAGCCCCTGCCACGCCCCGGTTACCAGCTTCCTGATGGCCGCAGGTTCTGAAAGTTTATAGCGTTTGAGCATGTTAAGGGCCCCAAAAGTGCCTGAATAGTCGATAGTACATTTTAAAAAAAATGTATCCTAAGGAAAACAATAGAGCCTTCGGCCTTTTCAGGGATTGGGTCCTAAATACTTACAGACATCCTAATCTTCCGTAACATGTTGTGCAAAGCAAATGTTTAGGAGCTTTACATGAATAATCCCTTTGGAAACATTTGCAAGATTTGTTCCATTGTATGAGCTGGTATGCAAACTCAACCTCACTTACGGTTACAGTGAAATTGTGGCACAAATAATCTTGTAAGCAAATATTCATCTTTGCCATGCTACAAGTACTTTTTGTTGCAATGTTGCACTGCACCGATGAGACCCTGAACTCAAACGGCACTTACTGTAAACGTAATGGTAACTAACTGTAAACCAATAACCCATTAGTCAACAAGGAAATGTAACAGAACCTAGTGTAGTGTTTAAACATTGAGTTGCTTGATCACAAAATGTACTTTGGTTACTTTTACACTCAGGTAAAGGTGTCATTTCTGTGCCACTAGTAGCACCAAATTGATTAACAAAAGTGTGTGTTTGTTTGTGTGTGTGCATGCATTTTTATCATCATTTATGAATCATTTAAACTTAAATATTTAAAATGTTAATAATGAAATGATAAAGTAATTACTTAACCCATAAGGAATCAGCACATTGTTCCATAAGGAATCAGTAACAATGCAGAAGGAACTTGAAATGTAAACTATATTTATGGCTTGACAAGGACATGTTCAATCAATGTGTTTGCCAGATTGGGTCTTGACCCACTGTCCTTCACTGAAGCTGTGCCGTCTCACTGCCTTCTCTGAACTTCAGCCTCAGCTCACGTCAACTTGCTGGAGCAAAAAAAGCTAGAAAAAATGATAACGTCTAATGGCCCATTTACACCAAAGCAATTAAGCATATGAAAGCCTTTCTGGCTGACAGCATCCTTTCACATAGTTCACACAATCAGCCCTGCCAGTCTCTGCCAAAAAGACCATGAACACAATGGTGAAGGCTACACAAAACCATGGACCAATGCTAGCTCATCAGTCATCTGATGCAATGGATACTGTATGTGAACTACTCATGTTATGCAAGAGCACCGTTTTCCTCCAGAAAGTTGAATGGGAAAAAAATATTAAAATAAATGATTGAGGAAGTATGATATGTTTGAAAGTTTCACCAAACATTAGCGATGAAAGTCTTAATGTTGACATGGTGCATGTTCTGACAGAGCAAGGAATCGTAAAACTGACAGCTGCAGCTTCCAAAGAGTTCACGTCATATGATCCAAGAACAGTGATATGAGGGATGATAACTGAAGTATGAGGATCCGTCTTATGACCATTTGTTACTGGCCCCCAGCATTTACCAACATCACAAAACTTATGCTTACTCAAGTTAACTGGCCAAAAAGCTCTTTGGACACAGTACAACTACACTGCAATGTAATGCACTGATATATCATACATTTGATTGAAAAATTATATAATATATATATATATATATATATTTTCTATATTTCCTTATTTTATATTATACAATTCAATTAGATCCCATTTCAGGGTCACAACCCACTGATCTACAGAACAGTCCAGATGTGAAGAGGCACAAAAAGAGCATCTATAATCTTGCAGCAGCATCATTCACAGTTTTAAATCACCTCTACACCATGTTACTAAGCCTTTAGGTGTCTTTTTTCCTTTTATAAGTGGAGAGGCCTCTGTTGTGTAACAAACTATTAATAAGTCCAGTCTTCTTTTTTGGGTAGCAGCAGTTTGCCAGTCCAGGTCTGACCTTTTGCTGCTTTCCAGTACTGCAGTGCTCGGGGGCAATTCGCATGCATTTACATACATACAAATACAAACACAGGGGCTAAAAATAGCCCGGACACTCCCAACCTCATAATACACAACTAATGTTCTGTTTGGTCGGAGAACTCCGGTGCAAAATGAACCTATGGTCTAATAACACATCGGTACCTAGTCAACCGTTCTATGAGATTTGTTTTCATATAATCGAATGTAAAGAGTTTTATCTCTAAAAACTGTTTAGGGTATAACGCTAGTAATGGGGGCATTTAATAAGTAAAAAGAAATCACTAGTTTATACCACTAACAAGGCTCAAAATAGCCCCACACTAACACAGTAACATAATGAGGGTCCATACATGCAAACCAAAGCATTGAGAACTGTGTAAGTGTACAGACAGTTTAATAAGAAGATACTTAATAAAGACAGTTCACTTCATGGAGTCATCTTTGGAAAACAGTCTCAACTAGTCAAACCACGAACAACGTGCTAAGTGAGCTGAACTGAATGAAGTTCAGCGAACTTTTGAACTGTAGAAACAGCGTTCGTGGTTCGACTTGTCAAGACGGCTCCTGTCTGTATACACGAAGTGAACTGTCTTTATAAAGTATCTTCTTATTAAACAGTCTGTATACTTACACAGTTCTCAATGCTTCATTTTGCATGTATGGACCCTCATTATGTTTCTGTGTTAGTGTGGGGCTATTTTGAGCCTTGTTAGTGGTATAAACTAGCGATTTCTTTTTACTTAGTAAATGCCCCCATTACTAGCGTTATACGCTAAACAGTTTTAAAGATTCAACTCTTTACATTCAATCATCATGAAAACAAATCTCAGAGAACGGTTGACTATGTACCAATGTGTTATTAGACAAAAAGTTAATTTTGCACCGGAGTTCTCCTTTAAGCCAATTTAATAAATGGAAAACTGAATTATCATATGGGAAACGAGAATATAATGCCTCAACATGCCGGAAAAATCTAAAGATAAAGAAAAAGATGATGGTACTCCAGAAAGGTCTGATGTATGCGTGCGAGTGCGTGTATGAACCCCAGTGGAGGGCTAATCTCTGCTTCTGAAAGTCTCACTAATTGAAAAGTGGAAGAGGTGAGATGGATCACGCAGTATACATGGTGGGTTTATCGCTGTAAGGTGCAGGCAGCTCCAGTCCTAATGAGAATGATCTCACTCCACTGCTCAGGGTGATAAATCCACAAACACAGTGAGACATCACCCATTTAGCTTGAGATATATGGCAGATCTGGAGGTCTGGGAGGACAAATCACTTTCCTGAAGAGCTGTATCTAACAAATTTTAAAGCATCTGAGAATATGTTAAAATATATATATAAAATATAAATATCCAAAAGCATTTCAAGGTATCATAGGTGTGGTTGTAAGCATGCAATCCCTAAATGCACTGCAACAAGCTCAAAGGAAAAAAGTCCACAATGAACTGTGTTGAATGAAATGTTGATAAATATTTATAACAATAATATACTATAATAGATTATAATTAAATATTTATAATTATAACAAAGGTTGCAAGGGCCGCATATAAATATATAATATTCTTTGATTACATTATTAATAAATATGAATCAGCCAGTCTCATGAATATAATGAGTTAATTTACAGTCCTAATTGACTTGCTGAAAATGGGTGCTAGTCATATTAGGATCACAGTACAGGTAATGCAACCAGTTCCATGACAGGCTGTCTTAAAACACTGCTGAGTATGCAGACAGTACACAGAGATACAACTTGCAAGGTTTTAGAACAGAAGCACAACGGCTTAAATAATAAAACATAAAATCCCACTGAAAAGAATAGGATGTTTATCAGGAGAGCAGTGATGGTCATTTAAAACGATGCAACCATGTAAATTTTTCTGGGTTACTCACGGAAGGAAGTGCTTTTCCAGTAAGGCTATCTCCAGGTGACCTTTGACCTCATTGAGTCGGTCTGAATTGTAGTCCTGGTTGAGAGCAGCAGACATGGTGAGAGTCCCTGAACCAGCCTGGAGAAAATCAGTAAGAAGTTCATGAAGGCTCACTGCATTGACAGCAATACTAGTCTGAATCAACAAATGGCCCAAAATCTCCAAACTGATCAGTGCACTAAAAAACAATGCAGAATATGGCCATGTTATGGTCTAATAAATGAGTGTCCATTAAAAGACATTTCACAGATTTGTGCTCCAGCATGATCATGAACATAGAAGTTCAGCAACACCAGGATTCAACAAATCACAGCTCTAGTCCCCAACCGGACGCCAGTGCGGCAGCTGTAACCATGGTGACCAGCTCATAAGCGGCTCTCGTAGTTGAGCTTTCCAGTGCTTATCAAATTATAAGCAGCAAATGCAATTTCTCTGAAAACGTGATTGGACAAGGCCATTCTTTTCTTGTAAAATTTCATGTAAAACATCAAAGGTCAGTGCCGAACACTGGCGGCATTAGAAACAAACGTCCACAGGAAAAGATACTGCAGCTTTACAAAGCAACTCTTGAGATTTTTTTTAGACTAGAAGGATTTGGATGTCTGGGTGTGTGAACGATGGAGGGAAATCTCAGCTGCAACAACAGGAAGAGGTAATTTATACAGAAAGAAATACAGTGAAGCAAATGGATGTTTGGGCTGAAAGTCCTTTGGGAATCTGCTGTCTGCCTCTTCATGCAATGCAAAGAGCAGGAATTAAATACAGGCTGGAAGCAAGTGACAGGGAACACTTTTTTATTACTAATATTAACAATCTGTTCATAAAACTCAAAATGAATATTTGTTTAATAAACATTTAATAAACATTTAGCCAAACAAGTCGGTGTATAACTCGACTCCACCACACTGCTCGCGAGATGAATAATGTAGTTTTTAATTTTCCATAAATCATTACTACTGGTCACCCTTTATGTCTGTCTGAGGGTTTTGCAAATATTTAACCGATGAAAAGACTTAAAGAGCTTGTGACTAAACCGATCAGTAAAGCCTAAACTTCACCTGCCTCAATCTTGAATGACATGCCGCATGCAGTTTAAACAGTCTCTGCTTGTTTGTAATGCAAGGGTCAATAAAGAACTGGTTCTTTGAATAAGTAGTGTTTACTAAGGAAACATTATATATGTAAAGACTAATGCTTGATGTATTTGAGGAGCGGAAAAGAGTGTCTCAGTCTAGCACAGTGGTTCTTAAAACAGCCTGTGAGAAGCACTTCATCTTTTATCATCTTTTATAGAAATTATTTTAAAATAAATGTTGTAAGTCAAAAACGTAATGAGATGCACATATTGTCCCAGACGCGGCCATTTTAATGAAGAACAAAACACGCATGTCCAAAATTCTCTAAAATTCGATGGTCGACAACCTTGTAACTCCATTTGTGCTTGATTTTGGCAAATTGTTAATAATATAAATGTCACGTTAAAGTGTACGGCCAAGTATAAAGCCACAATTGTTTAAACAATAGTGTTTTTTTTCCATTTTTGGAGATACAAGGTTTCCGCCCAACAGCGATGACATGTAATATACATTTCCTTACAATAGCAAAAACACACAACAAAGAAAAGGTGAGAAAACAGCCAAGTGTGCACAGCCTAAAGGCCCGTACACACCGGGACGAATATCAGCGCGCGTTATTCGGCAGCATTTTCAGCACGTTTTTTGTGTTCACACCCAAGCGATTTTCACTGACGATGAGCCAAGTAAACATGCAAATTCATTGCCTGACATTAGATGGCGCCAATTTGCTCTGCAATACCACTCCATACAGTTCTCTTTAATCAAGATGTGTGTAGTCGCTGTCGCGTTTGTCATATAGTTCTTTATGTTCTAGCACCAACGAGAACAGCAGCTCTACATTCATCTTGCCTCGCATCTTCCTCGTCCTATTTCTTCCCATAGACAGTTATTGCTTCCTGGCTGTGTAGACGGCGATGCGTATAACTTCTTCGCCGTTACATATGTGTGCTCGGAAAGACTGTTTTGTGTTTGAGTGCCCCCAAACTGTGTTTTACTGTAACTTCAGAAGCTTCAAACACGTGAGCAAAAGCGCTAATCTCATTGGTCGGATAGTTTTTGACGCGCCGCGTCAAACTAAAAAACGAACCCGAGGCGGTTTTTTTTTCAATACGCGTGACGTTTTACACATCGGTGTGAACACTCAAATTGGCGCCCTTTGTTTAGTCACGAGGCGTTAAACGTCGGTGAATAACGCGCGCAAAATTCGTCCCGGTGTGAACAGGCCTTAAGTGATTTAAGATCAAGAATCCATTTTGGAAAAACATGCATCATTTAATATTTTTTTTAAATCCATCTTGAAACGGGTGTTGTCAAAGGAAGTAGCTAGGTATCGCTGCTATGCCTTTACTTCGAATTAATTGATGGTGGCGGACTTTTGTGCTGTGTATGATGTTCACACAAATGAAATCTGAACTAGGAAGAATGTTTTAAAAAAATATATTTTTTTTAATTTGCTGGAGTCAATGATAAATACATGTCTGACTGTTGGAACGAACCAATATTAACAAGAAAAATCGCATTCATGATGATTTATTGATTTTATTTCCGTTAGACCTGTGGAGGGGCTTCCCTGTTCCAAGATGGCGGCTCTATTGATGCATTCGTTCTAATGAACTGCCGTAGCCAAGGCAACATCTAGTGTATATATCTATGGACTGTTGTTATGAATTCTTCTAAATAGAAGTTTGCACCCTTTTCGAAATGGCTTATTTCATAATCATATCACATCTCTACATTTTTCTACATAGACAAAACACTCAAGTTTAAAAAAGGAAAAGAAATCTTCAGCACTTTCTGACAGACGCTCCCTTGATATTCCCAAAAAATGAAGGAACGTCACTTACAGGGTCTCGCTGCTCTTCTGTGTCTTTGATAGAGCTCCGCTGTTTTACTGGGACGTCGTCATTACATTCGCTATCAGATGCGTTGGGGGACTCGGCAAGGTCCAGGAACTCATCTCGCTTCGGTCCTCTGAACCTTATCTTATCCAGACGCTTTAGCATGTTCAACACAGAGATCTGTGTCTTTATCTTAACATGGCGGCTGGCAACCCTGTAGGGACAAAAGCAGCTTCTAAGTCATTGTGTTGACATGAAACCGTGCAGCGATGAAGAAACGTACAATTGCACAATACCATCTTGATAAAATGCATTCTCATTTAGAACAAGTTCTGGCTTTTCATATGTTCATTGCACATACTGAACCTAGATACAAATATTTACACTCATTAAGAAACATTCTTCATATTATTGTCCAAGTGAAATCCAGAAGCGGAGTAAGACAAAGCCAGCCATTCTTAGCTCAGGAGTAATGTGCAACTGACTGTCATTCGCTTACACAATAATAGTCTCTCTGGACTGGGTATTGAGGTCTGTGAACTGGGCCGCTTGAATTTGCTGTGAGAAATTGCAACAATCTCAAAGAGATCAGCTGATGTGGGACTAGTGTGGCCCAGCACCCTGTTCATGTTTCACATGTACAGTATGTGGGTCAGAGGTAGAGGCGCCATGATCCTCACGGCCGTTTTGGCCCATTGTGAGACCCTTGTCCAGTTTGAAGTGTGAGGAAAACCAGACATTTCGAATTTTTGAGTGATAAGTAAAAGTTACTCACCTCCATGCATTAAAAAAATCTGTATGACTTCAGTAAACGAATCGTATAGACAGGATTTGTGAACTGAAAAGATTGTAAAGACTGTATCTGGAAATATATATGGTCAGTACTGGATATTTAAGTGCATGCTCAATTCCACTAACTTTTAGTGAGCGTTAAATTATGGTACTTTAAAACAAAAATTAATCTTTAAAAACACTAATTGCACTAACTTTTATACAGTGCATTATAATGTTGTGATGCCTAAAATTAACTTGTAGAATCTAAAAATGTTTTTTTTTTAAATAATTTTTTTTTTTAATTTAGACAAAATTATGTTGAATGTTAAAACCAATCATTTGGCTATACAAATTAAAACAATTATTATCTTATTGGTACAGTCTAGACTTTTAACTAAAAATTAGAGCTGTGCAACGATAAATCGCGATTAATCGCATCCAAAATAAAAGTTTGTGCTTACGTAATGCGTGTAGTGTGTATTTTGAATTATTTTGTATACATAAATACACACACATGCATGTATATACTTATGCATATATATATTTTTTTTTTATTATTTATTTATACATAATTAATATTATGTGTATAAATAAATATTTGATATATTAAGAACACATTTTTCTTAAATATATATATGCATGTGTGTGTATTTATATCAATCAATCTTTTTATATTTTTTTTTATTATTTTTGATATATACAAAATAATTACACACTACACACAAATATATTATGTAAACACAAACTTTTATTTTGGATGCAATTAATTGCGATTAATCGTTGCCCAGCCCTACTAAAATTATTATTTTGTTTTTAACATATTTTCAGTTTTCATTTTAGTTTTAGTAATTTTGTTGTGATTTTGACATTAATTTTTTTTTTTAATTATTTCTATTTACAGTAGCTTTAACATTTTTATATAAAAAATTGTAAATGAAAATGATTATAAAAATATATTATATGATAGTGAGACTTTTTAGTACTTCAACTTAAATTAAAACAATTTTAAAACAAACTTAAATTTAAAGTTTAAGTTTTATTTGAAATATATAAAATAATTTTAAATTGTTTTACTTCATAACAGCACAGTTCCTCACAAATCTACCATATGGTCTTAGAATAAATGTTTTAATAACCATGTTTATATATACTTTATGGGGCTTTTGCATCCTTTACAAAGCTTCAAAACACCTCACTCATGTTGATTGTAACTCTATAGAAAAAAATGCAACCAGCACATTATTCAAAACGTTTCCTTTTGGTTTCCACTGAAGAGAGGAAGTCATAAAGGTTTAGATCGACATCAGGGTGAGTAAATGATGACATAATATACATTTTTGATCTTTAATCTTAATACGTGCCTATTGGAAACAGAAGTACTACCTATTGGAAACAGAGCAGTAGTCTGTTAAACTGGTGGAAAGAAGGTCATGAACTATTGTGCTCTTCCTCAGGCAATGTCTTAAACATCTTTGTGCATCTACAAACATTCCCTGAGAATGCTGAGGTTAAAATACTAACACAGCTTTGCAACATGTGACTGGATTATTTACACAAAAAAAAACTCTCCAGGAACCAAAGGCCCAAAGTGGGGCACAAAATAACGCTATTGGTGTTCCAAACTCTGCATTCCCTGCAGTTAGTTGACCTTACAACAAACAAAGCAGGCCTGGAAACAAAGCGGCCGTATGCGTGCCTAGACACTCAAAACCTGCAACCCAGTTCTAATTTCACTTCCAGAGCTCAGACAACATGCTGTACATGATAATGATAGGACTGAGGTTTAACACCAGTCGTCTTGTTCTTTAGCAGACTGATTTTGGCTTCCTGTGAATTAGAAAGGGACTTTTTTTTGACATAAAGCAGACATTTCAAACCGCTTTCATGAGGGAAACGGAAATATATCTGCGGATGGTATTTATCACCCATTTGTCAGATTTACAATGTTTAAACTCATAAGAACACATTTAATGAGAAATTATGACAGGGTGTGACAACTAATCACAGCCTCTTTCTATAAAAGCTTTGCTTTTGAAAGAGTACTACTGTACATAAGGCCTAAAGTTCTAATTTCTTTTCCTCTCTTATGTTTCATAGTATAAGAAAATGATTTCTTTAAAAGGAACAGTTAACCTAAAAATGACACCTGGTGCAACACATTTTGAGGCACCTTTTAGGTTTAATAGGTCATTCCAAGTCAAATCACCCACATTTCAGAAACTTCCACATCTTAAATGTTTGATTCTGTAAAAAACATATTCAAAAGACAAACATAATAGTGATGATGAAAGCCATAATATTAATGTCATGTTTGAGTATTTCTGCGTAATTCAGTATTCTGTAGAGCGGAGTCAAAATGACCATTTTCGACTGAGAAAAGTGACCCACGTTTGGTTTGACAACTGCAAATGGGTAATATTCAACAATTTTGACATGGAGCTGCATTGAGATCCCTATGGGATTTAAGGACTTAAGATACCAATAGAAAAGTTTGCCAAAAACCAGAATATTAAGTCATATTAAGATTAATCGTTAAAACGATTAATCGTTAAAAGATTGCGATCTTGATTTAATCACCTACACGACCTTATTCCTTAATGACAGTAATTCGCCTGTCTATTAAACATTTGACAAGAACGATCACAGCGAACATTCAGATCCAGACAGAGCAGCTGTCATGTATAGATATGAAGAGCATTTTTGAAGCCTAAAGTGGGCGGGGCTGGCCGTCACCATCTTGGCAGCGCGTCACCTCTCGTCACTACCAGATAAAATAAAATGGGCAAAGAGGTGTGACGTGAGTGGAGCTGTGCTAATGCTATATGCTACTGGCCTCACGCTACAGTGACCGCTGATTATAGTTAAAGTTCAGTTAAACCTTTTACCGTCAAATATTCTCAAAGATATTCAGTCATCTCAATTCATTAATGTGCACAAGTGAGGGAGAGAGCAATACAGTTTGAAGAAGGTGAGAGCGCGCGCGCTGGAGCGACCGTTACTTTCAGTTAAACGAGCGCAGAATTCGCGCAGAAGTCACTCATCGTCATCTACATCACTCGATTATTAAATTGTTTAATTAAGCTTTATACAAGCTAGTTTTCATGACAGAGTTTAAGATAAATCCTTTCATCACTACTGGAGGTGGCAGTTTGCTAAGTGACAAAAATTATTATTAAACCGCAAACACCAACTATGCAAAAGTAGCAGCCCTTCCTGCGCACTCATGGTCCGAATTCACTCACTCGTTTTCATACACTCCTTCAAGTAAACTTTATTATTGGAGTACTGTGGGAAGAGTAAATGAGGGTACAGGGGGCATTTTCAAACAAATACTAAAGCATTACAGGTTGTGATTTATAAGCCGATTGTCCCGACAAAGTGGTAACTTCTCCATCTTCAAAGAATATCTTTTGTGCGTAGCTAGCATTGTACTATCTTAGTTTCTGGAAGCTGTTCTCCGTAAAAATTTGCAGCACACAGATAAACGGGTTATAATGTTCAGAAACAGTGTTAAAAATTTATATTTTAAATGTGTCCGACATAGGAAGGCAAACAGCATCTCTTTGACATGGCAACAAAACGCTGCTAATTCTTCGGCTTCTCTAGCTTAGCTCGACTAGGCCTCGCCCCCTTTTTTTGGTATTCCATGGGCGGGATTATTTAAATGAGCAACATTGTGACATCACAAAATAAGGAAAAAAAACGCGTTGTAGTCCCGCCCAACTAAGAACCTTGCCAGAACATTAGTCAACGTTTTGCGTTGTTAAAGAAAACAAAACAGTGTTCCATGACTGTTGTATTCTATTCAAAACGCTCTATTGTAATTCTATATTAACACACCCATTACAATTACATCATAGGTAAACACCATGACTACCAAAACTATTTTCTCAGTACTGACGCCACCGGGCGACTCCCGTTTCACTATCCAGCGGCCAGGCTGATCTTATGCTCCCTTTACAGCGCCTATTGGCATTGTGGCAATCTCCATTCCCCAATACTCTCTCCAAACACCATCCGCCCCTATTGTCAGAACCTCCGCAGCCTATTACTGTAGCTGTCAGCAATGTTTAGCGCCTTTTTAACATGCTTCCTCGTTCATTGAAATACCCTGTTAAATAATAGAAATGCATCTTGTTAACGAAATGCTTGCTTTATCCCAAGCATTCTGCATCTTCATTACATCCCCGTGTAGTTCAAGTTGGATCTCATCAATAAAACATCGAGGGTTGACACAGTTACACCATCAATAGATTGCCGACTAATGCCTTGACCTAAAAAGCCTTTCGTCACTATGGAACATCTTATAGATCGATGCCGTGAAACGTTCGAATGGCGGCTTTCGTGTGCGTGCAGAAAATTTAAAATCATTTTCTTACCTCGTCTTGACAGTAAGGGATGGTTGTCACATTAAGCCATATATATGTTAATTAATAGCGTGAAATAGACATATGTCCAAAAAACGTGCTGGGCTGCACAAAACATAAAACAATGTGGCACATTCGCTCGCGAGTCGCGAGCGCTGTAATGAGTTTGAGGTTTCCAATTCGAACGCAACAATGTAACAAAAGCTTCTTCAGTCTGATACACTGTAGCACGCGCCCCGCCCGCCATGGGATTAACAACCAGAAAGGGGTTAGAAAGTTTCTTACCCACCTTGCACGGAATCTGTAATTAAGTTTCATTAACAGGAAGGCATGAATATTCGAGCTTCGCCCCGCTCCGTCGCCACCACCTGCTACCAGCTCGATGAGAAATCCTGCGTAAAATGCCCAAGCAGACACATTGATCTACCAATGCGACTCCATTAGCTGTCAGATGTTATTTGCAGCGTTATTGCGGTTTAGAATCGCATGCGAACAGCAAATCATCATTCGGGGTATCTTTCAATCTGTTGTTGATATTCTGCAAGACTCACACACCAGGAAATTTCGTCAATGACAGCGACAGAAGCTCTTAAAGGGGCCGATAATTGACAGTCTCTTCTTATCAGGCAATACTAATTCTTTTTCGTGAGTTAAGTTAGCATTCTTAAATTAGTTTCTGTATTTAAAATATTTTCATTAGGGCAACAACAGAGGGACTTTTGTGCCTCAACAACAACAAGTGAGGTGGACATTAATCCTATAACTCTGTCAATCCATGCTTACAGTTTATGCGTCATATAGGGTTAAAACAAACGCGCGGTGTTCATGTTTATTAAGTGGACTTGTTTTGACGTGAATATACGTCTAGACAGATATGTAACAGATCTGGTTTGACTCGTTTTTAGGGGTGCTTGCACTGCAGTTCAAGACTTGATCGCTGGATGATTGTGTGTCCACTAGGTGGCGCAGTTTACTGTGTTTACATTTGAACAACTTTGTCGCAAAAAAAAAATCTCACATGAACCTTTCTTTCTAAATAGAATTCGTTTTGTACGTATTTTATATATACTAATGTGTTTATTTTAGTCTTTATCACACTATGGCAAAACTATCAATTGGTACAATGAGAATTGTCATTGTCTTTTTTGTTTTCTTTTTTGGAGGTGGTATCATTGTAAAATTAAAAAATTACAAGAATACTAAGAACAAGACCTTCTTTTTTTCAAATGTAATTTATTCTTGAGATACAAAGCTGAATTTTAAGCATAATTACTCCAGTCTTCAGTGTCACATGTTATCAATGCTGAAAAAAAATGAAAACCACAATAAATTTTCTTAGGATTCTTTGATGAATAGAATGTTAAAACGAACATAATGTATTTGAAACAGATATCTTAACATCATAAATGTCTTTACTGTCAGTTTTTGTTTAATGCAGTATATAAGTATAAATAGTATAAATTTTATATATAGTATAAATTTTATAAAATTAAGTATAAATTTAAGTATATATATATATATATATATATATATATATATATATATATATATATATATATATATATATATATATATTAAAGCCCAACCAATAAAGGATTTTGAAGGCCGATACCAATACAAATATTTTTTGGTTTTAAAATCCGATATGCCGATATATCGGCCGATATTTATTTATTTATTTATTTATTTATTTATTTATTTATTTAACAATTTAATATTTTTTTATTATTATTGTTATTAACAAAACATTAACAGATTTCCCTAACATTAGTTATTTGTAGTTATTTATGAGTTTTAGCTAAAATAATATGATAATGCATTTTAAAAACTTGTTTCTTTTATTGTCACAACAGAACAGACTGATGATAGTGGTATTAGCTAGCTTTGTGATTATCTAGTCTATGATGAGTAATAACTTAGTAATGGATGGCATCATACTGCAAAGTGTAAAACATATGCACATTTTCTATATAGCAGGCCAAGAAGAGATGATTAGTCTCATTGCTATAACTGTCACGCGCTGTTAAAGAAATACTTCAGTCACTGTCAAAAGTTAAAAGGACACGTAAGTAACGTAATTATTACTAACTAATTCAACGACTGATGAGGATGTTCTTTTAATTGTTATTCAAGCAATGTATGTCTTGTGATCAACTCAATGGGTGTTGCCAACAGAGACAGTGTAGAGTGCCCTCTGGTGGACAAACTATACAACTCCAACACTCATGACATGGTTCAAGCGTGTTTCTTCCATTTTAATTTTTTTATTTTT
Organism: Hybognathus amarus; assembly: GCA_030378365.1. NCBI lineage: Eukaryota > Metazoa > Chordata > Actinopteri > Cypriniformes > Leuciscidae > Hybognathus > Hybognathus amarus. Next base: position 225,540 of record JAQIUQ010004219.1, read on the forward strand.
GAAATATTCATTTATCGGCCATTATAACTGCAGATACCGATAATTTGGAAAATGCCTAATATCGGCCGATAATATCGGCATGCCGATATATCGGTCTATAGTTATATATATATATATATATATATATATATATATATATATATATATATATATATATATATATATATATATATATATATATATAACAAAAGAGTCTTACTTCATTTTTAAAATTCATTTATTTACAACATTAAAATGTATTATCAGTGTGAATAGTACAAATATAAATACCTTATTTTACATCCTGGAATCTAATGTCTATAAGCTGACAAGTAATAGAGGTATTCATGGATACACATTTAATGTGATGATATTGTTTGTTCAGTTAATGACAACCGATCAATAAATGCTTCTAAACTATAACAGGTTACATAGTTACTGACCTGACATCACTTTCACATAGATTGAAATTTAACATGAGTAAAAAATCAAAATAGTCCCTGAATTTCTCCATCTATATATTATTTACATAAGAGGTTTGGCAGAGATAATAGATGACAGGCACTTTAGGAATCCTTTGATTCTCTGTTGGTAACTTAGATGCAGAGCAAACATAATAAAATACTGTTTTTCTATGTACAGCCCTGGCAGAGACATTAAGACATGCTGAACAAGCTGTAAAATACTGTTAGAGGAAATCAGTGTAAACTTCCCATTGAACCCAATACAGAACCCAATGACAGCACAATGAGTTTAATGGACATTCTTATACTAATAATTCATAAGAAACTGGGGGAAAAGAAAACCTCAACACATTTACAAATTAAGCTACAACTGCAAAATGCTCAATATATATATATAAAAAACAATATAAACATTCAAAACAGTGCTGTAAAAATACCACAGTAAACAAGTCAAACATAAATATTCAGTATTGGCATCACAATGAAACCCTAATTTACAATTTTACAAAACAACCCTATTAAATCTAAAATACAAAATGTAACTATAAACATTACTTACAAATCATAAGCCATCTGTTTATGACTGTATAAACTGTACAAATGCTTATTAATATCAAAGTCTTTTTTTGTAGCTCCAGAACAACTTTATCCATTTCGACGAAAACTTTCAGTCCTCATCCAGCAAAACTTGCTGGGACACAAAGACTCCATTTGCACTAATCGAACCTTTAGAAAATACTAAAAACAACTTCAGAGCAGGTCCATGTTGTGCTTTAATACTAGTAGGGAGACAGACACTGATTCTTCAAACCCCTTCCAGTTCATTCAGCGTCCTTCGCAGTGAAGACTCAGATTGAAGTTTCATTGCTGCCACTAACAAGAGAAATACAGAGCGGTGTTACATTCAGAACGTGACCAAATAAATTAGGATGATCATCATTTGACATCCAACTCACTCGGAATAGAAGTCTTGGTCCGCCAGGGAGATGTGGCTGGTGCCGAGCTCCACAGCCATCCCGTTCAGCGCAGGCTGGCGAGGTAATGGAGGTGGCTTGATGACGATACTATTGGCCTCGGTTCCTAAGCGGACGCCCTCGTTTGACCCCACCGATGGAGTCTTACGGGGATCTGGGTGCGTTGTAGTCACTGAGCTTCTCCCTCAAGCGGTTCTTCATGTTCTTGTCCGTCAGTGGGGGTGGGTATGTGATCTTGTTCTTTAAAATGCCTAATAAAAGTGACGCAATAATATAATAGTATATAAAATTAAATATTATTATTATATATTATATAATTATATATATTAGGGCTGTCAAACGATTAATCACATCCAAAATAAAAGTTTGTGTTTACATAATATATGTGGTTACACTGTGTATAATTATTTTAAATATATAAATACACACACATGCATGTATATTTAAAAAAAATATTATTTATAAATTATATAGAAATGTATACACTGTATATAGATTTCTATATAATTTATATTAAATTATATAGAAATTTATATAATTAAATGTATGTAAAATGTATAATTATTTATATAATGTATATGTAATTTAATATAAATTAAATAGAAATCTATATACAGTGTATAATTGTATACATTTCAGTGTATACATTTCTATAATTTATATTTATATAAAATATAAATATTTATATAAAATATAATTTATATTTATAATTATTTGTAAAATTGTATAATTATTTTGTGATTATGCGATTAATCATGATTAATCATTTGACAGGTATAAGATATATAATTATATTATACGTTGCCTATTATCTGTTAAATATTATTTATTTTAATGTTATAAAATATATTAAATACAATCTTATGTAAGCATTTTACAGTACTAAAATGGTTTCATTCTCTTAATGATAGAAATAAATCTAAAATATATGCATGTAGCACCTCGTTGCACTACACAAGATCCAGGGGGCGGAGTTGGATCTTAATCTAAGGGGTAGAGATGTGTAGGATTAGGGGTGGAGGCGGAGATAGGTATATGTAAGTTTGGATCCAGATCCAACTCCTCCCCCTGGATTTCGTGGGTTCTGCAGTGAGGACCTTCTCGCGTTGTTGCTCACCTCTTCTGGGTAGCTGGTTGCTGTTCGGCTGACTGGGTGGACTCTCACTTTGAGACACATCTCCATTTTGGTTTAGTTTATTCCCTTGATGAAGTTCCACGTTCATTTTAGTTTCCACCCGCAGTTTCTCAGGACCCCCCGTATTCTCACTTTCACTGGCTGTGGGCGGCTCCACAGGCCAATACTGCTGTACCGTGACCAGACACAGCCTCAACTGCAGAACAACATGGGTACAGTTATCTAACATCCAAATTTAAAAATGAATTTAGATATTTATTTTATGTCAGGAATGAATATCTTCTGGTGACTGACAACTATACAGGTATATCTCAATTTGTTGAGCGTTTGCTTGAATAAACCATGTAAAAGAGCAGGTCAGAGGTCACAGGTACCTTTAGGAGTGCTGTGGATGGGCGTCTCTCGTTATTCCATTTGGTCTTGGAGTGCCCGGCCTCATCCTCGCTGTCCGAGGAGTGGGAGGAAGCGTAGGAGCTGCTGTGCTCATCCACTGAGAGCTCACTATCCGAATCTGAGTCTGTATAGAAACAACAGAAAAATTAGCCTATGATCACAGAAATGCACTAGTTTACCCATAATTCATTGTTTGTTAGTATGTTTTCTGCTGATGCTCTTCTACTGACTACTAACTAAGAGCTTTTAGTATATGGCTGCTTATTAAAGTGCCTGAATTTTCATGTGGAACAAAAGTTATAACACCAGTTGATCCTTCAATGGACTGTGTGTGTTGTGTTTTTAAGTGTAATCTTCCCTCACCTTCTGCCTTTTTACTCTTATGGAAAAGAGCGACGAGTCTCCTTCATCATGTCCCACTTTTCCACCATTAGACGATATGCTGTGTTTCTTCTCCCTGTGTGAAAACAACATTAAATCTCTGTATTATATATTAAGAGTTTGTTGTGGAGTCACACTACAGATATCTGATGACAGTAAGTTGATAGTGAAATCTTCACAAATAAGACAACCAGGGTTTTTTCATTTACTAGCTAATAAAATGTTCTCTGAAAACGTCATATGCCTTACCAGTACATTTTACAGACCGGTAAATAAAATGTGTGTTTGAGAGATGAATCAATACACATTAGATTCAATATGTGATCCATGTAACACATAACACAGTGCTGTGAATTAGGACACCATTTACTGAATACTGAAGGGCTCTGTCAGTTATGGTAAACAAAAATATGAATCATAAATTTGGCCATTGATAGTCATAATATACTTAGTCTCATCTAATGATTTTCAGTGGAGTGACCTAAAACCGAATGCTCCTTTGAGACGTTTACGCACAATATAACATGTAATAATTGGTGCAAATATGTTAGTGAAACAGCTGCCAGTACAGCTGCAGGCAAATACGTCAATGAGTTCATATGAGGTCATAATTCCCCATATATTTAGGGCATGTTGCAGAAAACCTGATTCGTATATGAGAGAAACACCAAGGTCTGCAGAAGTGCAAAGCATACATGATTCGTGTTATAAGAGTGTGGAGATCTTTCACACAAGTATTGAAACCATATTGTGAAGTGCTATTAAATAACCCATATGATGATTAACTCATGGTGTATTACCTGAGTGTGGACGTGAGGAAGCTGCTGCCGTGACTCTTGCCTGACCTAACAGAGTTCTGTAGAGACACAGAGGACTCTCCGATGGAGGTCCGGTACAGACCTCCATCCTCCATGTAGACATCACCATTCAGAGAACGCTGAAACGACAGAAGAACAGATTCACCGTTAACGTTTCTTCGCTAAACAAATTGTGCCTGTATGTGAATTGTTACTTTTTTAATTCAAACTCACTGTGAGTAAAGTAGCCCGTGTTCGTACAGGGGTCTTCAGCTGGTACTTTCTTCCCCGTAAACACACTTTTCAGGTTCCTCCTCACGTCTTTATTGAGAATACAGTGAAAAAAGAAGATGCAAATGCCCTGGAAAGAAAAATCCATAACTGAATAATTACATAGACACACAGTTGTTGTAAAGCACAAGCATACCTGTTGGTTTAAGAGACAATCCATTTCCATTATGGTTTGTATTAACCTTATTTTATTAGGTAATTATATAGAAAATTTCATTTTAATAATTGTATTATTATGTGTACATATTTTTTTTGATTTCCATATTGTTTGTTTTATTAGCAACAATATTAATATTCAGAATTATAATTATTAAAATTATTTAATTATTTATTGACAGTTATGTCAATAATGCAAAATTGAATCCAACTTGACTATTTAATATTTAACTGGACTTGATTGTTTTCTATTTTACATTTCTATATTTTTATAATTTTTATCCCATCTTTTTATTTTATTTTACCTTATATTTTTCATATATATATATATATATATATATATATATATATATATATATATATATATATATATATATATACTAGTGCTGTAACGATTAATCGCGATTAATCAAATCCAAAATAAAAGTTTGTGTTTACATAATATATGTGGGTGCGCTGTATAATTATTTGTGTGTATATATATATATATATATATATATATATACACACATATGCATGTATATTTAAGAAAAAAATATTATTTATATGTAAAATATTTATTTGTAATATAAATTATATATAAATCTATATACTGTATATACATGAAAATATTTCTTAAATATATACAAGCTTGTGTGTATTTATATATATAAAATAATTATACACAATGCACCCACATATATTATGTAAACACAAACTTTTATTTTGGATGCGGTTAATCACGATTAATCGTTTGACAGCCCTAATATACACACACTCTGCTGACAATTATGTCAAAACAGCATTGTTTACTTTACCTTGGCTCTATATCCAATCTACATTTCTAAACACTGAGACATTATAATAACTTTGACAAGAAGTCCTAGAAGTTCTGACAAAAATGTACATTATTCAGATGACCATATGTACCTGTAGGCAGCTGAGGAAGGCAAAAAGGTAGTGGAAGGAAAGCACATCACTGTTGACTGCCATTAGACCCAGCAGCCAGGTGACGCTGATGAGCAACAGGAGGAGGAAAGCCACTCGAAGAGCAGAGCTGCACAAGAGCAAAGAAAGAATGTTAAAAAAGATTGGATCTGCTTCAGGCCTTCTGTGTTTCAGAATTGTTCAGTTTGACCAAACTCTCCCTGAACTTACATTGCTCCTGACTTTTCTGTGCGCTGGCGCCGTCCAAATGAGGCTTTAGCTGCCAGCACAATTAGGACTACATTTATCTGTTGAAAAAATGTGTTTTAGCCAAAACCAAACACTTCAGTTGGGAAAATGGAAGAAAAATGTACACTGCTAAATTAGCTTAAACTGACCAGCACTAATATGGAGATTGGTCCAGTGATACTCCAGATAAGAGTGTCGTTGACAGAGAGCCAGCAGAAGTCAGGGTTTCCATAACCCTGAGGATCCAAACCCACAGCCAGACCTGACAAGAGACAAATAATCAGCAACAGTTTACAATCAAGATGCAAATCACAGGGGGGTTAGGGGGTCTAACCCCTCTATTTTAAAGTGCAGTAAGTGATTTCTGAGAAACACTGTTAATATTTGAAATCAACCCAAACAAACACAGCCCTCCCTTCATAGCTCCGCCCCCAAATGCACAAACACACAATACAAGAGTGGGTGTCTCCTTATACAAGCTGAAGCAAACAAAATAATGCCTTGAGATAATAAAGCGCAGATAAAAATGAATGACAAGGAAGAACAAAAAAATTAACATACAGTACACGAGAGTCTATAGAGAGCCTAAGTCCCAACCCTCCGCTTCCGGCTCATGGGACCTTATTTAGGAAAAAATATGTGTGGTGACAACTTATCTTTTTATTCCGTCTGAACTGTGGCCTGAATTACACATATGATGTTTGTTAATTCAATAGATAATTCTAAAAAGTCAAAAACGTCGCAGTTTGTCATAAAACAGAAGAGTAACATTTAGTTTTATTTGTAAATCGCTCAATGAACTACATCTCCTGGGAAGCGTAAAACGAAGAGCAAAATCCGCTGCTTGTGTGTGTGCAGTCTGGTACAAAACACTCAGGCATGATCGGTGTAACGTTACGTTACGATTATAGGCTAAGACTATAGAAACAATGACATACATTAGCCTCAGTAAAGTTAGCTTCATTCATTGAGAGAAAATGTGCGCCTTTGGGGTTTGTAGTCTTTGTAATTACGTATTTTCACAGTCTTATACCTCAACGGTTTCACATCAAACTGTAACTTTCTTTACTTTAAAATGTATCTATTAAATTGACAAACATCATATGTGTAATTCAGGGCACAATTCAAACGAGATCAAAATATTTGTTGTCTCTCGCCATTGACTACCATACAATATTTTTCCGAAATAAGGTCCTATGGTGGTCGACTGGAAGGGGAGGGACTTAGGCTCTCTATAGTAGCAATAGTTTGTTTGTTAGTCGAAACCATCACATCTGGTCCAGATAAACAATGACACTCAAAACTGTCCTGTCGGAGCAAAAACAATGCAACCACGGTGTCCGTTTTTAGGCCTTCTCACTTAGGTCACTCCAGTGCTATAAAAGCTTTTCTAATATAAACGTGGGTCCTAAACTTCTCGCCTGATCATATAAAACGTTCTTTTTCCAGTGATATTCCTCTGGCCTTATCTTGTTTGCAATGTCTCTCGGCCATCTCTCTTTCAACCGTCAATCTTCAAATCTCTCTCTTGCTCACTCTCTCCCGCCCCATCATGAGTGGACACGCCCCCTACTGCTGATTGGCTACAAGTGTGTAGTGGCGCTCAGTTTGGGGGGTTCCTTTACTAAACATTTTTAATGAGCAACTGAGTCTCATACCAGTGATGATAGCAGGAATCCCCCAACCGATGGCGTAGTAGAAGCGCATGTGGCCCTGGTTAATGTTACGCATCTCAGTCAGCATGCGATAGATGTGCAGCCCCTCCACAAACATCCAGGCAAATGTGCACATGTACGAATAATGTAGCAGAATGGCCACAACAGTACATACAAACTACAAATCAGAAAAGAAACAGGTTTAGTATCTCACAGAAATGTCCAAGATAAAAATTGTTTTTGCTATTGAGATTACAATCCGAAAACTCTGCCAGCTGCTCACCGGACTGTCGGTCTCATTGATGCCAGTGAGGAAGACTGAGCTCAGAGAGGAAGATGGCGGCCACCAGGTTCTTGTGGATGCTGTGTCAGGTTGGAGCGAAGCTTGCGAAGAATGGCCAGCAGGAGGAAGGTGATTAGGAGGGCCACCAGAGAGAGGCGGATACGGTGGTGTAGGTCACCACTTCTAGAGGAAGAACGTCACCATGCTAAGGACGAGATACCACCATTGAAAAATTAGTTAGCTAGCTGTACACTAGCAAAATTCCATATAAACAAAAATAGCTGGTTGGTGTCCAACCTCCTCGTTTGGAGATGTCCATGAGGACGGCAAAACTGGTCATGTGGTTGCACTGGCAGCTGATGTGAGTCGAGTTTCTGAAGACCAGCTCACAGCCTTTAGAAGACCAGCCGCCTCCACCGGAAACCCTATCGAAATAAGAGCAGAAAAAGAAGACACACAAAAATACAAAATTATGATGTATTCTGAAATCACAACATAAGTAGAGCTTTCCTACATATTAAGGACTCACGGGATGGAGTGGTTCCAGTAGACACACACAGGTTTGGTCCTCTCCGTGGGACTCCAGGAGCCTGAAGTTCAGGGTGATGGGTCTTTGGAGGGGCGTGGGGAGGGCTTCTCCGTCCCTGTGGACCACCACACTCACTACAGGTGTGTTGATGACAGGACGAGTGGGCAGTCTGGGGATGTGTAGAGCACCAGATATATTTACAACAAGCAAATATATATCAAATATTTTTTTTTTCTTGATATTGTCATTAGGGAAACACAATCTATAGGTGCCATATTGGTTATCGGCCGATATTAGAATTTTTTATTTATCTGTGTTTGCTGATATTTATAATTTATTGTAGCCCATTTCCAGTCAGGATGAAAAAAAAAAAAACATCCGTTTGTAAATTGTATATATATATATATATATATATATATATATATATATATATATATATATATATATATATATATATATATATATATATATATATATATATATATATATATATTAGGGCTGTCAAACGATTAATCGCAGTTAATCGCATCCAAACTGAAAGTTTGTGTTTACATAATATGTATGTGTGTACTGTGTATAATTATTATATATATATATATATATATATATATATATATATATATATAAATACAAACACATGCTTGTATATTTAAGAAAGAATATTATTTATATATATAAAATATTTATATTTATATATAATATAAATTATATATAAATCTATATACAGTATATACATGAAAATATTTCTTAAATATATACAAGCATGTGTGTGTATTTATTTATATAATAATTATACACAGTGCACCTACATTATGTAAACACAAACTTCTCATTTTGGATGCGAATAATCACGCATAAACTCACAATTTCCACTTTTGGCATACTTTGTGACTTTTTATCTCATAATTATGACCTTTTATGTAGAATTAGTTGTCATATTTAGGATTTCTTATCTCATAATTTTGACAATCTGTCATAAAACATCCTTTATATCTAAATTGTGACTATTTATGGAATAATCAATATAGGGTTTTTTGAAATGGGAAACAGGCTTCTGTACAAATTTGATGTTTCATTGTTTTGTGCTCATTTCCTCTATAGATTTTACATTCAGATTAAATTGGCCATAATTTTACACTCAATTAAAGGTAAATCTTTAAAACACTAATAATTTAATAACACTGCTGAATGTAATCTTGAATAAAAAATGAATATCCATTTGACATACTGTACTTTATAATGTTGTCTAAAGTCACAAGTCAGAATGAAAACAATTATCAGCTACCGCACTAGCGGGAATTTAAATATGATATAAGATTGCATTGCATATCCTGGTCAAGGAAATCTGTTGTTTGTATGTTAAAATCCCAGGCTGAAGTTCTACCTTAGACTGCGGCGGTCCGGATCGCGACTCTCGGAAGGAGACGTTCCAGAGACCTGTAGATCATCACCATTACAACAGCAGGTGGATCAGGTTGTTCTACATGGCGTCTTTTTTTTACGGACGGTGTTAGATCAACAATATTTGATCCATCCATGCTGATGAAAGACTCGGTTGATGCAATCTGGGCTGGAGGCTCTGTGGTAACAGCATCTGTAGTGTAATTCAACGAATTTTAGTTTCATTTCCAAGACTACTACTTGTTATAATATAAAGAAATAAGTTTCGAGGTGAGAACCTTTGCTCTTTGTCGGCATTGAAAGCAGGTTTGGGATGAGGACAGATGACTCCACAGCTCTTTGCGAACACCCTCCGTAACCTCATCAATATAGAGGAATCTTGTGTTGGTTTGCAGTGGTGTCCAGAAAGTCTATAATGCAACGACTTGAATATGAAGAAAAATAGTAAATATTTTTACACTAAACACTCAAGATGAAGCTACAGGACTGAGAGCGTAATACTGAACTCATGTTGTCAGTGACGATGGTGAAGGGTCTCAGGTAGGTCTTCCTCACGTTCTGTACCAGAGTGTTGGTCGTAGTCCTCAAAGTGTTGCAGCAGATGAGCCGTCCCACGTCAGAGCGCTGTATCTTCTCCCAGTGCTCCTTGTTGACTTGGTCAAGAATGGCACTTCCAGCTTTAATAATGTTCTACCACAACAAACAAGAGTAACATTCACAAATACGGTATAACAACCACCCATCGTCGGCTAAATTCTTTTAATGTCAATTCATTAATAATTTGTTTTTTAAAGCTACACTGTGTGATTTTTACCCCCATCTAGTGGTGAAAAGGTATATGACCATCCAGTGAATATTAGTTTCTTTGTTCCTCTTTATTTCCGATTTCGTTTTAACTCTTACGGTGGCCAATGTAGTCCAAGATTAACATGGCTTCCAGTTCGACCTCTCGTCCATGAGTGTTAACTCAAAGGTAAACGCGAAAGGCGCGAAGCTTGAATACAGTAACGGGTATGTCCCTCTTTGGCTAATGTACTTTCAAGATGGAGGGGCAAACATGGCGACCGACATTAGAACCCCTTACCCGTATGTATTTTCAATGGCATATACTATACACTCACGAGAATACTCTTATTACTTGAACGAAGTAAATATACATTAATGAGCACATATATTTTTGAAAGAACTAAGTGTTTTTAGCTAAGAATAAACTAAAAGAGGTACACAGTGTAGCTTTAAACATAAATTCATTTAAAACACTGAGATCTGAGGATCTGAATGTGTCAGTGAATAAAACTACATCTGTACAAGCATGCATTTCAAATATGGTTTTAAATGCTGTCTAGCTGGTCATTAATTGGTTTTGATGGTTGATCAGACTGGTGAGGTCAACCAGGTAGACCTTATTTAAAACATTTTGAGAGAGTAGGTCACTTTTGACCAGCAACAAATCAGTTCCAAAAACCATCTTGACCAACTTAAGCTTTAAAGATCTGGTTCTAATAAAGTTTAAAAAATGAGTTAAAATTCAACATTTTTATCACACTCTGAGGTGCAGAACCCCATTATATTGAGCTTGAATGTGAAGATCCTAATAGATACTGTGAGATTCTGGAAGTGTGTGAAGTATTTGAGGTCTTTACCTTGTTGAAATCGGTATCATGAGTAGCGGTGAGCTCAAAGCCCTGCTGCAGACTCTCATGCGCTAACACACTGGCCAGCAGATGGTAGGCAGTCCTCACATCATTTCCAAAGAGACGATTAGCGGTTGTCGGTGGAGGAGTACAGTGCCCCCGCAAGGCTTCTCTGATCTTTCTCCATCCATTCGAGAAGAATTAGCATGAAGATCCTCACTCTGAGTCACAAATGAAGTCACACTGGTCACTTCTAGGATTGTAGCAGCTGGCGTAGGATGTTTAATTAAATTCCAAATTTAATCAACCAACAAAAGAGTCACACACCTCTTTCTTTAGCTTTGAGAAGCTGAGGGAAGTGCAGTTGAAGAGCTCGGGTGGAAGCCAACCTTTTTCATTCGCTGCAATGACGGATAGCTGGCCTGTCAAAAGACATATCAAATGTGTGCATATCGATAAATCATTCAACAATAAATAAATAAAATGATGAAAATTTCTACATAATACAAGTCAAATGTTTGTACACATCTTCTTTGTTATTGTAAGTACTATTTTCTACTTTTTTATTTATAAAATCATTACAATTAATAAACACAATGGAAATATTGGATTTATGTAGTGACCAAAATCTATTTATTTATTGTTTATAAAACATAATTTAATTTTTTACTATATTTTCATATAAAAATATATAATGCATTTTTGTGGCCATTAATTTAGTTTTGTAATTAAATTAATTAGTATATTTTAATATATATAATTGTGTTTATAATGTTTTAAATGAGCTAAACCCACTATATATTCATTATAATATTTTTATATAAATTATATAAAAATAACTATATACTTATATTTTTTATTTACAGTTATCTACAAAAATTAAATGTTTCAAATTCAGTGAAGTGTGTCCAAACTTTGGTTGTTTATGTACATTTTTTATTTAGTTAAGGAGCGTATAATTAATCTAGACTCACCGCTGGATCCTTTGGGGCAGTTCGTGGCTGCAGGGCCACCAAACATGGTCCGGGGCCACCAGATACCATCTTCCAAAAGCTTTGGGACAACCGTCATAAACCACTACAATAACAAAAAATGGAGTGAGAGAGAAACAGATGCCATTTACTGTCACTAATACTTGCTTTGTCCTAATGATAAGGCCTTTAAAAGGGATAGTTTACCCAAAAATGTAAAGTCTGTGTGATCCAAACCTGGATGAATTCTCTCTGAATACAAAAGAAGATATTTTGAGGAATATGAACCAAACAATTAATGGCCCCATTGACTTCCATAGTAGTAAAACATACAACTGAAGTCAATGGGTCCATTAATTCTTTGGTTACTGACATACACTGTACTTCAAAATAATCTTTTGTGTTCAACAGAAGAAAGGAATTCACACAGTTTTGGAACAACTTGAGGATGAGTAAATGATGACAGAAGTTTAGGGTGAACTATCTCTTTAAAGAGCAACACATTCCTATTATTTCTTCTCCAATTAATCCCATAGTCAATACAGGTACTCCATGCTAACTTGAAAGCTATTCTACTTGTGATTATAGCGAATTACACTTACATTTCATCATACTGTGCAAGCTAAAATTGTAAACAGCTTTCTTTTTTGTAAAAAAAAATTTTGTAACCAGTTTTGTAATGAGCTCAAAAACAGTAAATTGCAATCCCGTCAAGTTGCCAGTACACATACCCACGTATCCTCTCGACTGTCACCTCAGCGAAGGGGTTGTCACAACGGTTCACACCTGTCGCCCACCACATCCCATCTTACAGCGCACTGGCCCGTTACAGGTCGCATGTCCGCGAATGCGCTCCAAGGTGAAAACAATCACAAGGGTAGCAAGTCGTCCCCACCAAGAGGGCGAAAGTAATTGTCCTGAAAAATTGAGGAGGAGAAAATTATGGCATCTTGTGAGCATGGACCTGATATCAAAATATAATAATGTACATTAAGATACTTATTTTTTTTTTATAGATTACTTTTATGATGGATGAATGCACTTTTTTGGGCTTCAAAATCTCAAGGTACCATTCACTCCCATTATAAAGTTAAACAGTTGACGTTTACGTTTTCGAATGCATTCAGTCGATTTTTTATATTTCGAAAATATCAGTAACCAGAGCTGTTTTGGTCTCATTGACTTCCATAGTAGGAAAAAATATACTATGGAAGTCAATGAGACCAGAAACTGTCTGGTTACTGATATTCTTCTAAATTATCAGAAAATTGGCTGAATGGATTCCGAAAAATGGTAAAACTCAACTGTTTAACTCTGGGGGAGTTATAAAATGAGCCTATTTCCAAAAGTGTAGTATCCCTTTAAAGGGATTGTTCATTTTGAAATTATATTTTGATATGTTTTAACTTACCTCAAGGGCATCCAAACAGTATTAATTTCGCTGACGAAAATAATGACGAAAATTATTCGTCAACAACATTTTTTCACAGACAAAAACGAGATGATAACTAAATAAAAACTAATTTTGAATGACAAAAACTATGACGAAAATCTATTGACATTTTCGTCAACGAATAAAAACTAGACGAAAATGTTAGATAGTGACGATTTGGGAAGTGATCCAGTCAGAACTGATGTCCTGCGTGTGTGGTGGTAGATGGGCACATTTGTACTGTAACATGCTGATCTACCCGCGGTCTCATAAAACGTTAAAAAATGTGAACGTCTGGACGAATGAGTAGAGCAGATGTACAGTGACGATGCAAAAAAGAGCTTTATTCGATACAGTTCTCCGTGTCGCAATTAAATTCTAAATTAATGCATTACAATTTAACTAAACCCATTATATTTAGTCGATTAAAATCATATTGAATTTCATCGACTAAAACTAGACTAAAACTAAAACAATTCAGATGACTTAAATAAGACTAAAACTAAATGGCATTTTAGTCAAAAGACTTAAAACTGAAAACTAAATCAAAATTTGCTGTCAAAATTAACACTGCATCCAAGATGTAGGTGTCTTTGTTTCCACAGTATTTTCAATTTTGATCTTTTTCTGTTAAACCGTTGTTGTCTATCAGTCATATAAAGCAGGTTTAGGGGGTCCACCCTTGGTTCACCTCTTAAGAGCATGCACAGAGAAGCGAGCGATCACTTCGGCGCATGCACAAACCGAAGCGCCCATGCCGTCAGATCAGTTGGACATGGCCTGTGGTTATATATAAATATAGATATAAATATTGTTCGTTTTCTCACCACGGTGTCTTAGGCCATCAATGTGTCCTTACATTTAGGAGTCATTCAATCATGTTTAATTTTGACTTCTCTGTGCATGCACTTAAGAGGTGAACCGAGGGTGGACCCCTAAACCTGCTTTATATGACTGATAGACAACAATGTGTTTTACCGAAAAATATCAAAATTGAAAATACTGTGGAAACAAAGACACCTACATCTTGGATGCCGTTGAGGTAAGCTAAAACATTCATTTCAAAGTGAACTATCCCTTTAAGGGCGAGTAAGTTATGGGATAATTTTCATTTTTGGGTAAAGTAACGCTAGCTTTAATACAATAAAAAGCAACATGGTCCCGTTTATATTTTATATTGTTGTACAACTAGAAGTCAGTGGTTTCCCTCAGTTCCTGCACATCATATTGAGAGTCTGGAGCATGCGATCACTTGCAGCTTACCTTGCAGCTACACTCTCCTGTGGTTTTATTACAGTCCCTTTTGAAGCCTTTGCTGACATCGCAGTTACAGGGCCCACAGGTCGGGTATCCCCACCAGCCGTGAGCACAAGGCTGATCCCCTCTGTGTGTGTGCGCACACGCCAAAAGAAAAAGAGTGAAAAGGGGGACAGAGAAAAATTAAATCATGCAATAGTGCAGTTCAAACTACAAACTTCACAGAAACAGCTTATTTTGGGGACTGAGACTGATTGAATTTGCTTTGAAATCGGACATAAAATTCCGCTGTAAAATCAAAGCGGGGTATTCTGACTGCAAGGCAAACACGAAATTGCTTGTGTGAAAGCAATACATCATTCTAAGCCCGCTTCCTTTGTGATCATTGAAAAGAGAATCTTCTCATGGTTAAAGGAAGGAACGGAAACTCTTCAAACACACAGTGTTTGATCCTATTAGTCTTTCTCCTCTCATTGAAATTCTTTTATTTGTTATTATCAAATTTTTGGAGTTTACAGATTACGAACATTTAAAAGAAAATTCACTTTTTCAAAACCCAAGAGATTCTGCTAAAGGACAGTTTATCTTTAGTGGATGAAACACTCGCCAATTACTGGATCATTCCAGCAGTCAGAGCTTTACTTAACTTTGTTGCATTATAAATGAAAGCGTTACAGTGTGGGTGTCGAGGACATGTGGAAATTATCAGAATTAAAGGAAAGACTAGATTTAAAGGATCATCATAACAATACCGCCAGCATCTGCGATCACAGCTTTCGCCACTTACAAAACCTTGGCAGTTCATGAAAACAGACCATCAGACAATAAAGCTGTTGTCAGTCAGCGTGTTTAAGCACGCACCGAGCTTTAACTTAAAGTCCACCGATTTTCTTAATCCGAACCAAATCTAAACATAAAGGGACAGTTCACCCAAAATGAATGTTCTGCACTTATTTCCAAAACTGTATGACATTCTTTCTTCTACCTAACACAAATAAAGGTATTTTAAACAATGTCCCAGTGTTTTTTTTCTTTGTGGCCATGCAATGAAAGACAATGTGGTGTCCAATGAATTTTATGGAATTTATGGACCACATTCCACAGAAGAAAGAAAGTCATACAGGTTTGGAATGATATGAGGGTGAACTACTAACATGACCCCTATTTTATCATCAATCAGACAAAAATGGTATGTCTGATCAAGTACTAACCCTCTGCTCAAAAACATGCATAATCTGAGACAAGATTCATGTCCGACAAAACATTTAGGACAAGTTACATGCAAAACTTTTGGGTAAGGGATTTGTTTTGAGCCCTAAATCTTAGTAAAAGCAATGAATGATTGAATGAATCAAAGAGAAGGAGAGATACTCACTTGAGCTCACAGTATTGGCCATAGAAATTGTGTCCACACTCGCAGCTGTAACCATTTTTGGAGCTGGGTTTTCGAACACAGGAGGAAGTGTGTTCGCAAGGGTTTAAGAGACATGCATCCACACAGTCTCTGCCAAAGTAACCTGGGGAAAGGAAAAGAGAGATAGAAGATTCATAAAACTAGACACTCAAATCTTTACTCATTTGAGTCTCAGGTTTTTAGACCCCACTTCATTACTAATCTAAAAGGTTTTAGTCCCTATGTTGAACTGTTGGTGTTACCTGGCTCACAGACACACGTGTGAGACGCCCAGTTGTCCCTGCAGTGGCTGTGTGTTGGACACAGGTTGGATAGACAGGCATCAGGTACATTACATCCGTCTTTAGCCCGGACTCGTGTTGCATGGCGTATGTTGATGTTGGCAGTGTTAGTGGAGGTCTCACCCATTCGCAGACCCTATATGATGACCACATGAAATAATCATGTGAATAAGACAATACACACCTTTTAAACAAAGTCAATGTGCTTGTATGTGAGATTTACCTGCATGCAGCCAGTAAACCCTCCCTGCACAGTGCCGTCTTTCTTAAGCAGTCTGCCGATAAACAAGTTTCTCAGTTTAAGCCCAGGCAACTCATTGCCGATTTCCACTGCCCTCTATATAATCAAAACAATATCAGAAATATCAGAACTCAAACCACATGTCTTTATTTATTTATTTTATTTATTTATTTTTTCAACTAGAGGCTTTACATTTTTTCCTTAATGAATACTTTTGTAGCAAATGTATGGAAAATCTACCATAAAAATGTTAATTATTACACTGAAGGGGTGGATTCTTGAATCTACTGTACTGCTGCTTCAACACTTAATAAATAAATAACAATAAAATACACAAAAACAATTTTAATAGTTGTTCTTCATAGCATGAAAGTCTATGAAGACTTTACAAATGACGTAAAAAGTGTGAAAATATGATTTAATTGTGTGTAATTAGAATACATAAAAGTACATGTTACTATTCATATATATATATATATATATATATATATATATATATTTTCTTTTTCAGTTTAAGTTATTTTAGTACATCATGTTAAACTAAATGCAAATTAGAAATGTTGCTTTGGCAATTAGCTTAAATATATATTAAGGCTGTCATAATCAATTAATCACTGATTAATCGCATCCAAAAATAAAAGTTTGTGTTTACATAATATATGTGGGTGCATTGTGTATGTTTTGTATATAAATATAAATACACACACATGCATGTATATTTAAGAAAAAAATATTTTTTATATATAAAATATTTATATTTATATATAATATAAATTATATATATTCTGTACATATATAAATGAAAATATTTCTTAAATATATACAAGCATGTGTGTGTATTTATATATATATATAAAATAATTACACACAGTGAACCCACATATATTATGTAAACACAAACTTTTATTTTGGATGCGATTAATCGTGATTAATCGCTTGACAGCCCTAATATATTTTTTATATTAACTAATAACAAAGATTAACAAATACAGTAACAAATGTATTGCTCATGGTTAGTTAATACATTATCTAATGTGTTAACACATGAAACCTTATTGTTAAGTGTTACTGGAAAGTTTTAATTGAAGTCCATACAGCACCACATTCCCGTAGTTGATTATTATTTGTATTCGAACCAGACTGGTGGTCTACAAATAAATATACCTGATAATACAGATACTAGATAATATACCTGAAACATGCCATAATCCAAAGACACAAGAGCCATATATTTGATGTCTTTGCCATCTTTTCCACTCTTGAGTCTCGACAAGCACATGGTGCCATTCACCGTCGTCCACGCAAACCTGAGGAAAATCTAAGAGGGACACACGTCTAACACCCAGAAACACCTGGAACCGAAGGTGTCTGTTGCTCACCTGGAAACACACAGTAAGAATATGAGAAATTGAAGACAAACAAGGTTGAGAACACAGTCCGATTTATCTGCTTTATTAAAAAAGACATATCATGGAAAACAAGATTGAACATGGTGGATTACTGAAACACAATAGTCACCATAAGATTAATCTTGGAAAACTCTCCAGCACTGGCTTGTAGTAGAACACCTGTGCTTTTTCGGGTGCGAAACATAAGACCCATGTACCAGGGAATGGCAATGGTAATATCGGTCTCACTCCATGACACCAGTGCGTGGCCATCGAAATGCAGGGGCGGGCATAACTGTGGAAAGAAGACCATCAGATAACAATTTAGATGACATCCAGACTAAACAAAGTTGTTTTATTAACTGAAATCTGTTAAACAAGCACACACTGAGGGAATCGCTTTGACATTCCCTCTGTCCCCACGCACAAATAATAACTATCATTCACGGACCGAGGAATGTTTCCCAGTCATCCAGGAGATTTCTTAATCAGGAATGTGAAACATTCTAACACACCAGTTTCCTCAGGGCAAATATTTTACTTTCTCTATGCGAGGTCTGAACTTATGGAAATAACAGTAGTATATCTTAGACCCAAGCTTGGGAGCGTGACAGTAATATTAGTGATATTCATCGTTCAGTTTTCCTCAATTGAGATTTTCCACCTACAAAGGAGAATATTTTCAGCGCCCCTGATCTCAGTATGCTTTCATTGTGTGTAAAAGAGTAGCCTGAACGTTCTTCAAAACATCTACAGAAGTAAGAAAGTGATTTAGGTTTAAAGTGACATAAGGGATTTAGATCTACTTCCAATGGGGGTATTATGACTTTTATGTTTTTTGTAGACCCATAACATGGCGTGACCTCTCCATCCAATTAATAAGCAAAAATAAATAGAAAATGTGAGTTCAACCAGGTTTCCTTTCAAGAAATTAGGTCAAACTAAGCTCACTGAAAATGTTAAGCTATTTGCAACCCCATTCACTCCTTCAAATCTTTATTGACCCGTTAAGGGGGACTCTTTGTGATTATGATTAGGAATGCATCAATATATTGGCCAGCATATCGGTCATTGGCCGATTATGTTCATTTTTAATGTTATCGTTATCGGCCTGGTAAGAAAATGTGGCCGATATATTAAAGCCGATAATGAATGTATTATTCCCTTGAGCTGAGACACTTGTTGAGCACTGTTTATGTTTTTGTATTTCTTGAAATATGATTGAAATCTCTTCAAAAAAATGAAAATGCGCATGTTCGATACAGCATGTGCACCGCAAATCTGTCATATCGGCTGTACAACACTATTATGAGAACATCATTATAATTGTGCGCTTGGGACATGGATTTAATTGTGAGACTTTTGTTTTTGTAATCAGGCTCTCAAAATTAGATACAAATTTGGATTTACAATTATCGGCCGATATATCGGTTATCGGCTTTTTAAATATAAAGAATTATCGGTTATCGGTATCTGCCAAAATTTTCATATCGGTGCATCCCTAATTATGATGCACTTACTCAAATGGGTTTACAGAGTAAAAAACTATGGACAAACAGTTAAGACAGTCAGACAGACAGATAGATTCCTGTCTCAGGTATGAGTGACTGGATTTATGTACACTTTGGAATGAGGCCAAGGGCAAATCCAGGCAAAAGATGGGAGGTGTGTCTATGTGTTTGTGTCCATTAAGCGAAATCAAGTGAAAGGAAGAATGATATATAGAAAAGAGTAGGAAAGAGAGGATTATCTTACCATGTTCACAATTCTTTCCTCCGTAGCCTAATGGGCAGTTACAGGTGTGGGTGTTCCATCTATTCACACATACGCCTCCATTCAGACAAGCAATCAGGCTACAAAAGTCATGTTTTGCTGCACAACCTGAATAGAAATGGAAAGTGCACTTTAATATTAAGGGTTTGAGTTTGACAGCTTAATGGAAAGCTAATAAAGGAAAACATTCTTTGAAGAAACAGTGCTTTTGTCGTTTTTTAAATGTTGAGGTAAAAGTTTTGCGTTTGTTTTTTCGAAATGTTCGAAATGTACTACTTAAAAAATGTAAAGCAAATCAGTGTAGATATGATTTGTCATGATATGAACCCTTGTTACACAGTTTCTAACCTGCTGAGGTGCCATTGTTGGCAATGAAGCCGGCCATGTCTATGGGCTTGCTGTCGATGGTCAGGTTCCTAATGCAGCCCACAAAGTCTCGGTTCTGTATGGGGAAATCCTCAGGGAGGTTTGGAACGCCACCGAGGAGCAAAGGTCCGGTGAGATCCAGTGACCTGCACACAAACAAAAAGATTCTAGAAGCCACGAATACAAAAACCCAAGTCTCCATTATATGGAATAATACAGTTGCATTAAATGTTTATGTGCATTCATATCTACATCTTTAGGCCCATTAGGCAAAAAATAGATGATAATGAGATGAGTGACTATTTTTAATGTATTTTTCCCCACGTTTTTTTAAAGAGAGAAAAAAAAACATCCGTTCAACCCTCAATCATCACATTTCAAAGAAAATAAAGACAAGATGATGAAAGAATTCGCTTTTTTTGGCGAACTAATCCTTCAGTATTGTTCACACAGTTAATATATACAGTATATACATATATATACACTATATACACATATATATATATATATATATATATATATATATATATATATATGTTAGGGCTGTCAAATGATTAATGCGATTAATTGCATCCAAAATAAAAAGTTGTGTTTTACAAAATATATGTGGGTGTACTGTGTATAATTATGTTATATATATAAATACACACACACACATGCTTGTATATATTTAAGAAATATTTTCATGTATATACTGTATATAAATGTATATATAATTTATATTATATATAAATATTTTATATATAAATAATATTTTTTTCTTAAATATACATGCATGTGTGTGTTTTTATAAAAATAAAATAATTATACACAGTGCACCCATATATATTATGTAAACACAAACTTTTATTTTGGATGCGATTAATCGCGATTAACGTTTGACAGCCCATATATATATATATATATATATATATATATATATATATATATATATATATATATACATACAAACTTTTATTTTGGATGCGATTAATATCTAATATTAAATACCTAATATATACACATATATATATATATAAATATGGTTCTCTCTAGTTTTGCATGTATTCTTTGTATGACAGTCTGGCCAAAATGATGTCCAGAAAATTTGGTATGTTTCACTGTGTATTGGAACACAAATAAAACCATTTGACTCCAAGCACAACTACACAATATGCTTGGAAATCTATAACAAATATTTCATGATATTTGAATACAAGGTGAAGATATTTCTACTATGCCGGCAAATTGGGTTAATGCCCTTCATGGCCTTTTTTCTTTTAAAACAGATATTTATCCAGTAATATATGCCAACATCTGGCAGCAATAGTCATATATCCATCATAGTCTATCATTTCATATCAGATTATGAAAATAATCTTGTACTTTCAAAGGAGGGTCTGTGAGAAAACCATTCACGAAAGAACCATTAGAATAATGTGCAGCTCTATTAAAAGGAGTGTGTTTTTTTTATTCAGAATTATATTTTTGTTTTATTTGAGAGTTTTATTGTCACCAGATATGCTGCGGTTTTGTATTTTCAGCATCTGGGCTTCACATTCTAATCTACAATTCATATTGTGACCCATAAATCCACATAGATCCGCAGGTTTATGGGTCAGCACTTATTGCAAGCGTGGTCTTACCCTAGCAGTTGCATTTCAGAGGCTTTACGGACCATATCTCCACTTAACTCACACAGATCTCCACCATCTAATACTGTGCTGTTCTCCACACAGAGAGACAATTAGCCTACAATGGCAAATCCCAGCTGCAGATAAGCCAAGAGTGTGTTCCCATTGTAGAGCCCATAAAACTTGTTTGACGTGAGACAGAGTGCAGATTGATGGAGATTAGGGGAAAAATGGAGTGTAATGGGAGAAGCAGAATGCTCTGTAATCTCCTTTAATGATCAGCTATTCAACACCCGTCGGTGGTTAGCATGCCTTCGTGTACTCAAGTTCCTCTGTCCCTTCACACTCTCCCTTTCAGCACACAGTATCATGTCCGTGAGGGCTTTAGATGGTGGAAACATGAATGAATGTGGGAGACAGAACTGACAGACTGGGAAGTGCAACTAATCAGGAAGGGATCACAAACTCAACATTAAAACTTATGAAATCACAATTCCTTAAAAACTCAATGTTTTGTAGTTACTGCAAGCCATTTTACTTCTGCAATGTCACATATTTCCGAAACAAGATGTTCCATAAGATTGTAGGTATTGTTCAGGCTATTTCTATTTCAAAAGGAAATATGTCAACCCAGAAAAGAAATCTGCCCTTAACATGCAACTTCATGATATATTTAATATCTGGGGACTCAATAAAATAACCTTTTTTAAATAAGTATTACAAGTATTATTAGTATCAATAATTAATTATTATTATTATTATATAAAATATTTTAAATGATGAATATCCTGTTTCACTTTAAAATACGCATGTATTGTGTAAGTTTCATGTTCACTTTAAGAAAACATTTATCTCTTTTGGCCTGTTTGGGTCAAAATGTTTCCAGGTTTATCACTATTTAAAAAATATATATATATATATATATATATATATATAATGTTATTATATATATTATATATTCTATAATATTATATAGTATCATTTTCAGAGTAACAATAAAGCAAATGGATAATTAAAATATATAAATAATATAATAATATTAATAACTATTATCACAATAATCAAAAAATATTTTTTTTCTTGTTAAATATCCTAAAACACTAAATACGCCACACTTTAGAAGTAAAAATGGTTGTAAAAGAAATCTCATGTTGACTTATAAAACACTTACTTCTTTTGTCCTGTTTGTGTACCACGGGCTGCACAGCTGTAGTTTCCAATCTGTCCCCCGAAACGCAGAGCCATGGCCACATCACAGTCGTCGACGGCAACCACTGCAACCTTTTCCTCAGAGGGGCCATGAGGGATGCCAAGACTCCCTATATTAGGCTTGAATTAAAAAAAAAAGTTGTGTCTTGTTAAAAACGTAATGGTTATACAAAGTTATTTTTTGGGCCCCAACAGTAATCTGGACACTAAAGCTTATCTTTAAACAATGTATGTAGTTTCTAAACACTGTTGATATTCAAGAGATTACATATTACTTCATTGTAGGGATACTCCATTTTTTCTGATATTTAGTATATCAGTAACCAGACAGTTCTGGTCTCATTGACTTCCATAGTAGGAAAAAATATATATACTATGGAAGTCAATGAGACCAGAAACTGTATGGTTACTGATATTCTTCTAAAATGAAATCGATCTAAATGCATTGGAAAACGGTAAAACTCAACTGTTTAACTCTGGGGGAGTTGTAAAATGAGCCTATTTCCAAAAAAGGTATCCCTTTAAAGAGAAAAAAAGTAAATTTCTAGTATGTCAAATGTAAATATGTTACATTTATTTACAGTACTGTTATAAATAGTTTTCTTTTTACAATAAAATATATAGATGCTTTTATAATTAATAAATGTGGATCCCTTGGGGAAAAAAGGATGTTATTTTTTTAAATCTAATGTTAAATTTTTAAATCTGATGTATCACACGTCTCATTAAACTTTTGTCTTAAATTGTCTTCTAAAATCCTAGAATTGAATTGCAAAGTTTGTGGATCAGAGCAACATTTCCACTCACACCTTTGTAAATGTGGAGATGATAGATTTTATTTGTCTGTAATCTCTAACACACAGCATGAGATGATTATTTACCCCTCTGTGAAATTCTGGCCTTCTCGGCTCATCTAATTAGATTATGCCAACGACACCCTGGCACAGAGGAGATACCAGACAAAGAGAGCTCATCATTTCATGTACAACCTCCCCAGAGACCCAAACGGCTTCCAAAAAAACAGCAGAAATTTGTATTATCATCTGGCAACACCCTTCCCCACGATTTTTGAACATTTCTCAGCTCATTAAAATTGATTTTGTGGTGCGAATGATGTGCTGAGTTCATCTTTGATGTCTGCCCTGTGGTGTTAAAACATTTCCAAGAGACAGTTTGGTGTGATGTGAACATCACTCGCTCCTGAAGACTCCGGTCACCTTTCAAACTAAGTCTATCTAGTTATCTGTGCAGCCTTTGCTGAAATAAAAGAGAAAGAAAACAGAGTAATATTTGTCTATGTTACCAGAACAACAACGATGATAAATTTCCTGCAAATTATTGCAACATAATAATTTATTATGTTATTATGCTGCCTATAAATCAAAGTGATAATTAATCAATTAATGACTGTCAATATTTATATTCAACATTGCAAAACAACTAATAACTAAAATGTTCATTTTTATATTCAACTCATTGTTATTGTATACGGTATGTGTACAATGCTACATAAATAAACCCAACTTAAAATTCAAATATTTATAAAATCGGATGCCATATTCCTCTCAGTTGCTCCCAGAGAGAAAATATTAAGAAGGGAATGTGAGAAAACTGATAAATTGATCAACAAAGGAAATCCATGAATGGGAGAATTCCTGTACTCTGATGCAATGAAGTGTCACGGAATAAATCCAACCATTCATGGCCTGAAGCGGACTACTCAGTCAACACCAGTCAATATAGCTTTAAAAAAAGGTGTGAAAACCTGTGAAAAAAACAGCTTGAGACACTTAACAGATCGAATACCATTCAAATATCATGTTTCTAATGCTATTAAAGTGGACGAACATCTCTTTACAGTTTTTACCAGGTGCACGATGAACATGAAGAATAGAAACTGATTCAGGATCAGAGTGTCATCATGACCCATAGTCACCGCACTCATAATAAGGATCCGCTTCCTTTGTAATGCCTTAATGATCCCAAAATCTCTGCTGCCTTGGGTCCAACATCGAAAATGAACTCAATGACAAGCTCAATGCCCACAGGAACACACATGCACATCGAATCCTCGACAACGGCTATTAACCTCCACCCTTGTAACTCATTAGCCTTTTTGTTTCAAATATCAAAACAACGGTTCATGGATTAAATATGAGTTTGTTCCTTTCCAAATGTGCTATTCAGAAAAAAACAAAAGCAAATCAGTGATCTGTTTCAGATAGGAAAACAAATGTATTGTGTTAGAAAAGGTTGGGCAACAATATGCTCTGTTTGGGGTCAGTGAAATCTAAAGCTATCTGAAATAGCTAAAAAATTATACTTTTTACATAAAATAAGGTATTTAAAGATTCTTCTTAATCATATGAGAACTGATTATAAAACAAATGTCATCTGATTATCACATTTCAAATGTCCTCCATGTCCTTCATGTTCTTCAGATAAAAATATGTATAAATGCAATTCATTTTACATGCTAAGCTTTTATTATTGGTGTAACCAGTGTAGAACTATACTGATGCCAATTAACCCTCTGCACGGTGTTGCCATATGGCAACATACCCTTTCTTTGGACATTTCTTGAAATTTGAAAGAAATATGAGCTCTTATTAATCTTAAATTCATGGTAGAACCTGGTGGTAACCAATGATATGCTTTGATGACATCACATGACAATACACACCCTTGCAATGTCATTCTTTTCACACACTTTTGGTGACTCCGGTTGCTGAAGAAGTGCTTGTGAATATGTGAAAATTTTCCTCAATTTTAAATATTTATTCAGAATTTAAAATTACAAAAAAGCATCTGGGGTAAGGTCTAATCTTTTTTCAATCATGTCAAATTGTTTTGATACTATTATTACTTTTTTACTTTTTTATTCAATAAAATAGGTATGTTGCCATATGTCAAAATTGTGCGGTAATGGAACAATATTGTGCCCATGCTAATGCAGAGTACCTTTGTATGGATGCACTGATATAGTTGGATGCTTGTATTCTACACTGATATATTTATATTTTATCCCCTTTCCACCAAGCAGCAACCGTCTTGACCGCTTTGATCAATGTTCTTGAAATAATCGTTTCACATTGAGTAGTTTTACTTGAACAGTTCTTATGAGTTTGCGTCAGATGTTTCAGAATTTGGTGTAAACAGAATGAGAACATGGATCTATCATGGCTTGTTACCACTGTGCAGGCTGGTGGTGGTGGTGTAATGGTGTGGGAGATGTTTTCTTTGAACACTTTAGGCCCCTTAGTACCAATTGGGCATCGTTTAAATGCCACAGCCTATTATTTCAAATTGGTTTCTTGAACATGACAATGAGTTCACTGTACTAAAATGCCCCCCACATGCAGCCACCAGAGCTCAACCCAATAGAAGTAATCGTTCCACATTGAGTAGTTTCACTTGAACAGTTCTTATGAGTTTGCACCAGATGTTTTGTTAATGTTGGTGAAATAATACTTGGAAAATTAGTTTCATATTTTGTACACAAAGCTCTTGAAAACCTTTTAAATAGTAAAAACTAATTTTATTCTGTAAAAGACAGGTCTGTAATCATCTATGAACGCCCAATGTTGCCATATGGCAACATATGTTTTTAATATATGCTAATTTGAGTCTATTTTATATATAATAAAACATTGAAATATTTTTCCCATGATTGCATAATAATGTGTGCAGTAGAGGGTCAATTTTGTTTTCTTTTTCATTTAGCAAGGTCAACTAAATACATTTCTTTTGAACTTTCTATACATCAAATAATCCTGTAAAAATCCAGTAAAATATTAAGCTGTTTTCAACATTGATTAAAAGTTGATTCTTGAGCAAACCAGCATATTAGAAGGATTTTTCTGAAGGATCATGTGACTCTGAAGACTGGAGTAATTATGCTGAAAATAATTATATTATTTAATAATAATAATATTCTTTCAAAAATCTACCTACCCCAAAACAGCAGTGCATCTGGCAACTAATATCAGAGGAACATTTAAAATGAATATTAAAAGAATCTGTAGTGAAAAAATCATTGGGGTCTCTGGACATCAAACATAAAAACAGTAAGTCTCAACAAACCATCAGGGATAAAGGACCACATTAACTGCCAAACTGTGAATAATGCAAAAACCTTTCCATCAAAGGATTGTTTGTAAAAATCAGAGTAGGCAGTCACTTGCTGAGACACTTTAACTTGAAGAATAACACTTCAAAGAATCACTGCATTACAGCTGCGCCCTGTTGTGTTTGCTTATTATTACTCAAGGTACATATCTGAAAGCGTCTTCAAAGACAACTCGAGTCTATAGACAAAATAACACACAGGTTGAACTTTTGGAAAGCAAAGATCAATGGGGTTAAACAGAAGTGATTTAGATAGTTTTTGAGACACCATTTCACAATATGGTATGGCAGACAATTCAACCAAAAACTTTCGGACATCAAAATAGAAACGGCCGATAAAGTAAGACCCGAATATGTAATAATGTTTGCCAAAACATTTATGTATTTAAGGGTTAAGGGCCTCCTTAAATTGTGTGTATTACTTAAAATAAATACAACCTCATGTTATGTCAATCACACTTGCACACTGCCTCCGAAACTTTCGTCCGTCATAAAAAAATCTAATCAGGTTCGATTTTCTGTGTTTTCGCATCCGTGGCAAGCAGTTTGAATGGAGTTTGAATGATGTTTTGACAATTTAGAGCCACCAAATAACGAATACGAAAAACGCATACGAAAATTATGGACTCAGTGTGCAATGGCCTTTAATTTCACCACAACCTTACCATTCGGTAATATTATCTTTCATAGTTTTATTTCATGAAATAAAAAAAGCATTCTGGAGATTTGCAATAATAGGCTGGGTGTTTTTATGTTCATATGCAGCAAAAAAGGAAAAAAGCGTGCCATCTGGCGCTTTTAGAAACTCCAAGTGTGTCATTGTAGTCCCAGATTAACTCAACAGGGGGTTTGCTATTGTCTGCGTCCCTGATCAGACTATATTGAGCTTGGACTTGTTAAATGACAGGGTTAAGGGGGAGATATAGCCACAATGGAGCAAGTAGACATACGCATGGGGAAAAAGGACATTGAATCTAAAAGACGGCTTTAGGGTCTGATCTTCCATAAGAGTTTACAAGTGTAAATGGTGCTCCAATCCAATAATACACTCCTGAACTTGTATGCTATCGTTATATTATAACATGTTGGATGCTACTACTGGTCTCAGTGAGATTTACAACTTGTGTTGGGCTTTAGTCCAAAGAAATTATGGACCATCAAAAAGAGAAACCTTCAGCATTTTGACTCAAATTTGACTTTGAGTTCAAAACACTTTCTTTTTTTTATTTAATTGTTTACAAATACTGTTTTAAAGTAAGGCAGCATGTAAATAAAGTTAAAGGTCACTTAGGAGCATAAGAAGGGGTTAATGAGAGCTTAATGCATTCAAGCAGAATTAATTGCACTTGTAATTACAATAGGTTAGGCTTTCGCAATTAAGCAACAACAACTTGAGAACTACTGTTTTAAAACATGAAGAACAAGGATTGAACACCTTATTAAATAATACTAACTCTATGGGTTGCAAAATACTTTTAAAAACAAGAGGCTGTGTAATAAGACACCCAGGTAAAAGAGAAGACACACCTAGCTTTTGGCTGTGAAACATGACACATGACGAATTACACACGCACCAAACTTCATGAAAGCTACATTTCAGCAAATGAAATATGAGGGTCGAAAAACTGAACAGGATAAAAGACGTAGAAATACAAGATGTTTCTTTTGAGCAGAGTTCTTAGATGGTGCTGTGAACTTTGATACAGCTAGAGATGCCGCTAATATCACGTGTCTTCTTTCATGAAATATGGACACAGAGGCAATGATCTCATCAAGAAGCACACGACTTGAGACTTTCGTCTGGCATAGGACCAACACATTCACAAAGTACAATCAGAACAAATTTGTGCAAGTTCTTATAATGCATTGCACAATCAATGCAATTATGTACTTAATACATTTTGTAACAACGTAAACAGCAATTCATTTTGCTAAAGCTTCTTGAATTGACTTTCCAAACACATGAACTACATTGACCGCCCTTTCTCATTGTGTTCAGTACAAATGACTTACCTTGTTGTAGTAATGTAGATATACAGTGTGCCATTGTCCATTGCTAACCCCACCAGCTACAAATGGAGTCACTGTGGTTTTAGATTCTCCTAAACAAAAATAACAGGAAAGAGGAAACCATTCTTCAGTAATTCTGCTAGTGTTAATCAGATTGCATATATATAGAGAGTATAGCTTAACACAATTTGCAATACAATATTCCCAAATAACTAAATTCCAGACTAACAAAATGGCTCCAAAGCACCTTGAGTATTTTAATATGTGTGGCATTTTTCCAGTCTAGTGGACAAAATAAGTAAATCATTATCAAGGAGATAATGGTAGTCAGCACTTTCTCTCTACATGCACTGTTAAATATCATAGTTGTTTATATATCTCTCCAACTTAATTAAGTTGAGTGATAGCTGAGCAAGCTGGGATGGACCTTTGACCTCTAAGGGTTCATAATTTACCAGAATCACTGTGTTGTTTGATGTTTTACATTCCAGGACAGTGGAGGAAATGCCTTTCACTGTCTTTATTCTCAGCTCATGTGGACGGGTGACCCTCAGTATTGTGGTTAGACGTAACAAGCATCTGCTAATACTAGGACTCTCTAGAGATGAATTCCACTATCATGTTTCCTTTGGAAAAAACTTTGACCTGTTAAAAAGACGGGACGTGGTATTTCACGCACATTGACTAGACAGTAACTCTTGTTGATGTGTGAGGTTTAACAAAACAAAGGAACAGGTAGACAGAGGAAGTGTGTGTTAATGCTCTTTGGCCACCTGCTTCCTTTGGCACAGCTCTGGGTGAGCAAATACGCACTAATGTTTGGGATTTGACACTCGAAAAAAGTAGATATTCAGGACTCTAAGGATTTGTTCAGGCGATTGAAAACCAGTTAGTTGTTAGAAGTTTGAGCAACAAAACAAAAGTCAAAACTACAAACTCAGATAGAAATATATGTAGTTTAATCGCGATTAATCTGTCAAATGATTAATCGCAATTAATCTGTCAAACGATTAATCGTGATTAATTCGCATCCAAAATAAAAGTTTGTGTTTACATAATATATGTGGGTGCACTGTGTATAATTTGTATATATATATATAAATACACACACATGCTTGTATATATTTAAGAAATATTTTCATGTATATACTGTATATAGATTTATATATAATTTATATTATATATAAATATAAATATTTTATATATAAATATTTTTTTCTTAAATATACATGCGTGTGTGTGTATTTGTATACACAAAATAATTATACACAGTGCACCCACATATATTATGTAAACACAAACCTTAATTTTGAATGCGATTAATCGCGATTAATCGTTTGACATTTTTTTTAAATGCATTGGTTTCTTGGGTATTTTTATTAAACAAAATGATTGGGTACTGTTCTTACAAAAATCTAAATTATTTACATGTTTTAAAACTAAAATATAGATGAATTAAATGAGTGCCGTTTAGCAATAAAAGTCAACTACTTACCAGCAGAGAAGGTCAGCTGGATTTGCTCTTCAACAATTTCAATCGCAATGAAATCATGCCTTTCATTAAACCTGCCATTATAAAGCAGCAGACCGTTTCTCTCCCTGGTAGCAAACCTATGGATGATAATAAAAAAACAATATTCAGAACCTAAATGCATCATAATTAGCTTGTTCAATTCAAAGTGTACAGTAAGATCCACAAGCTATTTAAAAAAAATCAAAAAGGTTTTAAAAAGATTTCTCATATTTTCATCAGACATTCTATTTTAATAAATATTCATTTGTGATCCACCGATCAAGAGTCCAGGAACATCCTAAGATCACTCACAACAAAAACATGCATGATTGACAGGAGAGTAAAAAAAGATAGGGAGTGGAGGAAAAGGAAGTGATAAAAGCTGCCAAGAGACACAGCTAGAGGTAATGACGCTGTAATGGACGGGGAAACTGATACTCTGATGTTTGCCAACCTCTGGTATCTCAGTTGGCCCTGTGGTGAGGGCACCTGGGATTTTTGCAGTGAGAGGTGTCAGATAGCACATGGCAAAGGGGCAGACTGCACAGGAAGTAAGAACAAAGAGTACCTCAACAGCACGCAGCATCCTGTTTTCATGTTTGCCATGAGGAGAACTTGTGTGGTTGGTATGCATCCGTGTCTAATTTGCTAGATTGGTTACATGGTAATTACTAAATGGCATAATGGGAAAGTAAGGAAACAGGTGTTTACCCTTAGAAAATGTTGGTTTTCCCAGCAGGATATTTTTTATAACTGAACTAAAATGTAAAATAAATTATACTATTAAATATACTATTAAATTTTAAATGTGTTATTTTTACAAATAAAATTAATAATTGTATTTATCATCATTAATTAATTAATCATTAAAGATGTTTTTATATATATATATATATATATATATATATATATTTGATAAATAAATGTTTATTTATTATTAATACATTTTAATATATTTATAATTTAATTAGAAGATATGTTTGTTTTTAATAGTATTCAAATATTATTTAACTAATAATATATATATATATATATATATATATATATATATATATATATATATATATATATATATATATATATAATTTATCAAAGATATTTTAAAAGCATTAAAATATTATCTTATTAATTACATTTATCATTTTATTATTTACTATTAGATCTTTTTATTCTAATTTTATTAAAACTTATTAGGGCTGTCAAACGATTAATCACGATTAATCGCATTCAAAATAAAAGTTTGTGTTTACATAATATATGTGGGTGCACTGTGTATAATTATTTTGTATATATATAAATACACACACATGCATGTATATTTAAGAAAAATAAAAGATTTATTTATATATTATATAATATACATTTTATATAAATCTATATACAGTATATACATGAAAATATTTCTTAAATATATACAAGCATGTGTGTGTATTTATATATATAAAATAATTATACACAGTACACACACATATATTATGTAAACACAAACTTTTATTTTGCATGCGATTAATCATTTGACAGCCCTGAAAATTATATTTTATGAATATGTAAAACTGTATTGTTATTACGGAATATTTTAATAGTATTTTATGTATTATTAGTTATTATAAGATCTTTCATTTTAATAGTATTGAATAGTAATAAAAAATAATGTTAACCCTCGGCTAATAGACAATGTTGTCTAGAGAGGTAAGAGCACGGATGGACGGATGGATGGATGACGGAAGTGATAGATGGTGTAACTCTAGAGGGTTTACTGACATGAAGGAGAGGGTGAAGTGGAATCTCTGCCTCAGGCCTCTGAAGGTGACGAAGGACTGTCCAGGGAAGCTGCGTGTGGTCATCTACAATAGGGCTTCTCTGTACTCGCCGTCAGGACACTGGCACAGGAAACCTCCCACCAGAAGGTCCACACACCTGCCTCCGTCTCTACACACACCTGGAACACAGCGGCCTGAGCGCATGTTCACCTCACAGCGCTCTCCTGAAAGAAAATACCAGAGAAACATTACTACAACAAACTGTTTTATAGGCTTTCTGAAGAAAATACGAGTGGTGTGAAAGTTGGTTGTCTAGGGTATTGTTGCCAAGGTGTTGCTGTGAAGAACCTTTTTCCATAATAGAGAACCTTTGTGCATTGAAAAGATTCCATGCATGTAAAAGGTTCTCCATAGATGCCAATAAAGAACCTTTATTTTAAAGAATATAAAAGGCTCTACTGTGATAGAATTTGCAGACAAAAGTTCAAGTTGTTACATTCTGACACACTCCACTTTATGGATGCTAAATGGTGACAGAATTTCATTTTTATTGAACTAATTATTTAATAAAAATCAGGTCCTGGATGCTGATTGGTCCTTCCATTAATGCTAAAAGAGGTAACAAACCCACATTTCATACGTCCACTGACACATACTAAGCGCAATTCAGCCATGGAACTCAATTTCAGATAATAATTGGAAACTTGTTCCCTTCACCCAACCTTCTAACCCAGCTACTTGAGTGAGCTTAGTTTTAGTTCCAACAGGACAAAGGCTTCCAGTTCAGTCCAAACGAGAAGGCTTCAGAGAAAGCGTTGACCACCATGTCCTCTTTGCTTAGTGATTCCAGGCAGGCTGCTGTGCTCACTGACCCTGACTAACCTTTGTTCATACTCTAAAGAAACAAGACCAAAGCCAAGCAACAGAAGAACAATGAAAGAGCCCTGGTGGTCTGTAAGACACCTGTTATGCTCCACTAGCCTCATAACGGGACATGAGATCTGGGGTGAACCAATGACGGCTCGCCATTGGAAAATGCATTGGAAAAGTGACATCATTCACATTGTTACCGGTAGATTTTGCCAGAGGGTTCCTTTGATATTTATCACAGTAAATTATTGTGTTAGGGACATTTGACCAAATTAAGATTAAATTCAAGCATAGATAGCACAGGACACAGAAACATGCCGATAACTATCTTCCCAAAAATCCATCATCATGCTGACAAATGCAGTAGCTGTGGAACAAACATCTGAGGTTTGCTTGGAGGACTTTACCTTGTTGCGCTTGTAATCCTGTAGCTCTGATTCGGGCCAGCTCAGTGTGCACACTATTGTGTACCTGCCATTACCTTGACAAGATCTGGGCCCAGAGGAACTATGTCAACTGGGACACACAAAAGAGGTTCCAAAGAGGTAATGATCCAAATGTCGGTCAGATAATCCCTCATTTTAGAGGAATTACAGGAGACATTACTCTGTAATGAGAGAAACCCATGAGAGGAACTACAGAGGCCACTGTCAACACCTCTAGTTATGACCACATACTACCTGAGGGCTTGACAGGGCAGAGGTTCACTACTCTTTACTGTAGTTCAGAAACCTGAGCTGACAAACAGACAGAAGCTGTCAAAGGGAATGATCCAGTGCGGGAGCTCTGAACCTCGGGAATACCGTTCCTGCTGTCAAACTTACACAGGATAATTCCTTCCAACAAGAGCTTATCTCCATTCAAGTTATGACAGAATCCAAAACTAATG
Source organism: Hybognathus amarus (assembly GCA_030378365.1). Lineage (NCBI taxonomy): Eukaryota > Metazoa > Chordata > Actinopteri > Cypriniformes > Leuciscidae > Hybognathus > Hybognathus amarus. The sequence goes on from JAQIUQ010004219.1 coordinate 259,882, forward strand.
GCGCTCTCAACCGTCTGAGCAACTGAGAAGATGACAATTTGTCACCAATTTGAAATCAACCATACTATATCAAAACACAGGTTATTGATATTTGTGGTGTTTCCAAAGGCACACATACATAGCCTAACCATAGCTTAGAGATGTAAATAAACCCTAAACCTAAGCATTAAAAGTCAGCAAGCAACCTCAAACCCTGCCGTTTGTTGAGAAGAGGTGTTGTATTTACCTTTCTAGGCAATCAGACTTGGCTGGCGATGAAATCGGTTAATTGTTGTGTGTGTGCGCGATTCGTAATTTAATTGACAATGCCTTTTAATTCTGAATTCATTTCCTGAATTCAAATTTAATTTCAATTTAAGTGGCAAACAGGATACAATTCAAATTTGAACTGACATTCAAAGAAATTCATGTAACTGAAATGTTAAACTAAAACAAACAGATTCGACCAAACCCTAAAAACAACCCAGAACTACCAGAACACCCTTAGCCTGGTTAAAACCAGACCATTGTCAGTTATAACTGAGTTATGGTCTGGCAAAGCATCATAGACAAATCATTTCCAGAGGGGCGTCACCAACGGACGTCGAGGATAGACCTAAAACCAATCAGAGCGATGAAGGAGATGACGTTTTCTCTCGAAGTGTTGTTCTTTGCTCGGTTTTTAACCAAAAGAAAACGCTCAAATCGCTTAAAACAGACGCAATAGCTGATTCGAGCGAGTGATGTTCGACGTCGGCATCCATCTTTGTAATGTAGGCTACAAAATCTGCTTCAAAATCCCAGCGCTGTCGTCATCGTGTAAAGCCCGCCCCAACGTTTCTGATTGGTGCCGCGATTTCTGCGAACTGGAAATGGGTTTGAATGAGCTCTTTGCCAGACTATCTTTCAGAGCAAATCTAAATTTGCCAGAAGTTGTCTGGGTTTTCCCAGGCTAAGAACACCCTAGCAACCACATGACATCAACCTAGCAACCACCCACAACACCTTAGGATTGTGGCACCACTCAGATTTTCTTCTGAAAATATAACAAATCCAGTTAGAAAATAATCTGACATTCCTTCTTGAACACTTTATCAAATAATCTAAAAATAAAAGCATAATTAACAGATACTGACCTGTAAAATCTTGCGGGCATTCACAAGTGAACCCCCCTCTCGGCTGCGGCACTTCCCGTTGTTCTGACACGGGCCTGAGTAGCAAAGGTCCACCTCCGTCTCACAATAGTCTCCGGTGAATCCGTCAGGACATCGACACCGGTAACCCGTTCACGGGGTGTATGGGCCTGAAAAGAACCGTGTTGGATGCCACGAAGGGAGCCGGTACTGTCGAACTTCAGAACGGCTACACACTTCATGTAGTTCTCACAGGGCTCACGCAGACAGATGTTATCATCAAACGGCAGGACGTGCTGAGTTGAGATTAGTGTCAACAAGGTGCGGTTAAGGTACATCTGCTCCTGCAGTTCCTCTGATGGGAAATACCGTCCCGGAGCTCCACCCGGGAGCAAGGCAGAGAAAGTGACGTTGAGAATGCTACCGCTAACGTCCGTATCATTTTGGACGTTGAAGACGAAGACGCCATCGGGGCTGGTGGACAGGACCGCGGCTACACCTTCAGTGAAGAGTGAGAGCAGAGGGGAGAGGAAACGCTCCTGAGACATGTTCTCCAGACGAACAGTGATGCTGTTCGTCAACATGTCATCTGTAATGATGGTCACACGTAGGGTGCAGAAGGCTGAGACCTGGTGGAGTCCATCTGGGAAGACACAAAGGGACTCGATTAATGTTTAAACCCAAATGAATGCCATGTCGGGAGCTGGCAGGTGGTCAGTTTACATTCTTGTGAGTGAGAACTTTATGAACGTGCTTGAACATGGAGCTCAATTCATGTTGCAATGTGATTATTCACCCACTTCAACCTTCACACTGTTTGAACAGCAATACAACAAGCTTCCTGACAACCAATGCAATGCATATGTGACCTCAAAAGGTTTGTTGTGGAGGAGGTGTTGATTGATTATCGGTTGTAATTTTTTTACAAGGAAAAATATAAATATAATATTCAGATCATTTGAATACAATAAAATAATATATCTAACACTACAAAAATACTGCAAAAAAGTACATGTAATGCTGCTTGTATTATTATTATTATTAGTAGTAGTAGTAGTATTAATAATAATTAAGGATGCACTGATGAAAAATGTTTGTCTGATATCAATAACCGATAATTTTTTATATTTGAAAGCCGATAATCGCTATATTAGGCGATAAACAAAAGTCTCAAGATTAAAAGCCATGTCCCAAGCACACAATTATAATGTTCTCATTATGATTTTATGTAGCCTATATGAAAGACTGTATTTTACTTTTTTGAAGCGATTCCAAACATATTTCAAGCTATTCAAAAACCATCATGAAGTGTCTCAGCTAAAGGACATAATAAATTATTTATTGGCTTTAATATATCAGCCAAATTTTCATGCATTCCTAATAATAATAATAATAATAATAGTAGTATGTTAAATAAACAAATTAATTAATTGTATTGCATGTGCTATTGTTGTTGATATATATATAAGTATGTTTTGAATATTATTTCAATTTATTTGTAATAAATAAATTAATAAAAAAATTAAAAAAGAATTTATACTTATATTTTATTTTTTCTGTTTGTGTGTGTGGTAGTTCCATTTAGCCCTTAAACCGTATTCACTTTATAGCCCTTAATCCTGTAATTCTGGACAAATGTGGGCACAGAGGACTCAGGTATGTTCCTAATTTTTTATTTTTTTTTGGGGGGGGGGGGGTATATGAATTTATTTACTTTAAAAAGTACCATATTTTTTATGTAAATTATGCTTATTTTAATGTTTTATTTTAAAAACATTTTTAACTAAATTAAAATATCATTCCAATAAGTTCTTAGAGCTAAAGCCTAAAGATGAAGTGATTTTTGCTGTCACCTGGTGTCTTATTTTGGCTTATTTTAGAATGCTCTAAATTATAGTTTTTCCCATTCATTTCTATGCGAGCCCATTTCGCCATCAGAAAGAAAATAATTGACCTTACTTTTCATTTATCGCCACTTAATCATTCCCAAATGTTTCCGAGCAAAAGTGTTGTGTTGTACATCTGGCCAGTGTGTCACATTTGCCCTATCCTTTTGTTTGACAGGCATTGTTCATGGTCCAGCGTATTCTTAGTCCCAATTACGGGCTCCTAGTGTAAAGGGCCCCTATGTCATGTGAATAGAGAGAGCTATAATTGCAGGACAATGAGGACATGTTTCCACTCTGTTACACTGTCTTTTCACATACTGTCAGCTAAGCCAGACATGCAGTTGCAGACACAACAAGGAGTTTCTCTTTCTGCACGCACACGCATTTGCACATCCACACAATAATGCCATGCATCACTTTTATTACTTTACTCACATGCACAAACACAACAGTTGAACAAGTCACGTCACATTAAATTAAATTTAATCAATTAAGTCTAACAAATATACACCCTTTTTATTTCCATGATATATATTATAACAGTTTATATGAAATATTATATGAAATAATTGTTAAATAGGAATTCTTAGAAAAATATATTCTAAAAAAGCCCAATAGTGATCATCACAGGCATTGGTAATTAAAAATATATATTTGCCAGACAGTTTTTCATCTTCTATTTTTTAACTGTAGAAATATCTTGACATAAATTATTTTGATTTATGCAGTTAATTCAATTAATGGTGTAATCAATTGACAGCCTAAAACTGCATTAAACATGGAGTGTCCTGGCAAGCTTGCGATCTTGGCAAATCACAAATTTGTCACTAACCGCAATTTTCCCAGACGTTTGTGTGAGAGGAACGGCTTATAACAGGTCACATCCTGCTCCATTGTGTTCATAATACTCAATAATCCCATAAACTACTTAACTAAGTTTCTTTTAAATATGCTTAGTAAACTTTGCTAAATTGTGTCAGAAATCTGATCCTTATATGGAGAAGAACGCAGTAATGTACATACTAAGTGGTTGTTTTTTGCCTTTTCTTTAATGAGGTGTGCAATAAAATCCCAACTTTGTATATTATGGCCACTCTCAAATGCATTAAGTCTCTCCCTCTCTGTTGACTCTCTTACCAGTAATTGCTATACAGTACATAACAAACACTCTGGCATATGATAAAATATAGACACACTTTACATTAGATCACAGTACTGATAAACATTGATCCAAGCACTTTAAATGTGCAGACAGCACTACTGCTGAAAATGTAACTTAGTTCATTTATCCAGTAGTTCATAGTTCCAACTGTAGTATTCATATAATGGACTTCAATGGGAACCAAACGATTCAAAGTCCAAATGAGAGTTTCAGTACAGCTTCAAAGGGCTTTAAACAACACCAGACGATGAATAAGGGTCTTATCTAGTGAAACGAGCTGTCATTTAAAAAATGAATAAAAAAGTTTAAGTTTTATAAGCACAAATGCTCGCCTTGCTCTGTTCTGTGATGAGCGTTCGTGACTCTCCTGTTCAAACTTGTTCATCAAAATGAACAAATATTTTTTCAAGTCATGACTCGAAGGGTCCTAGATAAAACCCTTATTCATCGTCTGGTGTCGTTTAAAGCCCTTTGAAGCTGCACTGAAACTCTCATTTGGACCTTGAACCGTTTGGTTCCCATTGAAGTCCATTATATAGAGAAAATCCTGGATTGTTTTTATCAAAAACCTTAATTTCTTTTCAACTGAAGAAAGAAGGACGTGGACATCTTGGATGATATGTGGGTGAGTAAATTATCAACAAAAGTTTTTTTTAAAAGTGAACTACTCCTTTAAAACTGTGTAGTCATCAAACATGCAAAACCTCGTTATTCCCACAAGAAAAAGTGAAACAGATCGTTCCCATAGTTGTCCTACACTGAACAGGCCTACAGGTATGATCCTGGATCCTCTCCAGGAAAAAGCTTGTACAAAGAATGATAAGTCTCTAAAATCTTCCTCTACAACCAATTAGGGATCGCTGTGTTAATATGAATTTCATACACAAGTGTGGGTGGTCCAGAGCAGAAACTGATTCCAGAGACAGCAGAACCAGAAATCAAAACATTTTACAATCATTCGTTTAAATGGAATAACTTGTTATTGCACTACAGGAAGTCCAGCTTCAACAAGTCCCTCAAAACTGACTGTGGAGATTATGACACTAGCTAAGTAAACTACACTGAAATGTTCACAGTTTCACTTGGCAACAAACTCCTTTGCAAAACCACTGAGCTGTGACAGTGTTTACAGCCTTTGTAGAGAGCAAGTGTCGCGTTCAGTTTTCTTTTCGAACAATCTGAGAATGAAGGCAAACACACAGAGCAGCTTTTCGGCATAGTGTTTTCCAAGGGAAAAGGCCAAACAGTCTGTGCAAAGATAATACTTCAGTGTAGTTTAAATACACACTCTAAAGACACTTACTCGCAGGAGCCGACCTGCAAATGAACACAGTGGGAAGTTTAGAGGTTATCACCTCACTGTTAAACTGTCCTACCTCGGTTTCCTGGTTACCAACTACTATGTGGATGACGTGAATCAGAAATCTGAGTCTAAACGCCTATTTCCACACACTCATAATTTGTATGAGATGGTAATATCATATGATATAACTTGCCTCATAAGAAAAGTACAATTTAAAAAAAATTATAATCATGGTTTTGTTTTAGGTTTGGGTCACGCATTTGTGTACGACTTCGCCATTTCCTACAAATGTTTGCAACTTTTCATGATTATGGTTGCCTTTCACACAAAGAAACTTTGCTTTCCATTTATTACTTAAAGCACACTTTACGTAGGCTTACTTTGATACCAAAGCAAAAACTAATTACAAGCATAGATAAACACAACAAAGTTACAAAAAAGTAAGGTCTAACTGTAGTGTATGTATTCAGGTACAGACGTGAAATAATTAGGCCTAAATGTAAAGTAATAGTGTTCACAGTATATTAAATATTAAATATGGATACATTTTTTATTAAAGCTGTGTTTTGTTGTTTGATTAAAAACAATGACTTAGACAGCAGCAGGTATTTTGACAATAGGTTGCTGTCACTTTAAGACCGAATGCACAGATCTATGGATCTCACAGAAATCAATGTTACACATCTGATTTCTTTCTCAACTGTTTACATTCACTTAAAGACACAACCGACTGTGTTTAGAAGATACTTGCCCGAAGACTGGCATTTTGACATAATTTTGTGTGTATGTGAAGAGAAGAATGAATGTGCGCACAGGCTCATAGCCAGAATTGATGGTGAACCTTAGCAATTAAACCAGTGAAACACATACGTAAGGATTACGGAAACGATTAAAGGGATAGTTCACCCAAAAATTCATTCATCTTCGTAACACAAATTAAGAAATTCTTTTATTAAATCTGAGAGCTGGATCACTCCTGCATACTAGTCTATAGGCTTCTTGAGGGATTGAAACTTGCCGGCCTCGAAAAGTTATTAAAGACATCGTTAAAATAGTCCAAGTGACTACAGTGGCTCAATTTTAAGTTAATCAAACGACGAGAACACTTTTGTGCGCAAAAACAAACAAAAATAACGACTTTATTACAACTATTCATTTACTTCTCTCTTTGCCTCGAGTCAGGTTACTAGTTTAATAGCGAAAGCTTCTGTTATTGTTCGTCACACGCATCACGCACATGACCAGCGTCGGCCAATAGTGAGCCTACGTGTGACGTAGCTCTACGCTATCACACTACATTAACTAACTAGAGGCCCATAGAGAAGGAAGTGAATAGTTGAAATTAAGTTGTTATTTTTGTTGTTGTTTTTTGCGCACAAAAAGTGTTCTAGTCACTTGATAAGGTTAAGATTGAGCCACTGTCGTCACTTAGAACTATTTTAACGATGTCTTTAATAACTTTTCAAAGGCCGAACAGTTTCAGTCCCTCAAGAAGCCTATGAACTAGTATGAAGGAGTGATCCAGCTCTCAGATTTCATCAAAATATCTTAATTTGTGTTTCCGAAGATGAACGAAGGTCTTCAGGGGTTGAAACAACATGAGGGTCAGTAAATACTGACAGAATTTTCATTTTTGGGTGAACTAACCCTTTAACCCGTGTATGGCACATCTGAATGTGAATGAGATTTGAGCTGCATTGGAAGAAAAGTTTGGTAACTCTTTTTTTAAGGTGATGTAGTAACATGTTACGACATGTACTTACTATAGTAATAACACTAAATGATGCATAATTACAAGTAACTAACCCTGACCCTATAGTAAACACATGTAGTACTTGCTGAGTACTTGTTTGCGTAAGTAAAAATGTAACTATGTCACCTTAAAATAAAGTTTCAGCAAAAACAACTTGGAAGACTTTAAAGTCATATGGGCTGAATTTAGGCTTGATTGTACAGAAAAAACAAACAATGTGAACATTCTGCTAAACGGAAGAAAGGAAGCCATGCGGGTTTAGGTGGCATGAGGTTGAGTAAATGATGACAGGATTGTCATATTCAGGATGATCTAATGCTTTACATATGGAGTGTCATGGGGTGAGAATACAAAATGTTGAATACAAACACATCAGTCTTAATTGTCTCTTTTCAGTCATCTGTCCTGAAATGCTTCCCAAAAAGCATGTGGGAACATTCAGTTGGACAGCTGATTGGCAGTTGGCTGGTGCAAAAGTAGCAGGGACTCACAAAGAACTCCTGCCAAGTGCCAAAGCATCAGTTAGCCAATGCCAAGACACATGTCCTGCTTCACTGGCAGTGGCCACAGCAACTTCACGACTGATGGCTGACCTAAATATTTGCTGCGAAGCTGAGCCAACTGGTGCCCGTCGCACAATAGGCACAGCTGAGAGAGGGGCTACTGAGAGCACACGGCAATGAGGGCAGGGCTGTCCCCTTTCGAAAAATCATAAACGTTTTTTAAAAAGGACTTCAAATATGGAAGTCAATTTGCACCACATAAGGAAAAAAATGCTTTGGTAAATAATAATTAAGAGTTAAAGTTAAATTATGACATAAGTCATAATTATGAGATGAACAGACAAAATTATTAAATAAAAAACAAAATTCTGACATACTAAGTCAGAAGTATTAGATAAAAGGACAAGGTTATGAGATATTTCATCATAATTATGTGAAAAACAAAAAAAATGTCAGCCTTCTAATATAAAAAAGTCAAAATTATAAGTTAAAAATAATGATAAATAGTATAAATTGAGAATTATGACATACAAATTCAAAACTAGTCAAAATTATGAGATAATACATTTAATGAAATGTGTCAAAATTGACACACCAAATCAGAATTTTGCTATGAAAGTCCAAATAATGACATACAATGAAATAGAGATAAATACGACAGTTGAAATTATCATATACTGTAAGTCATAATTATGAAAGAAAAAAAAATTATGACAAATATGAAACGTAAAAATAGTGGAAATTCAATTGCACAATTAAATATCTAATATCAAATGATGACCAATTAAAAAATATTAGGGCTATCAAACGATTAATTGTGATTAATCGCATCCAAAATAAAAGTTTGTGTTTACATAATATATGTGGGTGCACTTTGTATAATTATTTTATATATATAAATACACACTCATGCTTGTATATATTTAAGAAATGTTTTCATGTATATACTGTATATAGATTTATATATAATTTATATTATATATAAATATTTTATATAAAAATAATATTTTTTTTTAAATATACATGTATGTGTGTGTATTTATATATATATATATATGCAAAATAATTATACACAGTGCGCCCACATAAACACAAACTTTTATTTTGGAATGCGAATTAATCATGATTAATCATTTGACAGCCCTAAAAATATATTAAAAGTAGGCCCTATCTGCTGGGTATTCATAAATATTCATCATGTACGTGGTTAAGGAGAGATACCCTGATATGATTGTAAAGCACTTTGAGTGTACAGTGCATATGAAACGCTATATAAATGCCTACTTCATTGACTATATATTTGTTCATTTTTAAAGAAAATATTTTTCTCTGGTCATCAGCGACAGCACGCCACTTTAACATTCAATGCAATCAAAGTTTTGCTTGTTTCTTGCTCTGCTAAACATCTATCCTACATTCAAGCCGTGCATTCCTTCTTAAGGCCTATTAAAAGCTTTCTCCCTGGCATGGCTTGTGTGGAATGTGGTAAGTTGCACTTGAGAAGTTAATGAACAAAGCATCTTTCAAGAGAGTGCATGGTCTAAAGTGCCTGATAATGGAGCCACACCTTTGGCCGGCCTCCCTCATGAATCTGTTGTGAATCTTGTTAACATCATCTGTGGCAGGTCTGCTTTGATCCCTTCAAGCACATACATAAAACAGAGGGGAGCACAGTGAAGTGGAACCCTGCAAGGTGTGGATTTTATGGGTAGAACTGTTAATGTTGCCCGAGGCCAAGAGACATGAAGGTGCTTCTGCTTGGTTATCCATTAGTATTGTCTTTGAGGATTGAAGCACTTATCAAATATTAATACCAGGCATTAAATGCCTTTATTTAAAAATGCATATGCCACAAAATACTAAGAAACTGGAAGCTTCCGCCTTCATTACTCTGCATTAGATGAGCTCATCCAAAACCCTTTTAGAAATTGAATGCAATTTCAATTATAAACTCCTTGCTGAATAAAAATATGAATTTCTTTTTCTAAAAATCTTACTGACATCAACATTTTTTGTAGTTGTGGACCACTTTTATAATGCTTATTGACCTATTTTCGAGCTTGGGAGACATATCCTGGTCACTGTTTGCTTTCATTGCATGTAAAAGTGCAGCTTCTACATTCTGTTGAACGTCTCCTTTTGTTCTCCACAAAAAGAAAAAAGGTCATATGGGTTTGGAACATGAGGGTGAGCAAATGACTACAGACATTTCATTTTTGGGTCAGCAGCTTTAAAACTTTGATTTAAGTAAACTGCGATAGTTGTATACAATTCTTAAGATTAAACAAAGAATTTGCCGTGATTGCATCATCATTTCATTTAATTGTTAAGGAAGGAATTCAGTAGCTTAGCATTAGCGTTAGAGAAGATAATGCCCAGTTTGCCCTTTGTACTCGTGCAGTCCAATGAAAAACCTCCATACACCATTCCTGACTCTTTTTCAAATAGTCTTTTGTGTCCAACGGCAACAGCTTGTGCCTGGAAATTAAGAACAGTGCTCCAAAGCTCTATTTATGAGTAACACAAACTCTGCAATCATTACCAAGCTTTGTCTCTTTTGATATAAAAATCTACTTCGTGCAAGTATTGTGATCCGGAATATTGTTTCACTGTCACGCAGGTACACCTACACCGTCACAACATCTGGCCTGACTGACAAGTTTAGCAGTTGCTGTTCTGATCTCTGCTCTTTCACCAGACAGACACCAAGGGAGTGCAAAAACCTCTCTCTTCTTTCAGCTGTGTCCTTCCTTTAAGGTTTCGACACACAAACAGCTTTGTCTTCACTGACAGAAATCTGCATGTAGACAATGCCTCCCTACTCTTTGGATTTAAGAAGCCCCCGAATTTCACCCCCTACCCTCCTTCTCACCCCACTTCACAAAAGGGGCCCCGTGCTTCAACCCCCCAGCTTGGCGCTAAACGCTTAAGAGCTCCCACAATGCTCCCCCATTCTCCATGGCAACAACAACAGAGAGACAGAGCTTTTCAAAACTCTTTTTCCCAGACGTCCTGTCCATGAGGGAACCCAATGGGATGCTTCGTTCCATTACTAGAGGATTAAGAAAGAGATCAGCTTGCTTAGCGCAAGTTCCCCGGTTGAAAAGATGAGCATATGTTGTGTTTTGGATGTTGGTCCACAGCAGGCTTCTTAACTAGCTTAACCACCAAGACTTTCTTGTTCTTTCTGGTCTAATGAAGCAATCAATTCTTCCAAATCAACCCAACATTTTTGAAAATAATTGACAATCAGCCAAATTGGATTTGTGGACATTCAACATTCAGGTTTTTTTATCTAAGACTTTCTGGTACTTTCCTGGTCTAGTGAAGATGGTTGAGCAGCATGTTTTGGTGCACGCCCAAGACCAGCACTGACCTATAGTACATAAACAATGCAAGGAAATTCATGTTGGCCTAAGCTGGTCTACACTGTAAAAATGAATATGCTTTATCTAATAAAAAAAATTGGTATCAGAATCCTTTTATGGTACAGTACTTATAGTGTAAGTACATGGAACAGGGGTAGGTTTAGGGGTAGGATCAGGGTGCAATTATAACCCAGTAATTGTAGTTACTAAAATAAGTACATAGTTTTTACATGGGTAACTGGACTATAAAAGGAAGTGTTACCAAAAAATTGTGGCAACATATTACAAGCAATATTATTAATTAAATGTAACAAATTAGAATTGAGCAATAATAATTAAATCAAATTAATTCCTTAAAAGTTAACCATTTAAATAGTAAAACTTATAAAACAACAACCAAAATTAAAAAAATAAATTGAAGTCACCATTATGGTGATCTGTGTTTGTTTTAGGTTTTTCCTTCAGTGATTCTGCTTGTTAACATGGTTAACTTTTAAGGAATAATTTGATTAATTACTACTCAATTCCAATTTGTTAAATTTAATTAATAATATTGCTTGTAATCTGTTGCGACAATTCTATTGATTAGATAAAGCATATTCATTTTTACAGTGGGATGAAAAAACCAATGATTCGATCTCTGCTTTTCTCTGAAAATGTTCACAAATTCCCTGCATGGTTTAGATGCTTCAGAAAAGCTGATGAGATAAAGATTTCATATACATAAGATGATTTACAACGTGCCAAAATAAGGATAAAGACATATGCTCTGCCATTAACGGAATAAATGTGCGCACCACAAGCTTTGCATCAGCCACTGCGTCAGATTTCACTTATAGACGAAAAGGGGATTGATGAGATACATCAAAGGTTCAAAAGATAAAGATGAAAACATCAAAGATCATGAGAAGTGCCCTACCTTTAAAATAAAACTGTAGATCAAAAGTTGACTGAAGAATTAACCACAGATGGTCCTTTTCTGGCCGCTCACTCCCTCGAATTAGATATTGAATTATCACTCAAAATCCAAAAGCGCTCTAGATAAGGCTTATGAAGTTATCTTGATGCACTGTTATGAATGGAATGCACTGCTGGGGTAGAGTCAAGTTTATTGACTGAATGTTAAATGATGCAAAGTAACTAACACTAGATGAGGCATGTGCTGGGAAAGAGAAGAAGCACTGAGTCAGCATGAATACAGATGCTGCAATTATTCATATACATTAAATACTTAAGATTTTATAAACTTTACACACTGTAAAAATGAATATGCTATTTCTAAGCAACAAAATTGTGGCAATAGATTACTAGCAATATTATGAATTAAATGTAACTAATTAGAATTGAGTAATAACTGATCAAATTAATTCCTTAAAAGTTAACCAGTAATGTGTAAAACTTAACCAGTCAAATTATTGTGAAAAAAATGATTATGTTAAAACATAACCAACACCATCAGATAACATTTTCTATTTGTTCATCTGACTGTTATAACTCAGGTATATCAGCCAAACAAAACTTAAAGTGAATGACTTAAGGGTCAAGAGCCCAACTAAAACAAACATTGATCACCATAATGGTGACTTACAATATGGTTTTCTCCTTAGTGATTCGGCTTGTTAACATCAGGTGTCTTCAATATTGGCAATATAAAATAAAGAATTCTTCATTCATACTTTGACATCTGTTATTCAGATATTTTTGTTTATTTTTTTGTGTAAATTTGACTATTTTTAAATGGTTAACTCTTAAGGAATTAATTTGATTATTATTATTATTTTCAGCATTAAACGGTAATGCATGGTACAGCTTGAATGGTAATGATTGACTGGTTTAAAGCTTTGTTGAAGCCAAGTGGAAGGAAACTCAGACAGATTATTCCAAATTAAACCAAATTTTAAAAAGTAATAGAAAAATGGCCTTATTTTGTGGAAGAAAAACATAATGCCTCATATTCTGTTTTTTTTTTCACTGTCACACTGTACTAAATATAATAGCAATCAATGTGATACTAATTTGAATAATTTTATTATATCTAATAACATATCTGTAATTTTTAAAATGTATATTAAAAAGAAAACAAGGTTAAAAAGTATATGCATAATGCTTATAATGAACAAAAGCAGGATTTTATTCATCATAAGCAGTATTGTTTGTGTTCTCCCTCCACTGTCACTGTGTACTAGGAAGTTATTTGCTTGCCCACAAAGCAGTGGCACATGACATTTCTCAGAATCAAATTAAGTGGCAGTGTGTCATTGAAACTATGCTAAGGGTGCATCACTACTTACTGGCTGATCCTGATCCTCTGTAAGCTGTGACAACAATTAAACAAGTAATCAAAACAACACAAAACAATCTCTAGTTGTACCCAGCCAACAGAGGAGTTTTAAAGGCTCTTCAATTAATCCCCCAACATTTTCTTGTCAAATGTGACACCTTATACGAGACAAACAAGTCGAATGTGAATCTATCACTCCATGGACATCAGTTCTAATCCTGATATCAGATGATATCTTGTTTGGACATGCAACATGGTTTTCAGCTTATGGATTTTTTTTTGTTTGTTTAATTTTTCTCAAATTAATCTTGGGGCATGGTACAGCCTGGGTGTGTAGAATGTGAGTAAAGACTTGAAATCTTAAGTCAAGTCAAAACCTCTTTTGACACGTGATCAGTCACTGTCTAATGCATGGCAGTCTGCAAGCTTTGGCTCTTGGGAAAAATGTACATGAAAGAACAAATCTGACAGGTAAGAATGATATTTGATTTCTACAAGATTCAAAGGGAGAAGGGATCACTAACTTTTATTCATGTTAGTGCATGGTAGTTGTTAGAGGGAATATGTTCTGATGCATCTGAGGAATGTGAGGAAGATCAACAACAGCTAATTTGAAAATTGTTGGAGAGTACCATTTTAGAAACAATTACATCTCACACTATCAAACCACAGTTGCTGTGCCAAGTAGAAGAGACTTTGAAATGGTGTGAGCATGGCATTGGCCCAGCTACAACACTTTTAAAGGGGGGGTTGACTGCGATTTCACTTTTTCAATTTTAAATAGTGTGTAATGTTGCTGTTGGTGTATGAACAGTATCTGCAAAGTTGCAGCACTGAAAGTTCAGTGTAAGCAGAGATATCGTCTTTTAAAAATCAGGAAGTATAATTGCCTACAAAAGCGACTCGATTGGGACTACAGCTAGGTTATGGTACGTCACTAACCTACACATTTGCATCAACCCCTCCCTCAGAATATGCAGAAAATGGCATGCATAATGCGCATATTTCTGAGGCACGTCGACTCGTCGAGTGTGTTGTTCACGCAGCTGTCAGGTCTTCTGGGTTTCGGGCTTCCATGGACGCTATTTTTCCTCAACAATGGATAGAATTTATGTTTGATTATGTTCCTGAAAATGACGATCGATAATCTAGCGAGTTCAACACCTGAAACTGATACTGCAGTTCGACACATATTTACATCTGGACCGGAGCTCATGACATGCCCGTAAAGGTAACGGGCGTTAATCTTCCGGACAACAGTGAGCGACAGTTTAGCCAATCACAACACACCGGGCCAAACTAACCAATCTGAGCCCACCGCCCGTTTCTGAGAGATGTTTTCATAGACTAAGGAAGTGAACCGCTCGTTCAGGGGACAGAGGAGAGGCGCGGCTGACAATAAAGGTGAAGTTTATGAAAAATAAGACTTTTAAAAAAAGAAAAAACACGAATACATGTTATATTGCACCCCATAAATACAGTCAGGCAAAGAAAAAAAGCAGTCAACAGTTGTTGTGGTTATGAGGTAATGTTGCAAGTACTTTTTTTGACTCTGAGTTTTGAACAGGCTTCATATTCATTGGATAATATATTGCAAAAAATAAACTTCAGAATTGCTGCAAATAAAGAAGCATGATCATTGTTGTTATGGATATGTTCACTATATGGAGTACCATCGAATATTGTTGAGCAGAAGCAGAGACCCAGAAGGGCTGTAAAATAATTTAGATATTCAGGGACTGAGAACCCATCAGAAGAGAAGAGCACACAAGGAGGCAGATCACTATCACTGTCTTAGAGCATCAACGAAAACCAATTAGCCTAACACAGCTTGAAAATAACAAAGCTTGCACAAATCCCCTTCTACTATGACTATAACAGATTTTGAAAACCACTGGATGCAAAACTTTGCATGATCGCCACATAGTTTTAACTTTTCAAAACAAAAATTGTGCCCAAATAATGTGGAATATGCAGTATAGTGAGTCTCACCTGAAACCGTTACCCTCATTGTGGCCTCAAGTGGTCTGTTGTTATCCAAGTCCTTGCTCAGTTTTAACTCCCCAGTGTCTTGATTGAGAATCAGCAGGCTGAGTTCATTTCCCTCAACAAATGTGAAGAGGAGCTTGTCAGAAACATCTGGATCACGAGCAGGCACCTTCCCGATAGCTCCCGTGGGAAAGCTGCTAGACTTATTGGTAATGTAGTTGTTGAAAATAATCTCAAAATCCTGTAGAACAGGGTCATTGTCATTGACATCTACTAGAAGGACGTGTATAGTGGCCCGACTGACAAGTGGTGCGGAAGTGGCCTGGACTACTATTATGTACTCCATCTTGGTCTCGTAGTCTAGGTCAGGTAAGGGCGATTAGATCTCCGCTGAAGATGTCAAGCTGGAAGACCTCAGGAATATTGCCCTCAACAATCTGGTAGAGGATCTGGGCATTGGTACCTTCATCTGGATCTGTGGCACTTACACGAGCAAGAGTGGACCCTACCGAGCTTATTTTCCTCTACGTATATATACAGCTCGTCCTTTTCAAACACAGGGGCGTTGTCGTTTATGTCCAACACCGATACATGAATATCTACGGCTGCTTTGAGAGGGGGCACTCCTTTGTCCACTGCAAACGCCTTGAGATTATACACTGCAAGGTTTTCCCTGTCGAGCTTTGCGGGCCGTTCTAATGATCCCAGAGTAAGGCTCAATAAAAAAGTCCCCCTCGCCATCATCTCCTCCCTGGAAGGTGTAGCTCAGTCGACCGTTAGATCCCGAGTCTCTGTCTGAAGCGGACACCTGAGAGTACACTCTGTGTGATACCGGTGCATCCTCAAATACTGTTCCCTGATAGATGTCCCGGAGGAACTGCGGTGCATTGTCATTGGCATCGAAGAATGATAATCTCTACATAAGTGGTGTCTGATTTCTGGGGAATGCCGTTGTCACGGGCAATTATGGCAAGTGTGTAGGATGCCAGATCTTCGTAGTCAATCTCAATCTGAGTTGTGATGGCACCGGTGTCTGGATCAATCTTGAACTGTGGCACATTGTCCTCCATTTCATAAGTGATACGGGCGTTTTCACCTGTGTCCTCATCGGTGGCACTGATGACCACAACAGTTGAGCCTACAGGCCGGTCCTCGCTCACTAAAACCTGGTAGTTAGCACTTTGAAATACTGGTCGATGGGTGTTGGCATCAGTCACATTAATGAAGACTTGAGCTGTGTCATGGCGTGTACCATCCAAGGCGGTGATTGTTAGGAGATACTGCCTTTCTTGCTTGTAGTCCAGAGGTAGTGCTAAAGTAATAAGTCCCCCTCCACTCTGGCTGGTGATGGCGAACCTGTTCCGTGTGTTCCCACTAGATATTTGGTACATTACCACACTGTTTACATCCCTGTCTACAGCTGTGACGGAAAGCACACTGGTGCCCACAGCTGCATCCTCATTGACCTTTAGGTTATACAAGTGCTGTGTGAAGGTGGGGACGTTGTCATTTACATCTAGTATAGTGACACTTACACTAGCTGAAGATGACATTGTAGGAACCCCGCAGTCTCTGGCCTCAACACCAAAACTGTAAAACTCTGTGGTTTCCCTGTCCAACTCGGCACCAACCGTAATCCATCCAGTGTTGTTATTGATAGTGAATGGAAAACCAGGTGATGTGTCAGTCAGCTTGTATTCCAAATGAGCATTGTCACCTGAATCAGCATCGATAGCTTGAATGTGCATCACTGAGTAACCTACAGGAACATTTTCTAACACTGAGGCTTGAAAGGGTGTGCTGACAAACATGGGGGCATTATCATTAACATCCACCACTTGGATTACAACCATACCCGTGCCATTAATAAGAGGTGGTCGTCCTCCATCTTGTGCTTTAACTCGCAGTGTGTACTCTCTTATCATCTCAAAATCTAGAGGGCTGATAACATCAATGACACCCGTAGGGGAGTGTATGTAAAACTGGCCCTTTATATTCCCATGTATGATGCTGTAATGCACTTTCGCATTATTCCCAGCATCTTTATCTGTAGCCTTCACCACAGCTACTTGTGAATTCACGGCTATGTTTTCAGGAACTTGAACTACATATCTATTCTCACTAAACTGAGGGTAGTTATCATTCTCGTCCTCTATTAAGATGTGCACCAGTGGCCTGTGGCAGTACTGTGGACCGGGGTCTCTGCCCTGGTCGTTGGCTTCAACATTAATCCTGTACTGAGATTTAACTTCTCTGTCAGGTTTGACTCTGGTTTTAACCAACCCATTCCTTGGATCAATTTCAAAGCAAGTGTTCACCTCATCATTATTCACAATCTTATAAATCATATTGGCATTCGAAGGGGCGTCTCCATCTGTAGCCCTAATAGTCATCACTTCAAAGCCTACTTCAACATTTTCTCGAATACTAACCCTATACTCATTTTGTTCAAAAACTGGCGCGTGGTCGTTAGTATCGCTGACTGTGATAGTGAGGTACGCGATAGCTGATCTTTTAGGGGTTCCCCTATCAGTAGCAGTGACTTTGAACACATGCGTGTCTTTAACTTCCCTGTCTAAAGGTTGCAGAGTAGTTATACCACCCGTATCAGGGTTTATTTGAAATAAATTGTTAGATCTGCTGTCAAAAAGAGCTTCCATATCGTATTCAACAACACCAGCGTCTCCATCATCGAGCGTCGAAGGCTTTGAGGGTAATGACGCGCGTTCCAGAGGGCTCATTCTGGGCACTGATACCTGGTAGTTTGGCAGTTGAAACTGAGGAGCAGAGTTCACGTTTCTTTTTTGACGTTTAGCCCACGGGTCTAATTGACCTCCAGTGTGTATTCTGCTTAAATGCAA
Source organism: Hybognathus amarus (assembly GCA_030378365.1). Taxonomy (NCBI): domain Eukaryota; kingdom Metazoa; phylum Chordata; class Actinopteri; order Cypriniformes; family Leuciscidae; genus Hybognathus; species Hybognathus amarus. The sequence goes on from JAQIUQ010004219.1 coordinate 278,103, forward strand.
CTTAACATCGACAAATAAAGAGCCATTCGGTGAGTTAGGCAGTAAACAAAACAAATTCGCTTCATCTCGCTGCTTATGAGGTAAACAGGGGCTCGTGCTCCTGAGGGAAATAACGTGCCGCTGGTCTTTCTCCACACACCTACCACGAAACATTTGAGAACTCCGCATGGATACAGGTAAACGTTCGTAAATGTTTATAGGTAAGAAGTCTAAAGAAAAACATGTCTCATACCCAGTCAAGAGATATACATAGGCATCTGGTTTACGATTTTTTCTTTTGTATTTGTTTAAGCAGTTCTGCCCATGAACGAATGTATTGAAATTGAGCAGAATGAAGTTTTCTGAAAGCAGAGATTTAATCCGCAAATACAGTGGCACGGGATTTCTCGGTAAACGAGAACAGTCAACTTTGCGCGCGAGTGATACCAGCCCATCACTTCTACTGATCTTTAGAAAGTGCCGTAAAGACTTATCTGTGAGACCTCTGTCGATTACGTACGTCCATTCTGGCCCGATTGATACATTTGTCAGTAATGCACCAGGCTGGAGGGCTTCTGATACATGTAAATCCAAGCATCCAAACGGTGAGAGATGAGTAAGTAATCCCAAGCACATCCATATCACTGGCAATTCCATGACTCACGCGCATCTCGTTGAGGAAATTAGTCCAAACGATCCAGAACGTCTGCAGTCTGCAAAATTCCAACCATTCCTGGAACGTGAAAATGCACATTGGGTCAAGGCATGTTTCTGTGTGCAGAGCAGCAGAGACCAGAGAGCTGCACTGATAAGTTTTAATGAGTCAGATGGCTCTTCTCCCTCCCCTCCCACAACCATTTGCATGGACCTACTCATGCATTGTGATTTTGAAATATCCAATGAGCTCAACCGAATAGCTCTAGTTTTAAACTTAAATGTAAACCATTTCATCAATATAAAATTTCACGTTGAATTTCCCCTATTATGTAAAGGATTAAAATGTATTTGTAAAGACTGAGACACAAGAATAGTTAAAAATAAGATTTAAAAAATAAAATAAAAAAAGTTTTTTTTGTTCCAATTTAATATATTACACACAGTACACGCACAAACTTGAGTTGTTCTTAAAATGTCCATAATCATTTGAACAGTTTTCAGAGGTAACCCTCATTTAACTTCATTAAACGTACAACCTTTTTTCACCGCATTGTTCAGCCATAAATAAACACCAATAAAATATATGTAGGCTTTTACTCAATTCAATTATCTGATTTCATGAAAAAAGAAAACGTGCTGAAATACCTTTTCTATTCCGAGGGAATAGATTTCAACTCTTCTTTCTCATTCCCCCAATATAAAACAGCATGAAATGGAATTTAGTTTACATACGTCTTAAGATAGAACATTGTTTCGTATTACAGGGCAGATTTTGGTTGAGTACGCCCCCTTGTGGAAACTTAAATGAATAGTTCACTAAAAAATGAAAATTCTGTCATCATTTACTCACCCTCAAGTTTTTCAAACCTGTATGAATTTCTTTCTTCTGCTGAAAAACTAAGGATTTTTAAGAGTATGGGTAACCAAACAGTTGATGGACCCCATTGACTTCCATAGTAGGAAAAAATATACTATGGAAGTCAATGGGGTCCATCAATAGTCTGGTTACCGACATTCTTCAAAATATCTCCTTTAAAAAAGGACAATAATACAACTTTGCACAATAACGTTTCATGTCTTAAAATACAAAACAATAGACAGACAAAAGACTGTCTAACAATGAAAAAGTCTCACCTTGCCTCTTGTCAATCATTAGTTGAAGATGTCCATATATGGTTACTCTCAAAAGGAACTTGATGCTAAATAACTTTGGCACAAGTTATGGAAAAAGTAACTGGGAAATTGGCTGAATAAATAACATTAATTCTGAGGAAAAAGTCTAGAATAATTTCTTTGCTATAAGTGTGGTTAACTTTAGTGGGGCACTGTACAGATCAAATCAAGGTTAAAAGAAACAGTGGTTGAGAATACACATTCTATGATCATTTAAAATATAAAAAATCTTTTAAGTATTAACTCAAGGCCCATTCACACCAAGAAGGATAACTATAACAATTACTATATTAAAATCCACATTAATCCCTGATAATATTCTTACAAGCACATGCTGTAGGTGTATTCTGATTGACTGACAATGCTTCAACAGCTGAAAAAATCATTCTGACATTTATTCCAGTAATAGGGCTTCCCTATTCTCATAGCATTAGAACAATTAAAACAGCCTTAAGTTTGAAAGAAAAAATAAACAGACGTCCACAAATGTGATAATTGTTAAAGGGATAGTTCACCTATAATTCTGTCAAAATATATTATTTTGTGTTCTCCAGAAGAAAGTCAGTCATACAGGTTAGAAATGACATGATGGTTAGTGAATGATGATCATTTTCTTTTTTGGATGAACTATCCCTTACTAGCTTCAATCTTTGTTGCCAAAAGTGATTAAATTCAAACTAAATATCTAAATAAAACTCATGTGTTCAAGTTTCATTTATTGCAGTTGATGGGTACAACATTATGTAAACGTTTCAAACTAAATATCAGTTCAACCAAAACCGTAGAGGTTTGTCACTCTCTTCAGTTCTCAATTCCACAGGACCACCCTGAATGAGGGACATTAGTACAAAAATGGCCAGCAATGGTGATGATTATATCAGAAAACTAGCTTGTTTAACAGTATCCAGTCAGAAAGTCTGATAGAGCTAACACAGGCAGGATGCTACTGGTAATACGGTCTATATCGTGACTGGTCAGGGTGGTGAGGCCCTGGCATCTGTCCCTGTGGTGGTGGCCCCTGCATACGGGCGGATGGGGTCCGCGTGAATTGGGCCACATGCCTGGGCTCATGCCACCTGGTTGGGTAAAAGGTGGGCTAAGAGTGCCTTGGTCCTGTGGCATTGAGTTTGGGTTGTAGTGGGGAATCGGACCCGGTGGAGGGTGATTCATGTAGGGTGGCATCTGGCTGATGATGTGTCCAGGTGGAGGGGGTGCCTGGTTGTAAACCATGTGAGGTGTGGCCGAGCCTTGCGGCGGGTGCTGCATGGGGATGCTGAGAGGAGGGGGTGGAGGTGGCGGAGGCCTGTAATGTGGTTGTTGTGGTGGAGGCATAATGTGATGCGGGTGGGAAACCACTGGCTGGCTGGAGTAATCACCAGGGAGATGGTGCGGAGGCAGGCCGGGTGGTGTCTGTGGGTGAGGCTCACGAGGAGAGCGGCCCAAGCTCCCGAATCATCATGAATGGGCACTGTGATGAGGTTGCTATGCTTGCGTGTGGTCACTGTGGCAATCCGGAAGGTCTCCGGGGAGGGGCCGTGGGGAAGGCCCCAGATCAGAGGGTGAGGATGGAGGTGGATGGTTGTAGGTATCGTGGCCTTGCAGTGGGGAAGGAATGAGAGGGTGTGATTTAGACAGGTGGGGAGGGGGAGGCAACCGGAAGCGGTCCGGTGGGTCAGAGGTCAGCGTCGGGTGTGGTAGATCCTGGCGAGAGCTTCCGCTCTTGCTGGCCCTCATGTGGCGATGGTTGATGTGGGCCTGCAGGTCTCGCTGTGAGAGGTAGGTGCGTTTGCAGCTTTGCACGAAGCTGCACATGAAGAGGGAGCCACGCTGGCACTGCTCGATGCGCTGGACCGGGTCTGTGCAGCTGTAGAGGGACAAACTGAACTTAAGGATTTAGTAGGGGAAGTGGACTCTTATGCACAAACTATTAAGGCCTGTTACATTCCCACCAACAACTCTAACTATAAATGCACTTTGTAAAATGTAAACAAAATATAACATGTCTGGCATCTGTACAAAAACAGATACTTCACATTATGTAATAAAGTAGACTGGATGAGCCACATTCAAAGCTGTTGTAATATAGTCAATATAGACACCTGTGATTGCATATCATTTCAATTCTATATCAATGTACATGACAACAATGCATTAAAAATGGAAAGGTTTTTCCTTCATGTTTTTCACGTAGCAATGTTGTCAAAAGCATCCTCATTCACATTGATCAGCAAAAACGATTCAAAACACTAAATTATGATCAGTAATTGGCGATGTCACTTCATAAAGAAACACTGTGTCTATAGACTGAACATGTAATACGCATGAGCATGCTGCCAGCATTTTCACAAATTCACATTGTTGTAGTTTTTACAGACATGATAAAAATATTGTTTTTTTTGCGTTTGCGTTTTAGGCTCCAAAAACGCTGTTGTCTAGTCTAATGAACGGTCAAAACGTATAAAAAGTTAAGCATAAAGACTAACCAGCCCTAAAGATGCAAGTGGTGCACCAAAACTAAATTGCTCCCATTATTATCAATTAACACTGGAAACTAAAAATATTGTGATTGTGAAAATTTTTGATTTATGATATATTAATAATATAAATTAAAATTTATATTTAGTCTTTAATGAAAAAAAGTCTGTTTTTTCTATTTTCCTTGTCACAAAGTGAACGTCTAACCACATTAGATACTCTTTGTAGCATAACTCCCAAACAACAGTGGCTGTTTAAGACAAACATGTGCTTCTGAACCACATAAAGTCAGCTGACATGCTCTTATTCTAGTGCCTACAGACGTTACCAAGGAAACGGAAGACAAAAAATGTTCCCGATTTGCTTGCACCCTTTAGGCAACATTAGAGTACACTACAAAACTTTATATACTAGGGATGGAACAGTGTGTTTTAAAAGCATCACTTGAATCATAAACATACTTAGAACAAGATAAAATCCCCTTAAACAAACTGCTGTGGGAGAAACTCACCCAGGACACATCTTGTCGCATTTCTTCTCATAGTGCAAATGCGCAATCATAGCAGAACACATGCTTACAGGGAATCTGAGGAAAAAAACACATGTCAAAAACAAGATCTCCAGCAGTATAAAATATGTTATAGGGACATATTTCTTACCATTCGCCCATAGATCTTTATGGGCAGGCCACACTTGTCACAAAAATGAACTGGAGTGTCATCTTTTACTCCTACCAAGTTGAGCTGAGAAAATAAGCAGATCACTAACTTATTTTAAATATTTCATTAAATATTCAACTATTGTTTAAAATTTGTTCATAATAATTGATGAGAAATGTGTAACCTTATAATCCCAAAAGATTGGCTGAGGGAATCTGCGCTGGTTTCCATAAGCATCTCCAGATTTACACTCAGATCTTTCCTCTTGTTTATAGCTGAAAGGCTCTGAAGATCAATGTAACAAACATAAATATATTCATAAACAAGTCATTACTACTGTTTTATTTAGACTATTATAATTCATATCTATTGGTGTATCTGGCTCAAATCAGAAAGCTGTTTATAGTCCAAAAAGCCAAAAACACACAAACAGGGATGCACTGTATGAGAATTCAGGCTGATGTGATAAGCCGATAATTATTTTCATGTTATGACTAATATCTGATAAATGACAAAAATACAATTTCATATTCATTATATATAAACAAAGGAAAAACAAAACACAAAAAACTAAAATAATAAATCATTTTAAATGCTACAAGTGAATTTAGGTGTCACAACATTATAATGTACAGTACTGAAAAATGGATCTTGGTTTTGGATTGGCTGAATATTACATTTAGCAGTATTATTAAATTATAAGTGTATTAAACAATTTATTTTAATTGAGCATAGATTAAATGCTCGCCCACCCGTCTCACAACTGCTGTTTCTGTCTCTCTCTTTTTTTATTATTTTTGTTTTGTTTTTACAAAAATTCAGTTTTTAAAACACAGAATCGCATCTTACGACCACAAAAAAGTGAGACTTTTCAGACGCGCACTCCAAGTCAACGAGTGCCGAATAAGTTTCAGTAGTGATCGGAGCATAGTAAATATAGATTCAATGTTCCTCAACTGGTAGGTTGCAAGACTGGTGGGTTGTCCAGTCAAAGAAACAACAACGTTTATTTTGAAATATCTGGGTAATATAAATGCAAAATGAACGTACAAATAACTACCCAATTTCGGCTTATACCTGATACCCAATGCCCATCCAATGTAAATATACCAAATATTTAAATTTCTGTTTTAACAGACAGATACAATGTCATTACTCGCATTGATGTCAGTCCTAAAGACCAGATTTGAAAACACATCAGCTTTATGTGTAGAGTGAACAAGGTGATAACACACATCTTTTGCATGATACTGCATCCACTTAGTGAGACTAACCTTCTTCACTTTTTGAGGGCAGTCTGGTTGTGGGACGCTGAGGTCGGGCGAGCGGCTTGCCTCTTACCGTCTGTTTAGACAGTAACTTGATTGGGATCTGTCTGCGAACATCAAGACCTCCAAGGGATCCTGAACCATCAGTTCCTTGAAGGTCATCTGAGGAAACACACACAAGACATCATTAGTAAGAAATTCACACTAACAAGCACAATACTAAAACTGATACATTATTCATCTAAAATTAATCACATATTATCATTAAAAATTAACATTTCATAAAAGTAGGAAATTAACAAATTAAGAAATCCAAAAAGTGCTGAATAAAACGGGAGAGGAAACTAAGTATTATTAAACTATAACCATAGTGGGGCAGGTTTTGCTATAAAGCTTATACACAACTTTACATAGCAGCTAATGAGTATAACTGTGTTTAAATAAGATATTTGGTCGTTCAATGTGAATGTCTCGTTCGTTTATTTAAATCTGGCACTTGCTGGACCCGCGCGCAGCACTAGTTGGTCATGTCAGCGGCTAGCTGGATACATCCATTTATGCGTTTACTGCCAATACACAACAACGTATAAATAGCACCAGGGCTCGCTTGTTTACTGACAGGTGGTTACTTTCCACTGGAAAGCATTTTGGGTATTTAAAACGTAAAGCTCGAGCAGAAAAACACTTCGTTACATTAGCTTGTAGCTCACCATTTTGGTCCATGACTTGACGCTGTTCATACATATTGCGAATCTGCGATGATGAGGTGGTGGGAGTGGCTTCGTGTGGTTTGGAGTTCAACGTTGCGCACAATTTACGCATATGATGTTTTGCATCGTGTCGAGTTTTTGTTATACATAGATTGAAAATTGCGTTTTACATATGAAACCACCAAAAGTAGTTTTACAAGCAAAACCCATTCAGAATTCAAAACAAAAGTAATGTTTATATAGGATACAGACAAAAGAAAACACTGCAACATACACTTTAACATAATATATACAACAATATAAACATTAACAATAATTATTACATTTACAATTAATTTAAAAATGTATTTTCAACACAAAACCCAACAAAAATGTAATATTTTTACATCAAAATTAAAATCAAACTATATTATATTGTAGGCACATTATATTATAAATTCTAGGATAACTCGTTGAAAATTCAAGAATGCAATTGAATATGGTTCTTGAACTGAAGAATATGACCACAAGAATGTGGTCTCAGATAGTTACAGAAACATAAAAAGAAAAAACACAGAAACACATTGTGGCTTAGATTGTTGTATTGTTGAAGACGAATAAATATCTTCTGAAGACAGGTTTAAAATGACTCATACACACATGCAAATGTTCTTTGAAAAAATTAGTCTATTCTTGGTATGCAACCTTCCAACTCAATCATTTCTGGCCAGCTTTTCATATTCATTAGTTTCCCTGTCATTCTTCAAGTGCTGAAAAAGACAGAGGCATACATTAAGCATTTTCATTGCATAAACTTAAGCACATAAATGGGTGAATTTGGGTTAAAAATGGGTTACCTTCTCAAAGGAGACATGGGTTAAGGTTTTCTTTCCCTCCCACAAAGATCCAGTTATCTCTGAATTTTATTTTGGAAATATATGGAACTGCCAAGATCTGCAATAAGTTCCCTTGCTTCATCATTAAGCCTATAATAAAGGAAGCATACAAATCGGTGACATGAGACAACACCATCATAAGATGTGAATGTAGTATAGTAATGAAACTAAAATAAACTTACTTTGTGGCTGGATCATCAAAAGAGGCTATCAACACAAGAGAACCATCCTCAATTGACTTCAGAAACTCTATCAACTCCTCAACCTCTGTCAACAGCAAAATATTTATGTATTACATACATGAAAAAAAGTATTTATAATGCAAAAATACTGGTGTAATGAAGTGAAGACACAACATACTTCCGTTCCACATATTGAAGCTGCCAGTCTTGATGTGTTCACCTGTTTTTCTGAAATTTTAAATGAATAAGAAAGAAAATCTATCACACTCTGATAGGGTCACTGTCCTGCTGCATCACCCAAATTCTACTATTTTTAAAAATAATACCAAATGCCATTTTTTTAAAAGGGCTCGAACCTACTTACCATTGATAACAGCGATATTAATTCCTGGCCGATTACCACGCGTGTCTTTCTCTATTACCCTAAAACAAAATGCAGAACTGGTTTAAATTCTGTCAAATAGCACTTATGGTGTTGATTTATTCAGTCAGTAAAAGTATATTTACATTTTCCCCTCAAAGCATATTTGTGGACCAATGATGTTTGTTGCACCGCTGTAAATCTTAAAGGCAAAATCTTTTCCAGAACATGGTTTTGGGAGCCCACATTTGCTTTTAGGACCTAATAAAACACATGCAAATATTTACCCTTAAAGTATTGTTTTACACTGTACCAGACCAGATTTTTCGGCAATTGCTTACCATCATTTTTGTGATCATCAGGTTTCCACGGGATATAAACTCCTCCCCTACTGACCTTTCTGGGTTAGAGAAAATATAAAACAGTCATTTTTCATCCTATTTATTAGTAGGAATTTTAAAGAAGCTAAATTAATAAATTAAATAATTTGTTTAAAAAATCTATTGATTAAAATAAAATAGTCAGTATCAGTAACTCACCCACTAAATTTGATACAGTTAATTCAGGATTCATCTGCAGGAGCTTGAGGACAAAGCTTATGGATAGTATGAGGGCAGCCACCATGAAAATAAATTTCAATTTTTCTGTGAAAACAATTGTGATTATATACAATTCTCATTTTACCATAATTTCCATCTTTGTTTGTAGATTTAATGTACAGCATCCTTTCAAAAGTGGAACAAAAGTTTTAAAAATGTACTGGTCTCCTCTCTACTGAGTAAGCTGGTGTTTGGTGGGCGTTCTGGTGCAACATAGCTTCCGTTAACATCATCCAGGTGGATGCGCACAATGGTGGTGGTTGAGGAGAATCCCCCTTCCATGTAAAGCGCTTTGAGTAACCAGAAAAACGCTATATAAATGTAACAAATTCTTATTATTACTGATTATAACTGTTTTTTTTAACGTATTTTCTGAACCATGGTCATTTATGGTCATAGTGCCTGAGACCCTATTGGTTGATTAAGCTGGTTAGATCTTGTAAACCACCTTGGATCACTAACAAAACAGCAGTTCTCATGTCAAAACCTGTTTGACCACTTTAGGCAGACAAATTTCAACCTAATTTCAATTTGGTTGGTTTCCATTGAAGAACATTTGGCTACTAAAACAAGTCAAGAGAGGCTATGTTATCCCGAAAAACGCTAAAGGCTGAGAATAAAGCGATCTATGCCAAGTAAGGAAACATTTTTGCATTCACAGTCACTTTTCAAATGTAGTTGCTACTGCTTCTGCATTGTGAAAGAAGATAATGTGACCAGGAAACACTGCACTGCACTAGACATCTAGCATGTCTTCAAAAACATAACTTACTTTTGCCTCTCTGTCTCCTGTGTACCACAAGGGGACCAACTAGAAATACAAATGTCAACATTAACATGAAACATAAGAGAAAGAGAGAAAGAGACAGCGAAGAGAAGCAAAACAAACCTCTTCTAACGTATATCATGATGACTGAAATGTTCGGCTGTGTAGATCCAGTGAAGGTGTGGTTATTCAGCACACCACATTAGCAATCTATCAAGCTGATCACTTTCTATAAAAAAAAAAAAATTAAATATAAAAAAATATATCTTGTCCTTGGACTGCGGATCTAATTTAATAAAGTTGCTATAGACTTTAGACTATGTGTAAGGCTGATAATGGCAGTGCAAAGTGCATTCAACCCATATTTCTGTCCAACTTGATTAACTCGTTCTTTAGAATTATGGTTGAAACGCTTTCAATCCAGTTTGTTAACTTTCATGTCAATAATGACGTCTGCCGTCGTTACGTCTATTTCCTTTTAAATAAACGATGGAGACCTATTCAAATAAACACATAGACTAAGAGACACATATTTTAAAAAAGTAGTATAAAGCAAGCAATCTATCCTACTCATTTAGAAGAAATATTTCCCTCGTGGGTCCATGCATTTTTCATTCTGTTGTACCAAAGAAGAGGAAATTAGTATGCCAAAAAGAAGGTTATTGGCCATTTGTGGACACCGTAGCCTCGTTGGCGTGGTCGTTCAGCGCGTACGCACTACGCCGTCAAACCGCTAGATGGTGCTGTCGAGTGGACTACAGGAGCGTCTATATTAGACTTTCTCTGGCATTAATTTATTGTATATATCGGAAACATCGGAGCTTTTATAAGATGTACGAAATAGTTTCAATGGAACTTCAGAAATCTGGAAGTCACATTGCCTCCACATTTTTTAAAGACTTGATGGATATGGAAACCAAAATGAATGCGTATTCTTAATAAAAGATTGCAACCATTTAGGTTTAAGAACCTCATGATATCAAAATGAATTTCCTTTAGTCCACCTTCCTTGTATTCTTTTATTTTATATATATATATATATATATATATATATATATATATATATATATATATATATATATATATATACATATACATTAGAAATGGCTTTTTAAAATGGTGACAGTGTTGATGATTTTCTTTATTAAAATACTGACAAAAACAGTGAACACATCAATAAAATCATAAGCATTAATATGGTTCATATTTTACTAAGCCACTTGTCTTGGTATCTGAGTCTGACGAACTACCCCCTGGTATCCCATCGCCCACAGGTCGCCCTTTATTCAGGGACAGTCCCAGCTCCTCAGCTGGGTGAGGGGAGGTGGAGGTGGACCCCACCTGTTTTACGGGCCTCAGCCTTCTTTCTATTGGCGAACGTTACATAGAAAACTAAATTACATTAGATACTAAATTACATGGCATCAGCAACGTTTAGTAAGTTTAGAAAATATTACCTTGCTGGAGAATGTTTTTGTTTCATTTTGACTTGGCTCACACTTCTTCTGGCACCAGAAGGATTAACGTTACACCTTATAAGAACCTAACATATAACTAGCCAATTATGTGCATTACTACTAATATTAAGAAATGTATGAGGCCAACAAGTAAATAGGCTACTTGTCTATTTTTACATGCCCAAGATAGTTTTTGCCTAATGACAGGGAAAATATCCCATTTATATATATATTTTTTTATAATTTATAAAACTCATATGCATTTACTCTATCCGTTATTTTTTGCCAAGCCAACTCTCTTTCTTTTGCTGATGCAGCAATATTGTTTTTTTAGTTATAACGGGCTTGTGGTCTTCATAAGCAAGCATTAAAACCTCCAACTCAGTTTCACCGAAGTATGTAGCTCGTTTTTTTTGTCCCTTGGTTTCCATGGTGACTCCTGATTTCTGCGATCCATTGAAAATGTCTTTATGTACTCGCCGTGTGGCGCATTAACTCTGAGGGTTAACGATAGGAGGTTGATTAAACTAACTCAAGAGTTCAAGGTTTATCTGACCGTAAGTTAACCTTGCTTTCGGGAATACACCCCGATCTGCGGATGCGGGTTTTAGTTGTTTTTAGCTAAATGACGTCATAAGGATGCGCCACGCTCCTGTATCTCATCTGCGTCTGATGTGAGTCGTCTGAAAAAAGGTTCGTGGCTTTTGTGGTTTAAAAAAGTTTGACAATAACTGTGATATGAATTAATAAACATTGAACATTATTGAGGTTTATTTGTATTAGTAAAGTGCAAAGGTGCGTCTCTATCCTGAATTAGCTTATCGTAAACGTGAGTCAAGTCACTGACAAGTAGTGATTAACATGACAAATTGCCCAAACCCACAGAAAAACTCTTGTTGAAGCGACTGAGATCTACATGGCACACTATTATAATGATGGCGCTCATTAAAGAGGAGAGTGAAGATATAAAGATTGAAGAAACATTCAGAGTGAAACAAGAAGATGATACAGAGGAAACAGGTTGGTTTCATTCTAAAGCTGAAAAAACTGATTTCAGAATCCGTCTCAACTCAACTTTGTGTCCAGAGTCAGACTGGTTGAAAACAATAAGATTGAAACACATTAGTGTGGCTGTGGGAGAGACATCTAATGAAATGTGGAAATGCAGTGACTGCTGTTTTGATGTTTTTCAATGTGTCAAACCTTCTGTCACCACAGCTTTACAAAAAACGTATTCTGTGATTTATATTAAAAACTGCTTTCATATTTGAATTATTATCGTAATCAAAAACACCCTGAATTGTAGTGCAAATTATTTTACCATTTACTGTATTTTGTTATTCTTCCACATCAGGGAAACGTCAGTAGGCTGTAACAATTATGGTTAGAATCGTCCATGTTATATATAGTTATATATAGCCTACTGATATAGCAAAGACAAAATAGGCTACAGAATATTCGTTCTGTACAGGTGCAATATTTGAAATCGGTAATTATTTATTCTTATTTTTTATTACAATTATATATGAATTTGTCAAAACCAATAGACTTTCAAACATAAAAATCATTAAAATGTATTCATGTCAAAATTACATATAACCATATTTTCCTTATCCATTTTGCCTAGAAATGCTTCCAACACACTTGCTTATCACATGAAAAATAGGCGTCGGTTCTGTTTCTATGCACACGTTTTTGGCGCGGCTTGTTATCTTTAATCAAGCTTTATCTAACCTGTTAACGTGAGAGTTCGAAAAACGGACACGCCATGCAGCCAGTGTCCCCGGCCTAGAATCAAACATATTTAAGCTTTTGAACTGGGTAATTTGTGTAAATGCACTTGTGGACTATAGGTGAACATTTGTTATGTGAAATCTTCTTCAGAGCAGGATTAAAAAATAAAAAGTTTGTTAAAATTGGCAGGTGTATGTAAACTTAGGATCTCAACTGTATATTTTGGTCTGTATTATTGCAGTATTATTGTTTTTCCTTTCACTGCATGCAGACATAATTAATCAACTAAAAATGTATGGTCATTGTTTAAATGATCAAATATTTTTTGTTGATATTTCCAGTTACTAATATCAATAATAATTGAAGCTATTCGAATGTTGTGGTTGAGGTCTTTGAAAGATCCAATAGCATGTTGTTGGTTTTGATGGTAAACTGGCATTAACTTGTCTTTTTTTGCGTTAGACCTGATGACACTGAAAGAGGAGAGTCAAGAACTAAATGAAATAGAAGAGAAAGATCAAAATGAGAAGCATGATGTCACAAAAAGAGAAAAATCCATACAGACCAAAACGAGTTTCTCACGAAAAAGAGCTCAGAACACGAGCACTGGAAGCTTCTTCGCCTGCTTTCAGTGTGGAAAGAGTTTTCAAACAACATGACAGCCTTCGAGCCCACATGGGAATTCACAATGGAGAGGAGCTTTTCACCTGCCAAAAGTGTGGAAAGAGTTTCAATCAAAAATATGACCTTGGACTCCACATGAGAACTCACATTGGAGAGAAGCCTTACAAATGCGAACAATGTGAGAAACGTTTCGCTTACAAAGGAGGCCTTAATTCACACATGAGAACCCACACTAGAGAGAAGCCGTTCGCATGTGACCAGTGTGGAAAGAGTTTTTCGCAGAAGCACGTCCTTAATTCCCACATGAGCACTCACACTGGGGAGAAGCCTTTCGCATGTGGTCAGTGTGGAAAGGGTTTCAAACTTAAAGTGAGCCTTAAAAACCACATGAGGATTCACACAGGAGACAACCGTTTTACATGTAATCAGTGTGAGAAGAGTTTCTGCAATAAAGATAGCCTCACGAGGCACATGACACTTCACACGGGAGAGAAGCCTTACAAATGCAAAGAGTGCGGCAACAGCTTCACACATAAAGCGCTCCTTGTTTCTCACATGAGAAGACACACCGGAGAAAGCCCGTTCACCTGCGAACAGTGTGGGAAGAGCTTCGCACGAAAAAGGAATTCTGCAGATTCACATGAGAATCCACACTGGAGAAACACCATTTACATGTGATCATTGTGGGAAAAATTTCAATCATAAATCATCCCTTCAATCACACATGAGCGTTCACACTGGCGAAACGCCATTCACTTGTGATCAGTGTGGAAAGAGTTTTAATAATAAATCAACTCTTAATGCGCACATGAGAGTTCACACTGGAGAGAAGCCTTACACCTGCGAACTGTGTGGGAAGAGCTTCACACAAAAAGGAAATCTTAAGAATCACATGACCGTTCACACTGGAGAGAAGCCATACGTATGTGTTGAGTGTGGAAAATGTTTTAGGCGTTACCACGGACTTAATTTACATATGAACGTTCACTCAGGAGAGCAGTGTCCTCATTGTAGAAAGAGATTCCCAGACAAGAAATGCCTCGAAAAGCACAGAAAAGTTCACACTGGTGAGAAGACTTTCACATGCGGTCACTGTGGAAAGAGTTTCAGTCAGAACACACGCCTTCAGGTTCACATGAGACGTCACACTGGAGAGAAAAGTTTCACATATCGAGACCTGAAGTGTCATTTGCAAACTCGTTTCGAGAAAGAAATCGCAGGGCTCTGAATGTGACAAAAAGTCTAAAAAAGTTTACAAATGTCTGAAGTCTACAAAAAAAGGAGCGGGTTCAAAAATCACCTGCGCATTCACTCTGAAGAAAGGCAATTTGAATGTGATAAGTGTGATAAAAAATGTCATTTTCCATCACACTTGCGTATACATCTGAAAAGTCGTGCAGATATCAGACGTTATTTTTGTTCTTTGTGTGGAAAGAGATTTAAATGGCTTGGTCATTTAAAATGGCACCAGAAAACACGCATCTGTGTGAAAATAAGGCTACGAGTCGCGTAACAGCTGAATGAGGGACTGATATCGTAGTGTACATTCATGAATACAAGAGAGTAACGGGTACATCGATACAAGTGAATAGAAAAAATGTATTTGCAATAAAAAGTAATATATCTCTAGATTAAAAGACTTTACAGATGTGTGCATTGTGTCTTGTACAACTGTATAAATACAAATATGTATTTATGAAGTATCTATATTGCCTAACTTGAAACCGCATACTTCCATACTATATAGTATGCGAAAAACAGTACGCGAGCCGAGTAGTATGTCCGAAATCATAGAATTTGAAAAACAGTGGGCGAGAAGTACCCGGATGGCCTACTACTTCCGGCGAGATTCTGAAGTGCGCATACGATGGACACTTTACTATCCCATGATGCCACGGGAGAGGAGTTGTCGTTATATTTGAAAATGGCGGAAACGCGGGAGTTTTCAAGTGTAAGTACTATATAAAACACTTTTTATTTATTTGTGATTAAATTGTGTTTGTTTAACATCATATAAGTAAACGAATGACTTGTTAAACGTTTAAATAATATAAATCGCGGGTACAATTTTCTGATTTGGCTGCAAAATGACACTTTTATCATTATTACCGAACTGAATGAGCTAATGCCTGTCAGCTAACGTTAGATAACTCATGTTTCTTTGAACAAAGACGTTTGTTGTTTCGCAGTTGAATGAGATGGCTCGCGCTGTTATGACAGGGTATGTCACGTGACAATAACAACATGGCGCATGTAGTACGTCCGAACTCATTCATACTACACGTATTCATACTATATAGAACGTACTTTTTTAACGGTCGAGAAGTACGTTCTTTTTTAAATGTAGTACCTACTCACATAGTACGCGATTTCGGACGCAGCCATAGTGCCAGCCATCTGTTTTGGAAGCTAAGCTAGCAGGCTCTTGTTCTGTGGAGAAAGCTGAGTTGTAACTTTAGGAGTTACTGTCCTCTTTTTCCCGCAGAAGTCCGGCCATCGATGTCTTGGAATTCAGCTTTTGCTTTCTGCAGTCGACATTCATTGTTTACATGCACACCTTTTGTTTCAATTTTGTTGGTGAATCTGAATGTAGTGTTTACATGAACGCTAAACAAGTGATCGGTTGATGTGCGTTTTAACATTGCTAAGAAAATTCCCGCTCCTCCGTGAGAGATACGAGACCGGTGCGTCTCACAGGTGTCGCTCATCGGTAACCACGCCACCGGCCCTCGCGCCGTTCTCCACATGGCCCTCACTCGTCCTGCTCGCCACAGTAAACATAATGAATGGCGACTGTAGAACGCAAAAGCAGAATCCCGGACACATTTTCAGGCAGACTCATCATGGAGACTCACTAGTAGCCTAGACTTTTTGTATAACTACTGCACTCTGTTACCGCATGGCCTCATAGGGCAGCGAAGCAAGTGCATTCTGGGAGTTGTTGTCTTTCATCCACATAAGCCAAAAATACATTCTCAGTCTAGAAAACTCCAAATTCAAAAATATTTTCACATTTTTTCTACATAAAAGACCCATTTTAAATACACAATCATCTTTCCAGAGGTGATTTGAGGAGAGAGCCTGAGGGAAAGAACTGTTTTTATATCTAGATGTTCTAGTGCACGGAGATCTGTAATGTCTGCCTGAGTGCAAACAGAGACTGATTCTTTTTTTAAAATTGTATTTGTTTTGGACAGACAAAAGAAAGAAAACACATCTGGGATGGCATGCAATTGAGTAGATGATGAGAGAATTTTCATTTTGTTTAAACTGAAGTTGTGGACAATGGATGATAAGGTAGCAACCAGAAGGTTGTAGGTTTGACCAAAGCACTCAACCTTTCACTTTAGATACATTTTTAAAAGTACCTTTAGCTATTTTTTTAGTTGTTGTTTTTGTTTATTAGATGTATAAAGTCATAGCTGTTTGTTTGATGAACATTCTTGGGCTAAAGTTAGATTAATTTTATTTATTCGGTTTATTAAATGAATAATGGGACGGTCCCCTGACCGCTGCAGGGTGTTTGTGTGTGTTTTGTTGCAGGGTGAACTTCCTGTTAGAGTGTAGCTGAGGCCATCAGGAAGATCAGGGGTGTATTCCAGAAAGCAAGGTTAACTTACCGTCAGATAAACCTTGAAACTCTAGCTTACTCTGGGTATGTCGGTTCCAAAACACCTGTGAGGAGATAGTTTAATCAACCTCCTGAATGGTAACCCTGAGTTAATGCGCGCGCACGACGAGTACATAAAGACATTTTCAATGGATCGCAGAAATCAGGAGTCACCATGGAAACCAAGGGACAAAAAAACGAGCTACATACTTCGGTGAAACTGAGTTGGAGGTTTTAATGCTTGTTTACGAAGACTACAAGCCCGTTGTAACTAAAAAAGAAAAGAAAAAAGAGTTGGCTTGGCAAAAAATAACGGACAGAGTAAATGCGTGAGTTTGATAAATTATTAAAAGAAATTATAAATGGGCTATTTTCCCCTGTAATTAGGCAAAAATTATTTGGGGCATGTAAAAATAGACAAGTAGCCTTACTTGTTGACCTCCATACATTTCTTAATATTACAGTAGTAATGCACATAATTGGCTAGTTATATGTTAGGTTCTAATAAGGTGTAATACTTCGGGAGCCATGAAGAAGTGTGAACCAAGTCAAAATGAAACACAAAAAACATTCACCAGCAACTTAATATTTTCTAAACTTACTAAACTTGTTACTGATGCCATGTAATTTAGTATCTAATGTAATTTAGTTTTCTATGTAGCCAATAGAAAGAAGGCTGAGGCCCGTAAAACAGGTGGGGGTCCACCTCCCCTCACCCCAGCTGAGGAGCTGGGACTGTCCCTGAATAAAGGGCGACCTGTGGGCGATGGGATACCAGGGGGTAGTTCGTCAGACTCAGATACCAAGACAAGTGGCTTAGTAAAATGTAGGTGAACCATATTAATACATATTGATTTATTGATGTTTTCACTATTTTGTCAATATTTTAATAAAAAAAATCATTAACACTGTCACCATTTTAAAAAAGACATTTTGAATGCATTTTACAGTCATTGATTCACTTGTGCAGTGTGTATGCTGCTTTGACTGCATATGCTGTAATCTTATTAGTACTCTTCATGTTCCTAATGTCCTTCTTTGTTAGTTGTATTTGTTTAAGAATATACACTGAGTATTGAATTTGCATGATTATCTTATTGGTTTAATTGCTGATGGCCACATTGTATTATTGGATCCTCCTGCAACACCACACTCTGTCACAGTTGTAAGTGATTATTGTCTTTAGGTTTCTGTTTGCTTGCTAGACCAAGCATCCTTCCTTATTTTCACTGTAGGATGATGACGAAGAGACCACTTCTGCTGTGACAGAAACACAAAATGTGGGGAGGCCCATAGAGGTATGATGAATACAATTCATTCCCCCTTTTTTACATAAGAAAATAAATAAATTGTCATTGTCATTTTACAGAATATGGCAGGAGATTTTAAGCTGAGCATCTACCTCCACACAGAATCTTAGCAGAAATGTTCTGCAGTTCTCTTTCCTCATTTAAATATTTGGTCTGTGTTTGTATTACAGACTTTTTCAGTCATGTTTAATTATTCTAGTTGCCTGGCAAAGAGCTGTATAAGGCCCACCTTCAAAAGCAAATCAGAAAAAGTGATTCTCCTCTCAGTGGCAATGTTGTGAAGAACAAGACAAGCAGCTATGATGTCACATGACCTTTCTGGGCCTTCAGGATGCCTATGGTCAGTCATTTCCTCCTCGACCCATTCTGCTGTGGGCCAGGTTGAATTGTGCCTGTGATCCAGGCTCAGGTTCAGGGTAGTGTGTCATCAAATAGGGCAGACAAGGGTACCCTCTGTCCCCCACAAGTAACCATTGAAGTGTCCTTTAGTTAAAATGTATAATTGCATAAAAAAACATTTAAAAAAAAACATTGTGTAAGGCAAAACATACTCTGTTGAAATTTGTGGCACAATGATGACTCCCTAAATATCCTGGCAACATGTACAGACCCTGGCCAATTGGCTTCAACATTAGTGATAAGGTGGGTTGCATCACATCTTACCTAGTTAGTGGGGACCAGTAATGAGGGTGATTTAATGGTTTTATCTATCTATCTATCTATCTATCTATCTATCTATCTATCTATCTATCTATATATATATTTTATTATCTGTGCTTCCACATCCACTGGATCGTCTTGAAAAGGGCACGCCATGCACGGAAACCTCTCTGAAACAAACTAACCCTGCAACACAGGTTATCCTCAGAGAGTCAGTTGCTATGGTTACTTACATAACCCGAAAGTTACCTCCGTTTTGGAACCGAAAGCAGAGGTTATCCGCTTACTTACTCCTAAACTTACCCGGGTAAGTCACATAACCTGCTTTCTGGAATACCCCCAGATCCAGATTGCATAAAACTTGTTGCGGCCTGGACTTCTTATTCTTTTGCTGTTTTTTTTTTTTTTTTTGCTGTTTTGTTTGTTTAAATTAACCTGGTGGCATTATGTTTTGCCAGACACATTTGTTAAGCTTTAAAAATTATTTGTTATATTCGTTAAAGGGGTGGTGAAGTATGATTTCACATTTCTAACTTTTGTTTGTGTGTAATGTTGCTGTTTGAGCATAAACAACATTATCAAAGTTACAACGCTCAAAGTTCAGAGCAAAGGAAGAGATTTCTTTTTAAAGAAAAGTACTTTTATAACATGCTATATGAAAATATCTGTGGGGTATTTTGTGCAAAAAATTCACACACACACACTCTGAGGACATCCGAGATTTATTTTACATCTTGTGAAAATGGCATTTTACCACCCCTTTAAACTAAATTACTTTTGTTTTTTCCTGCAACCTTTCAGCAGGGTCATAAAATAATAGTGTTCACTTTCATTTTGATTGTCATCAGGGGTGTAATACAAATCCAGTCTAAAACTTGTGCTATCGACCCCTTTTTGTTCCCATTTCTCGGAAAGGTTAAGTGTTCTATTTATAACAGACATCCGTTACACAATAGTTTCTTTCTGACTTTACTTTCATTTTCTTTTTTGCTTTCCTGTAAAATGTTCAAGTCAAAGCTTGCTACAGGAAGTGCTCTGTGACCAACAAAAGTTCATGAACCTTACTGGTTTTATTCATCAAGATATTCTACACAAATTATCACAACTTTTATAAATTCCAAAGCATAAAAAAGCAGCATAAAAAGCTAAAGTTAGGCTACACAAACTTCACGGTCGCATTACATCACCACCATGCTTTCAATAACTTTAAATCTAAATTGGAAAGTTTACATTAGTTTGCAAGATCATGAACACAACAAGACTTTAAACAAGGCCTGATGATGTTTAATGTCCCCAAATGTTCCTGTTGTCCCTATTTATAATCTTGATGTGTATCTTTATATTTATTGTATTGTATGTATAATATTTTATTTTGTCATGAATTCTTTTATATATGTTTTTGTTTTACTATTTTGTCTTATCTCAAGTTGTTTTAAAAAAACGACTTTTCTTAAAAGCTTTATATAATTTCTTTTTTGATGGATTGCCATTTATTATATTTTAGTTAAGGCAAGACACTACATGTGAATAGGGTAAACATTTTAAAATAATAGATATCACCATGAAACTTCCTCAGTTGATTACGTACACAAGTATATTTAAAAATGTATGACAAGTTTTTTTTTATTTGTATGTTTAATTATGCAAATTAGGCATTATCTCATTAACTGTTTGCCGATTTTGCATGTATTTTCGGCAGATAGATCTAAACATATGATAAAGCCAGGTGCAAAATTTGCAAAAGTTTTGGGAGTAAAGTTCATAAACTATTGTTCTTTCCCATATTATTTTGTAAAACTATATTGAGACCTCTGTCCTTCTAGGGGGTTCGGGGGCATGCTCCCCGCAAGAAAATGTTGTACATTTTAAGGTTAAATGCATCAATCTGGTGCACTTTGAGAGCTCAAAATTAAGAGCTTTAACCAGCTTCAACCCATGAACTGTGACATTGAACACAGGAAAAGCCTTGACTTTTACCTGGACTTTAAAGAGGGATCAAACATCTTTTTAGTTATGATATAAAGTCTCAGTCTGTTTTAGGATGCCAAACGATTATTATAATAATGTAATAATGATTTATAGAATTATTCCTATTATGTAAAATCCATATAGGCCTAGCCTATAAATGTACTGTATAAATGAAAAGGATACTGGTATAGGCCTACAGTAGGCTATAGGACAAGATCAACATGAAAATCACCACAGTGGTAGACAGTGATATGAAGAACAATAATCTGGTGGAGTTTGCAGAAAACAATTTGATTTTGATTTTTTATTAATTTAATAAATATTGCTATATAGCCAGGTATACAGTAAAGGACTTTGGCAGTTAATTATTAAATAATAAAACAATAGATCAACATGAAAATCACCACAGTCGTAGTATGTGAGATGTAGAACAATAATCTTGTGGAATTTGCCGAAAACAATGATATTTTATTTTTTTATTATTATTAATATATATTTTAAAGTCTGCCGACACCAACCGCATACACCTTGAGCCTAGTAGGGTAGAGTGGGGAAAATGCCCCCCTGGGGTAAACGCCCCCCACCCGTTTTTCCCAAAATAACCACTAGAATGAATCAAGATACATTTTTACTATGCTATGCACTACGTTGACAATGGGGATATAGAAATCTCCATGGAGAAGCTGACACCAGCGACGTATTTGAAGAGAAGAGGATTACATGGAAAGTGCTATAATTTTCAGATATTAGTAAACAAGTGTTTAATAGAATATTGTTCACAGTGATATCACAGTGATATATGATAGATTAATGGTGAAGTCTGTAGTTTGAGAGCATATGTTATTTATTGGGAATATAATTATATTTTTTTAAATAATCAATTTTTTAAAAAGACATAGGTTGTGGGGTAAAACGCCCCCCCCAAGAGGCATAGTTTCTCTTTATCGTAATTACTATAGTAACATATTTCTGTTCATCAAAGTCTTTATTTTACACTTTAATGCAGTATAACTAGACGGTAAAATCAAGATATTTGAACAAAACATGAAAAAATTACCCCAAGTGAGCATTATCTAGCTAGCTTGGTGGATGCAATGATGGAAGGTGGTTAGGTGACCCAATAATAAAACATAGTGACTTTTAATGCATTTTTGGAATATATTTCACTATAAATTTTCTCATTTATGTTTAATTTTTATTTAGGGTTTCCTGTTTTTCTTGATGATACTGGTGAACAAATTCTACATCAATTATCAACCCCATAAAGGCCTAGTGTAGAAATCAAAAATTAAAATGTTAGAAATTTGGCTATTTTGTACATTCCTAAAATAAAAATTAATAGGTAGATATACACATGTTGTTGCATTACTTGTCTTTTACTTTTAAAAAATTAAAAACTATGTTCATTTTGCTGTTGATCTATGAAGCAAACTGGTTGGTAAGAAAGGGGGCATTTTACCCCACCTTGGGGGGCATTTTACCCACCTTGGGGCGTTTTACCCCACCGCTGGGGCAAAACGCCCCCTTTGAGCAAAAATATTTTCAGTCAAAAAAATAAATAATTATGAAGGTTGAGCAATTTTAATATTTGGTAAATAACTCCTGCCATAGTCACTCAAAACTGGGATGGTAATTCTAGTCAAATTTATGTTTTGTTTCACAGTAATGTCACATTTTCCTTAAGGGGGCGTTTTCCCTCACTCTACCCTACCACGCAACCTCGTTTATATACGACGCGCAATATGGCGTGACCGCGCTTTTCTGAAGCACAGATGGCGTGACCGTAGTGGGAGAGTGCTGGATGATTCATTGAATATAATGACTAATTTGCGTGTATCCAACAACCTATACACAAGGCAGCCCATCCCCCCCAAAAAACCCCGGTATTTTCCCATAAACTCGTAATCAAACCCCCGTATATGCGATGCGATCTGGGTCTTCTGGGAAAACCCGTCGGATGTCGCGCTGGAACGTTTTCAGTAAAGTCTAAAAATAGACTGAATGTCAGTTTTTTGTCAAAATTAGTTTTTTATTAAATTATTATTCTATAACATTTTGTTTATCATCTCTGAATATAACTTGGGAAAATTCACTAGTTCACTGCAGAAAATAGCGATTTATAATGACCAGCTGAAAAGACTGCCTTTAACAACAATGCACGCAGGCGTGAGCGGAGGGGAAACACCATAGATGAAACACAAATCTTCCCGTTTAGCTCTCTTTCTCTTAACACTACAAAGACAGTTCACCTATCAAAATAAACCACATAACAGAATAAAGTCAAGTCCTGGATGAACTACAACGGCACGCAAGTTATTTATTTATTTATTTATTTTTATCCAGCGTTATCGTGTGGTATGATGCGAAGCACAAGAGAACAACAGAGTTTGAAGTTGCTCGTCTAAAAGACCTTGCTCGCCTCTCAATCGTCCAATTTCAAAACGGTTTTCACAGGATGAATTTTGAGTTCGTAAGCTTTAGAATGATACCCAATCTATGATGATTACTAAAATATGTGATATGTAAAAAAGGCAATAAAAAAGGGAGCGCCAGTCGTCGCGCTAGCAGGATGTGACCGTTATTTAAACCTGTTTTTCTCAAAATTCTGTTTCTGAAAATCATAGCGATCAGCTGACTTAAGATAACCATAACTTTTGTTACAGACAACCGATAAAATAAATAAAAACAGATTTGGAAAGGGCTTGAACCCAGCTTTAATATGGTATCAAAACCTGTAATATGTCAAATTTCACCATGTGGTGGGTTTTCAGAGATCACATGTCTGATCTACTTTTACTTTCATTCTTATCACGGGGTGTGATACATGTATAAATTAGACACAGGATTTGGTTTCTATTTATCATCGCCACAAACACTGTTTGGATAAGACACTAACATCTATTTGAGAGGCATTAAAAAATTGTAATTGTAAAATACAAGGTATAGGCTATGTTTTCAAGTATATTTTCAGACAAAGTGCTCCTTCCGATAATGACGTATGCTCTACTGTTCTCAAAATGAAAGGTTAGTAGGCTATATAATGTTTGTTACTTATCTTTGAGATAGCCTACATATTTTATACTTTTGTAGTTTAGTTTTTAGCATGCGCTGAGTAAAAAAAAGGATAATTTATATACACATAGTTTAAATATAGCAAATCAAAAAAGTAAGACTGATTTAACAAGAAAATAATAAAGTGCAATCTGGATATTAGTAAATAAAATGTACTTTTTTCAATTTACAGTCAGAAAATGAAGGGAGCAGTTCACAGTGTTTTAGAAGAGAGCATCCGTCCATACATTTATCTGATTGACACTCTGCGGTCAGTTGGCATTGACAAGGACTTGGCATTACCGACTATTGCAGTGATCGGAGACCAGAGTTCTGGAAAGCTCTGTGTTGGAAGCGATTTCTGGAGTTGCATTACCAAGAGGAAGCGGTGAGGACTGGTTTTCTCTCCTTTTATTATATTGACTTTCATATATAGGCCTATTGAAAATTGAATACAAATAATAAGAGTGATATATTTTGTCAGTAACGAGTTTATGTTATTAATTCACTGTAATTGCTAAGTGAACTGTGTTTGCAATAGGAATTGTCACCAGATGTCCACTAGAGCTGAAGTTGAAGAAGGTTTCTGGTAGTCAGCTGGAAGGCTGTTATATCTTATAAGGATAAGAAAACAGAATTTCTGGATTCCTCAGAAGTTGGAAAACACATTGAAGCAGGTTAGGAAAAAATGCCCTGCAATCTGTCTTGTTTTATGGTTGGAAGCATTTAAAGCATGTAAAAAAATACTATACTATAGCTACCTATTAATGTAGGCTATATGTGGCTTAGAAAGCAGTTTTAACATTCAATTCTTAATATATATCTATTTTCATGCTATAGTACTTATTTTTAGACACAAGTATCTTCCATTAGTAACTTATTCATTAGTACTAGTCTTTAGGTGCTAGTGCATAGAGACTGTTCTACTAGTACCTTTTTAAAGACAGTTCAGCTCTGTGCAAAAGAATAATAGTCATCTGATATTTTTCCGAATAAGGTCCCATATGTGGTCGACCGGAAGGGGAGGGACTTAGGCTCTCTATATGAGCTGTCAGTGCATTAAATGAATCATATCTCACTGAAAACCAAACTGATTTTCACACGTTTTTTTTCTTTTTCTTTTTTGCTGTAAAGTTCATTCATGTAGCTATACAGGACACATGGTTTGGCGTATTTTAATATCCATAGTAGGCTTAACAGTAATATAATATTCTGATATAAGATGTTAAAGTGACCAGACACAATATGTGATATTAATCGCATTCACCCCGAAGGCGTTACCTTTGACCATGCTTCAAATATTTAACTTTTGTGATCATCATTTGTGAGGGAACAAATACTGGTGCAGTTAAATGCGTCTGATGCAATAACGCTCCCATGTTCCCACTGAAAAAGTGTTCTAGCGCGAAATCTCTTCCTATGAATAGTGTTGCGCGCCTGATTTCAACTCTCTTCGCCGCTCTCCGCCGCAGTAGCCGCCGTCGATGGTCATTTGTAATTGTTGCATATGCTTCTTTGTCACAGTGACGGTCTACTTTACTGTGACTGTCTACTGTAGTCGACTGTATTATACTGTACAACCTTTTAGCCCTGTATAACCATCCAGAAGTGCTTTGTATTAAACTGACCAATGCATTCAGTTTGACTGCCTTCATTTAATTATGCGGTATGTGTGCTCTATAGCCCAGAATGAGCTGGCAGGAAATGGGGTAGGAATATGTCATGAGCTTATCACTTTAGAGGTCATGTCACCAGATGTGTGTGACCTCACACTAATCGATCTACCTGGAATTGCCAGAGTCCCAGTCAACAGGACAACCAGATGATATTGGAAAGCAAGGTGGAACAGTATAATCTGTTTTATTTGAGTGCCACATTCAGTACCTTTGTTCAGTTGAGTTTTAATCTATTTGTTCATGTCTTGTAGATCAAATGTCTGATTATGAAATATATTGAGAAGCAAGAGACTATAAACCTGGTGGTGGTCCCTTGTAACATTGACATTGCAACAACAGACGCTTTAAAAATGGCACAAAAAGTGGATCCTGAGGGCAAAAGAACTGTCGGTAATGAAGCAGATGATCTGCACATCATCCATCAACAAATAGCTTAAAGCACTTCTGTAAGCAAATTTGCATTATTTACCTTTTTTTTTTTCACAGCCATTCTGACCAAGCCAGATCTCATAGACAGGGGAACAGAGAACGACATACTGGACATTGTTCAGAACAAAGTCATTTATCTCGCAAAGGTTACATCATGGTGAAGTGTAGAGGACAACAGCAGATCAATGAGAAAATTCCTCTGGAGGAGGCGACAGAAAAAGAGAGAGATTTCTTCCAAAAGCATAACTTTTTCAGGTTACAATGTGAAAAGAATATTGAACTTTTTAACCAGTATTTAACATTTTGTTCTCTAAAATGTATGTCAATGTAAAATGATTTGATGAAGGCTGTGTTTTTCCCTAAGCATTTCTCTAGTATTTCTCAACTGAAGTTTGGCTATTTACCTCTACTTTTAATCATTTTGTTTATAAAGTTTGTTAGCTAATGTTAGTAATGTTCACCTAGGCCAAAGCAGTTCTACATTTTTGGAATACCAGGTTTTCAAGCTATATAGTATAGCACTTTTCAAAAAGTGTCCTTTCTTTTTCTACAGATGCCTCTTGAAAGAAGATAAAGCGACTATTAAATGTCTCTGCCGTCAAACTGACTCAGCATCTCGTTGAACATATAAAAGTAAGTTACTAATGGTCAGGGATGCAAAGTTCATTTTGAAGAGGAATTCACTGCTTTAAAAGGAGGTAATGGCATTTTATTTTTTGCAACAAACACATTTGATAGTGTTCGCAGTAGCCTACATGAGCACAGTGTCAGAACGCCACTTCGAGTACAATCAGTATCGGTGCATCCCTATTTATGTCATTAATATTAGTCCGTCAGAAAAGCAGTTCAAGGCTTAATTTTGGCTGGCATAACTCTTTAAAATGTCCTTTTAAAATGAAATATGAATGCAGTTTTGGGTTAAATAAAAGTACAGTCAAGTCATATTTACATATTGCCCCTTTCTTACAATTTAGCCCTACCCCTGATGAACTCTGCACGTCCCTGGAGGTCAGTGAAGTAAAATAGGCCATGTAGTCACCTTTTAGGTGAAGACAGACCTGAGGACTAGGCTAAAGACAGCATCTGGCCATGTGCATGCGCATCGGCATTAATGCCCCCCACATTTGTAAATACATAATGCATTGTTTGAGGATGTAGGAAATGTCTTCCATTCATTTAGTCATTTTTGCAACAAACTGATTCTGAGTAATTTTGTTCAGAGTTAGCCTTAGAGTTGTGTACTAAGGAGCAGTTAATTAAAATAGCTGAACATTATCAGATTGAGAAAAAACTTAAAGAGACTGTTAAAGCAATTAAGGTCTTAGGGAAATAGGTGTTAATTGCGTTCAGTCTGCTAGTAGCGAGGGTGCAAGTTTTCAGTCGAGCCCTTCATTTACTTTTGAGCAGCAGAGGAAACTGTTGCAAATGCAGTTAGAGATTGCGAAATGCCAATAGACCAGAAGAAGGCATACCACAGTTTGGTGTTTCACGACATCTTCGTTTGTTGCCTAAATTCGATGAGTCAGATCCAGAGACATAGTTTACTTTATTGGAGCGTATTGCGGGAGCTAGAGCTTGGTCAGATTTGAACAGGACAATGTTGTTGCAATGTGTACTTGCAGGTAAAGCACATGTGGCTTTTTCAGCACTAAGTATAGCTGACAGTGAAGATTATGCTTAAAGGAGTAGTTCACTTTTGAAAAAACTTTTACTGATAATTTACTCACCCCCATGTCATCCAAGATGTCCATGTCTTTCTTTCCTCAGTCGAAAAGAAATTAAGGTTTTTGATGAAAACATTCCAGGATTTTCTCCATATAATGGACTTCCATGGGAACCAGACGGTCCAAGCTCCAAAAGATCGTTAATAACAGTTTCAGATGCAGCTTCAAATGTCTTTAAATGACACCAGACGATGAATAAGGGTCTTATCATGCGGAACGATGGGTTACTTCTAGGGATGCTCCGATTCATCGGCCACAGATCGGTATCGGCTGATCATAACAATTTTTGACTCGATCGGTACTCACTAACTTGGCCGATCTTACAAACCGATCGCGATTTGATGACGTCAACGCGTGAGGACGTACGTGATACTTATATTGGAGAATGTTTAATTAAACCTTATTTGTTACATCAGACTTCTCCATGTTGGAGTTTAAATGTTTCTATTTATTTTATTCTCTTTAACATTGAACAATGTTTAATTAAACCTAATGAGTTGTATCAAACCACTTCAATTTGTTCTTTTAGGAGTTTAAATGTTGTTTGATTTTTTATTTATTTATTTTGTCCTGCTCAGACTTGTATTGGACGATGTTTAAGTTACATCAGACTTCTCCATTTTAGGAGACTAAATGTTTATTTTGTCCTCCACAGTATTGGACAATGTTTAAATAAACCTTATGAGCTGCATTAAACTGTTCCATTTTGTTTATTTGTCTTATATTAAGTCAATTAAGCATCGGAATCGGTATCGTTATCGGCCGATCACCATGACAAGAAATCGGTACTCGGTATCGGCTGCAAAAATCCTGATCGGAGCATCCCTAGTTATTTCAAAACTTATTCCAAAACTGTAACTTTTCTAAGGACAAATGGTAGCCTAGCTTTATTCTGGAGGCGCGCTTGTAACGTCACGTAATACGTAATTACGTTCAAAAGGTCACGGCGACGTAGTCGGAAGTACAGAATCAAAATCGTCCACATCGTTATTTTACCTTTTAATTCCTTTTTTTTTGTAAACGGCGTTCGAGTGTAAACCTATGTGTTCAACTTACTGACTCTGTATTTCCAGCTACGTTGCCCGTGACCTTTTGAACGTAATTACGTATTACGTGACGTTACAACGCGCCTCCAGAACAGAGCTAGGCTACAATTTGTCCTTAGAAAAGTTACAGTTTTGGAATAAGTTTTGAAATAACCAATCGTTTCGCATGATAAGACCCTTATTCATCATCTGGTGTCGTTTAAAGACATTTGAAGCTGCATCTGAAACTGTTCATCGATCTTTTGGAGCTTGGACCGTCTGGTTCCCATGGAAGTCCATTATATGGAGAAAAATCCTGGAATGTTTTCATCAAAAACAATTTCTTTTCGACTGAAGAAAGAAAGACATGGACATCTTGGATGACATGGGGTGAGTAAATTATCAGCAAAAGTTTTTTCAAAAGTGAACTACTCCTTTAAGTTAAATTGAGCAGTTCTGAAGGTCTACGAGCTTGTGCTGGAGTCATATCGTCAATGCTTCCGTTACAGGAAAAAGCTAGATTCATAAGTGGTCCTCCAGGGCTGAATTTTAGGAACCCTACCCTACACTATGAAAATTAAGTTGTTGACTTTTTTTTAACTGGTTCACTGGTTAACTTTAGCTCATTGGTTTTGAGCCTAATTCTCTGTTCATTTTTTTTTTCAAATGCATTGTGTGATTTTATTTATTTATTTATTTTTTACCCATTTTTGTCAGAAATCTCTGCCACACCTCAATGAGCAGATAAAAAAGCAGCTGTGGGACCTGAGGAATAAGCTCAAAGAGTGTGAGACTGGACCACCACAGGATCCTAAGGGGTCCAAACTATTCCTCACTGAAGTAACTATTCTCAAAATTATTATTTGCATCTCAAACTTTGTGAGATGCAGCCATATTATGCTAAATTACATTTCTCCCAGTAATTGTGTAACCGTAATGTCTATAATAAATTATTGCAATATACTAAATCCTCTAGTATTGCCAAAATAAATCATTTATGTCAGTTCATATTGTATTTCTCTTTGATTATTGTTATAATGTAACTTTTTAGGTAAAACATTTTATTTTTGTTCTCACAGACTTTAACAAGTATTCAATGACCAAATCAAGTCCTTAACATCAGGAGAGCTGATTATTAAAAACAATTTGTTTGTACAACTTCTGGATGAATTTAAGATATGGAATGCTCATCTTAATGACACAAAGACAACCTGTTAGTATATTTTTTTATATATGAAATGTAAAAATGTTTAAATTATGTGCTCTTCAAATGAAAGTCAAATAATTTCAAAAGAAATCTGCCTTGTTCCCAAACAAGTTGACAATTCGACTCAAGATATGTTAGCAATGATCCAGAGTTACAGAGGGAGGGAACTGCCCAGCTTCTGCAACTACAAAATGTTTGAGGTGCTTCTGCAAAAGCATGTGGCCGAACTTCAACCACCAGCCATCATCTTACTCAACACCATCAAAGGTACCATCACGCATCTCAACTCAATTCAACTTTATTTATAGAGCACTTTCAAGACATCGATGCAAACATATGACTTATGACATAAAAACTTACAAAGCATTATAAAATGATCTCCATTCTGAAAGATCTTTCTGCTCACTGGGGAAATTTTCCATCATAAAACCAATAGATGAAATTTCAACTAAACAACACCGGGAATTTTTTAAGTTTTAGCAGATATGAATTGTGAGACATTGTGGCTATACGTCATTTAGATTTTTGTTTTCTGTATTATCCTGAAGGCATAATCACCAAGCAGTTTACTGATGTAGTAAATCAATGCTTCCAGAAATATCCTGCTCTTCTAGCTATCACTATGGTAAATATTCCTCCTTATTTGAGATAAACAAAACTAAACAATCATCCATTATTAAACAAGCTTCCTCTGTACTTTACTTAATTCTATAGGACAAAATTTACAACATTCAGTCAACCCAACAAGAGAAGGCAGAGCAGAGGATCTCAGAGCAGTTTGAAATGGAAAAAATGGTCTACACTCAAGATGCAATCTACTTAAAGGTCTTAAGTAGGATCACCAAAGAAGAGTGTTCAGAAGAGCAGTTACCTCTTTTTGACCATAAATGCATGTACAGTGAAATGCTGCAGGCATATTATGAGGTAAATCTTCTTAGTTTTCAATCACAAATATGAAGCTTTGTTCAGAGACTGAATTGGACTGTTGTGCTTAGTACCTTTGATTTTCTTTCAGATTGTGGTGCAGCGAATGGCTGACCAACTGCCCATGATGATCTCATTTTTCATGCAGAAACAGACTGCTCATCTCCTGTCTATTGACATGTTGAGTTTACTGGATGGGGCAAATGTGAGCGAGCTCCTGTTTGAGGACTCTGATGTTGGTAAACAGCGCAAAGAGCTACAGGCTCGCCTGGATCGTTTGAGTATCGGTCAGGAAAAACTTAGCAATTTTATCTGAGCAATGTACTGACTTTCCACTTTACTGAAAATCCTTTTCTCAGGATGTAATTTTTTCTCAAGTAATTTGAAAGTTGCATTTAAAAGGGAGAGCTAAGATAATACACTCAGCTGAAAATTAAATTTTTAAGTTCATTTATCTATTCTTTTTTCTTCTTTTTTTTATTGATAACATCTGGTACAAACATGAAAAACCATCAATATACAATTAAGCGTTTGAACATAGAATACCATACCAAAGACAAAGGACAAAAACAAGAAAAGAAAACAAACAAACAAACATACAAAAAAATAACAATAATAATAAAAAATACATAGTAAATGAAAGAGGAAAAACAATAAGAATATTAAGAGGAATTAGGGAATAGGTCATAATATTGAGATAAAAGTTTTCTATTCTTCTTGTTCTTTACAAGCTTGTGTGATTTAAGAAACATATTAAGTTCCAAAATAAAATGCTTACAACATAAGGACGACTTATTGAATTTCTGCTTGTGAATAAAGAACTTAGCATATAAGATTATAAAGTTTAAGACAAACTCCAGGGTGCCATCTTGATGGAAATAAGAGTAACAGATAATATCTTTCAGGGTGAACGAGAAAGTTATATTCCGAGAAAAAAAAAAAAGTTATATTCTGAGATTTGAGAAAATGAGTACCTAAATCATCCCAAAATCTTTGGGTAACTGGACAATTAAAAAATAAATGAGGAATGGTTTCAGTGTCCTGTTTACAAAAGGAACAGCATGTGTCAATATCTAGAAACTTGGCAACAAAACAATTTGTAGGGTTGTGTAAAATTTTAAAGTGGACCTCTTTAGCCTTATTGGAGATACAATATTTGTGAGGAATCAACCATGTTTTTTTCCAATTAACATCCCTTATTAAGGATTTCCAATAAAACATCCCCCTTGGAACAATGGAGTATCTCTTTTACATTTATCTATTCTAAAAATCCGTTCAAAAATGTGATGACGTCACACAATAGCAGAATGCTAGCGTGTTCCGGCCAACAACGGCCTAACCTGTAAGAAATCAAAAGGACATAAGTACTCGTTCATTCGACTTTTGGCCTATAATCTATATTGAACTTGCGGAATCAACAATAAAATCTATGTTAATTTAACGACAAGCAGGTGAAAGAGACACATTTAGCCGTTTAGCCCGATAGACTCCCATTCATTCTGCTCTGCTCGCGATCACCTCCAGTGGAATTCTAATGGAACTGCAACCAAGATGATACACAATGGGGCTAATAGGAAGTGCCAAGGCTCTCCGTTAGACGGGCTCTGGCTCCAACACACCTGCCTGTAAGTTCTAATGACCTTGATGATCTGACTCAGGTGTGTTTAATTAAGGCTGAATATAAAATCGTACACCCCTGCCAGTGCTTTCTTTTGATATCGAACCATTAATAGGTTTTAGAAAAATAAATTAAATAAACATAATATACATATATATATATATATATATATATATATATATATATATATATATATATATATATATATATATATATATATATATATATATATATATATATATATTTTGTATGATCCTCGAATTTTAACATTTTAACCATTATCAGCCTTTTCACCGTTTGTATCCCTCCTCTTGTTTTGTCTTGTTTGCACAACTTGCATCATTAAGCCAGTAGGTGGCGTCTGGTGACTGTCTTTATGAGTGAACAATTTAACTTTAATTGAACTGATTGCCAAAAACATTGCTCAACTCAAGACAGAAACTAGTTGCTGAAACCAATCTTTAATGCTAATATATAAATTGCTCATTTTCCATCTGGACACAAAAAGAACGCACTGAAATGAACTTGAAATGTAGGCTATATCTATACTAAATAGTTCTTGAAAGATTTCTCGTTTAAGGCCATTCCTTTTTGGAATATTGTGTATTGTCAACAATAAGCAGAAACATTCTTCATTTCCATTTTGGAAATGTTGTTGCCAATGTAGCATTTTTCACCTTTTTCGGCTTGCTAGTTGGGGACATTTCATTTTTATTTTTAACAATATTATTTCAAAAATTTTTCCTGTTATCTCTATAAAGCTGCTTTGAAACAATCTGCATTGTAAAAAGCACTAAATAAATAAAGGTGACTTGACTTACTTTTAGTGTGAAACGGCCTTTTTTTTGCTATATTAAAAACAAACAAGCAAGCCCAGCCCAGATGAGAAAAAGTAACACCTAAGTAATATAACGCATTGCATTCCATAAAAGGTAACTAAGTAATGCAATTAGTTACTTTTTTAGGGAGTAATGCAATATTGTAATACATCACTTTAAAAAGTAACTTTCCCCAAAACTGGTCATATAGCTTTGTCCACTTAAATAGGTATGCATGGTGTTCATAGCATGTAATTATGCATTATTTACTGTTATTACTATAGTAAATAATGTAATATTTGTAATAAGCACACTGTAAAATAAAGTTACCATAACCAAATAAACAAACATACTGTTTTTTTTTTTGTTTTTTTTTTCATCCTGATGAAGTTCAGGAATGAACTATTTGTTTTGGCGTGTTGATTCAGTTATGAATAAACATGTACCAATTTTTTTTTGGTCTTTGCAGGATTTACTAAATTAAGGA
This sequence comes from Hybognathus amarus, assembly GCA_030378365.1. NCBI lineage: Eukaryota > Metazoa > Chordata > Actinopteri > Cypriniformes > Leuciscidae > Hybognathus > Hybognathus amarus. Next base: position 312,129 of record JAQIUQ010004219.1, read on the forward strand.
TGAATTTAAAAACAATGGATGTTGAATGTGGCCCCAGTAAGAAGCATGAATTGTATTTTCTTGTGGGTTTGATGAAAGAATCATGATGTATGCTTAGGCTCTTGTGTGCTACAGTATGTGTTTTTTAGGGTTGTGGGTTAGTCCTGCATCACAAAATATGTTACCCATGGCTACATCAAGCTAAAGAGATGTGCTATATTTTGCACATATAGATGCTATATTTTGCTAGATGTGCTAGATGTGCTTTCCATGTTGTAATTTGAAACATACATCATTAGGTCATCCTGAGCATATTTCTTTTTAGTGAATCCATTGAGTAAGCAGGCAATTCCGGCTAAAGGATTTGTTCTTGATTTGGATTAATCAGAGTTGTCTTTTATTTAATTTCACTTGACAGGATTCATTGATAAAATTATCTATAAGCAATCATAAACCATTATATTTATATAAAATAATCACTGTATAAGCCAATCAAATCAAATGTGATTTTCCAGTTTTTTTCACACAAAATAACAATACGAAGTAATGTTGGACTATATGATAAGAAAATAGATTATGTGTATTTAAAAATATATGAGAAAACATATGACATTTTATTTGAATGAAGGCCTATTATTTGTAAGATAATTTGTATTTTCAATTTAAGTATACATGTATTGAAATTAATAAGGCATCTTTGAGTAAACTTCGAGTATCATTTGAGTATCTGTTTGCCGGGCCGAGTGTCCTTGTTTTTGGTAATCAAAATAAGGTCACCCTACCATTATAACATATTCATAACAGCGCCATCTTTGCCATTTTTAACAGGAATAATTGATGCTGAGGGAAATATCCCTGAAGAGGATTGTATTTTTTAATGTGTTTTTGGATTGTTCTGAATTGTTTTGAAACACTGCAAAAATATATTTCAGAACATAAAACTCCAGAAAAAAAGAGCTATGTAAATTAAGTGATGTAAGTAGACCACTCAAGTATATATACTTTGTATATAAATGTAAATTTTTTTTTCCTTTGTACATCTAGATGACAAGAAATTAACATGGCCAATAAAAGCATGTACAAATATTTCTACATTAAAAAAAATCTATTTACTAAATAATTCAGTTTAAAAATAGGCAAATAAAATATACTAACCTTTCATTTTGAGAACTGTCACTATCTTCATCATCATCATCATAAGAATTTCTTTGAAGTGAAGATCGCATTGGAGACCTTGAATGAGACATTTTCTGGATAAAAAAATGAATTATTTTAAAAAATCGGTTCTGAGAAAAGATAATGTGCTTAGATTTAGATGCCTCTTGTAAATTGTATTATTTAGGTTTCAGCCAAATGGAGCATTTGAGGTGATGCTGAAGAAAAATCAAACTGAGTTTTGATCGATATGGCAGTCTAAATTTATAGTGAAACACACCCATGTTAAAAATGAAAATTAGGTAGAACGTGACAGACAGGTGAGGTGTAAGACTGGAAAAACTGGAAGAAATGAACTTTGTGCATGACAGTTTTGATGTTGTGAACCTTTGTTGTGGACCCTAAAATAATGGCAACAATAAGAAAAGAACAAATGTGCATCTTGTCATGATATTAGAGTTTACTGTTGTGTCTAATATGAATAACTAATTTATCTTTCTTTCTTTCTTACATAATCTATATTTTTTCTTTCTAAATAATTTATCTTTCTTTCTTTCTAACTAATCTATCTTTCTTTCTTTCATTTTCTTTCTTTCTTTCTTTCTTTATTTCTCTTCTTTCTTTCTTTCTTTTCTTTCTTTCTTTCTTTCTTTCTTTCTTTCTTTCTTTCTTTCTTTCTTTCTTTCTTTCTTTCTTCTTTCTTTCTTTCTTTCTTTCTTTCTTTCTTTCTTTCTTTCTTTCTTTCTTTCTTTCTTTCTCTTTCTTTCTTTCTTTCTTTCTTTCTTTCTTTCTTTCTTCTTTCTTTGCTTGTCTTTCATGGTTTGTTTTCAGGGAAATTTGGTTCATAGTATCCAGACTGCCTAGCGGCGTGAATAAAATCATGCTTCTGTGGCAAGGCAGCATGGGGAGACCCAAGCTAGTATACAATATGCCAACTGAGAATTATAGCAGGTTTTTTTTATGGGTGCCAGCTCATGTTGGAGTGAAGAGAAATGAGGATGTGGACAAGATAAAACAGGCTTCCTACCCTTGAAAAGAGTAAATTAAAGGTTTAATTAAAGGTAGTCATAACCTAGTATTACCTTGGATACCCACGCTCTATTATAGTCTTTCAGGCCCTTCTGTAAAAAAGAAAAAGTGGAAAAAAAAAGTAAACACAGAGCTCCTCTGACCCTTATACTGACCCTCACTCAGAAAATGCTAGTAAATTTACAAAGATTTACCAAGTAAAAACCTAAACATATTAATCAGTAGCTTTAATTAGAAATCTTTAAGTTAAAATTTACTTGGAATATGGAATTAAGTAAACTTTGCAAAAAAAGTAATTTTAACTCAGCTATTAAAAGGTTGGTTAATATCGTTTCCTTTGCCTTTGTATTACATTTCACAAAAACAATAATCTTGAATTTTATGAGTCAATTATAGTATGTGCTTTACTTAGATCATCTAAGAATTTATATTACGTCATGTCAGATGTTAAACATCATGTGAATGTAAACACCTCAATACTCGGTAGACAATACACAATGGCTGGTAACATATGATAGGTCGTTTTTGTGTTTGAATGTGTCATCTTGAGCAAAAAATGTACTCAAAATGTCACAAAATAGCAAGTTACTAATACTGACAACAAACATCAATGATAAAACAGTGTAAGGATACAGCTGGAAACTCATTAATTATTCAAGGTCCAGTGCATGATGGGAACCCCAGTATCAGAAAGTTGAGTAATTTTTACTTAATTATATTGAGTTGATATTTACACTTTCATTTCCTATCGCTTGAATTAGGTACTGATATGGAATTTACTGACATTTTTTAAATCTTGCCTGAACTAACTTTTTCAGGGTAAATTACATTGTTTTTTTTCACTAGTATTTACTTCACCAAAAAATATTTTTTTTACAGTGTAAGAAGATTGATAAATATTGATCATCATCTTTCCTTTGCTGCTGACCATGAACTAGCCTGTTTCATGTTTAGTGGCTGGTCCATTATGTCAGGACAGCTCTTAGAGAAAACGTCTGTCTCAGAGGTATATACTGATGCGTTCATATGCCAGACGCAGCGCGCTCCATGCGTTGGTGTAAGTCTGCTCTCTTCCTGACCAGCCTCTGAGTCCTCCAAGAGCAGCTTCACAACATCCGCTCCATCCCGCAGGTCCATCGCTTGAGCCCGCAGTATCACGGCAGCTTCCTTCAGTATGAACAGCAGGATCACCATAGGAATGTAGTCGGCCAGACGCTGATACACAATCTGTTTGATTGAGAGACCATGCGGGGGTTTTCAGTGCAATCAAAACCAAATATTAAAGAAGACGAGCAGCTAATACTGAAGTCAGAAACTGATTTACACCTCGTAGTAGATGATCAGTTTATCAGGTGTCAGGCTCCTGGTGTCGAACACAGCACAGTTGTTGGGCGAGGTCGCGTTCTCTCCCGTATCCAAACTAATGGACTCATATCTGCTGCCTCATTTCCACAAACTTGAAGTCTACCATTTTCTGGTTGAAAATGGGATCCTGCGTGTACACAAGCTTCTCCATGTTAATGTACTCATGGATCCTCTTATCCACCTTGCTTTCTTGTTTTGAGTGAATTTCGTCAATTTGGTTCTAAGGGAACATAAGAGATGTTATGTTTAAGGCTTTTATTGTCTTTTAAGATGATTTAATGTGATCAAACAAGTGTCTTTTTAACACACCAGTATTATGTGTCTCAGATGAGGGAAGTTTGGGAAACACAGCTCACACATGACCCTAAACTCCTTTTGCACAATACCTAAGGTTATAGTAAATTAGACCTGTTATTATAAATCATTTCAAATATAATCCATATTAAACATAAAAAAGCCGGTTAAAGTTCAGGTAGCTACCTCGGATGAGCTTCAAAGTGTCCAATGCTGGCTGTTTAAGATCTCCAACATGTTTCTTTACCATTGATTCGTATACACAGTAATCACTGAAGGTCACCAGTTCTCTCCGCGATGGCCCTCGTCGGAATTTTCTATCATCTCTTTTACAGACTCTCTGACTAAAATAAAATAAACAGTTACCACAAAATATAAGATTAACCCCTTACCTGTCACCCCCCTTTTTGATAATTGACATTAAAATGCACTATACAAGTTTAAATGGTTGTAATTCAAGAATGCTTTGGAATATATATACACAAGTTTGGTCTTGTTTTAAAGAAAATAATCAGCAGATTATTACTGAAGTGAAAGCACTTCAAAAAATTAAAGTATGAAAAAGTTATGGAAGTTATAATTTACAGTAAATCAAATATAATTTATTAATTTTTTTTTATAAAATAAATATTTTACAAAATATGTTTTACTATAAAATTACTATAAAATTAAAGCTATATATCTAACCAAGTTGTGTTCCAAATTTAAGGTTGATATCACAAATTTTGAAGTTCCCATGAGATTTTGTTTAGGCGTTATACCAAAAATAGCCACCGGGTGCCATTGAATTCCATTGAATTTAATTGTATGCATTCTGCCATAACAAATTAATAAATGTCTATCCAAATATCACTTCTGTCCCTAAATATGGAACCTTGAGACTCAGACCTTTCTGACAATATGTGTTTTGTCAAGATTAGAAAAGGTTTTTAATAATAAATTATAAAAGATGATGCCCAAAAGGGGAGGGGCCTAATAAAAAAATACAGTTTCTATGGTAACGCAACGTCCAATTTCAAAACGGTTTTCACAGGATGAATTTTAAGTTCGTAAGCTTTCAAATGATACCTAATTTATGATAACTACTAAAATATGTGATATAATAATAATAAAAAAATGATACTTATATATATATATATATATATATATATATATATATATATATATATATATACTACACCTACAAAAATGCTGGGTTGTTTTAACCCAACTTTGGGTCAAATATGGACTGAACCCAGCCGTTGGGTTAAATTTTTACATTACATTTTTAACCCAACATTTGGGTTTGTCCATATTTGACCCAAAATTGGGTTAAAACAATCCCAGCATTTTTTAGAGTGTATATTATACTTTTTAGAGGACTTCTTACCTTACTGTTTAAAATATAATTGTATCTTTTTTTTATTGACAAATACGAATTATGTTTTATTAAGAACTTTTAGCACTAAAACCAAAGTTTCAATTATTAAAAGTGTGTGCGTCGACTTTTTGTGACAAAGGTCAGAAACTCCTGTAATGACTTTGATTTTTTTTTGAGGCGCACTCTTGTCATAAATTCATTTATTACTGTTCATTCATAATTTGTAAGAAAGAAACAGCACTAAAATATCTATTTAGGAGTCTTAGACCTTTCCAACGATATATAGTTTGTCATGACTAGATGTTAGGTGTTAGGCAAGTGACAGTTAGGTGAAAGTTTTGTATGTTAGTTCCTCAAATTTGATTGGCTGAGCAGCAGCACTTTGGTATTTTCACTGTATCACTCGCTATATGTCCAATGAGGAGGAGAGATGTAATTTGGGCATAATGGGTCCATAATACAAATCATGCTAAATCATACCAAGAGGGAAAAAATGAAGAAAAAATGGTTCTCATTAATGTTGTCACCATATGACGTACACAATGATTTGGAGTTACTCAGATGACATTCCCATTGCTTGAACACTGGTTCGAAGAAGCGAGTAAAGGTTCCCATTGTGTGATTCCCCTGTTCTACACAACTCACTTATCTGGTCACTGAACTCCAAGATTTTCTACACGTACAGAGAAACAGAAGTTAATTTCAGCCAGGATTGCTCAGATATTACAAGGAATAGCTAATGCTTGCACTTACTGTACCTTGCTGAGATAAGGCCCCATGCGCTCAGTCTCTAAAGGAGGACCATCATCATAACTCTTAAGCTCGAACTCTCACAGCAGACAAGTTGACGTGAATTTGATCGCTTAGAGATGGAAGTGAAGCCTGTAAAATAAGGAATAACTCTTAATTTAAGTGTTTAGAGCAAGTTTCAGAATATTTTGCGATGTTTAGACTTGCCCTGATATGTTCAACCAGCTCTTTACTGAGTCTGGTGGCCAGGCAGGATATTGTGGCTCTCTGCTCTTGAAGAAGATAACTGGTGGCAACAAAATAGAAAAACTTAAGTGGCTTTGAACATTACATAAAATATTACAGATAAATGAAGAGGTTGAATGCAACGTAATACCTGAAGTCCGGGTGATTGGCGAAGAACTCGTTTTCCTGTCTTGTGGCTTCAGCCAGAGGAACGTTTTCATTGATGTCACTCTGGCCTCTACATCGGACAATGGTGAAGCCCTTTTTAGAGGAACCACTTTACCCTGCAGTACTTGTAAGATATCAGCCTCTGCTCCTTTATCTACCAGGTCTGGCTTTGTCAATATTGCTGAAGCAATAAAAAGTGTTTGAACAGATATTGTGCTTTATATCAAGCAAAACTAATTTTCTAATCTAAATACTCAGATGTGTAATAATACCTAATGTCCTTGAGCCGTCAGGATTCGACACCCTGAGCCATTCTAAGTGCTTCTGTGGTTGCGATGTCAACATTGCAGGGAACAACGACTAAATTAATGGTTTCTCTTTTCCCAATGAATTTCAATATCAGGCGTCGAATCTGCAATTATTCAATAAAGAAAATTAAGACGTGAAACAATTCAAACTGTATGCATGTAACATCATCATGTTGCAGGTTTTATTCAGCAAGTGGTGGTTTCAAATTCATTCTTTTATATTAAATTGGTAACATTTTACAATATGGGTGCACTAATAAGCATTAATTCATGCTTAACTAATGCACAGATAATACTGAATTAATGATTATTTAAGCTATTAATTAACCATTACCACATTAGGAACTAATTAAGAGTATGTAAGGTTAATGTATTAGTACATATATGAATTGTTATTAATTAAATATGTAATTGTGGATTAATTCCATAATGACTCATTTTTTTAACTTATAGTGTCAATTAATATGTTAATTACCAGAATGAGCCAAAGCCTTGTATTTCAACTTCCAGATAATATGACAAGTACACTAATATGCATTAATACATGATTAATTACTTTATTGTTAATGCAAATTCATGTGCGAATTACTACAATAACTAAATAACTAGTTAATAATGATGTGCCCCAACAAGTAAAGTCATAACATAATGATACCTTTGCAAATCATTAGCTAATGATTAATTAAAGCAGACAACTGGAAGTTGAAGTGCATAGCTTTGACTAATTGTGGTAATTAACACATTAATTTACACTATTAGTTAATAAAATATGTTATTAAGGAATTAATACACAATGACACATTGAATTAATAGCAATTCATGTATTACTTAATCTATTAATCATATAGACTCTTTATTAGTTGCTGATGCAGTAATCATAAATTAATGGTTTAGTTCTTTATGAGTTATACATTAACTCATGATTATCTGTGCATTAGTTAAGCATGAATTAATGCATATTAGTGCACCCGTATTGTAAAGTGTTATAAATGTTTTTTTTCTCATTTTTGGATGCTCCTTATTTAACAGTATGCCTACCTGCATGTACTTACAAACCAAGAGAATACTGGGTATTATAAGGTAACTACCGGGGTTAGTATCTAGTTTTTACCCAGTTATTGTAATTACTGTAACAATTACATAGTATGTACACGGGGAATCAGACTGTAAGTACTTATTCTAGTAATAACGGGTAATAACTAGGTACTAACCCTAACCCATGTTATTTCCTTGTAAATACTGTAAAATGAAGTGCAACAATTTTCATTTCACCTGGTCTCCAATGTCTTCCGGTTGCCCTTTTACAGGTACTCTTGTTATACCAGGTAGATCGATCAGTGTTAGGTCGCAAACATCAGGTGATGAGATCTCTAAACTGATCAGATCATCGCAGATTCCTACCCCATCTCCAGCGAGCTGATTTTGTGCTGTTAAAGACAAATACATACTTACGCAACATTCATTCAAGGGCTGTCAAACAATTAATCGCGATTAATCACATCCAAAATAAAATTTGTGTTTACATAATATATTGTATGTGGGTGCACTGCATGTGTATAATTATTTGATATATATATATATATAAATACACACACATGCTTGTATATATTTAAGAAATATTTTCATGTATATACTGTATATAGATTTACATATAATTTATATTATATAGAAATATAAATAATTTATATATAAATAATATTTTATTTAATTAATTTTATATAAAAATATTTTCTTAAATAGACATGCATGTGTGTGTATTTCTTTTATATACAAAAATATTTATACACAGTGCACCCACACATATTATGTAAACACAAACTTTTATTTTGGATGCGATTAATCACGATTAATCGTTTGACAGCCCCAATATTAAGCTATATGTTATAATGATTTATAAATGATAATAGCTTGATTTGTTGCCTCACCCTTTCTGACGTAACTTTCAACTTGTGCGGGATCATTAAAGGTCTCTCGCACATCATTGTAAGAGATTATCCCTGTCCATTCGCACCCAATTTTCCGTTTCCTGAGTTTAAGCTCCAGTGGACAGCGAGTTACAATACCTGAATGGACCATTAGAATATACAGAAGCCTCCTAACGTATAAATAAGATATATGCAGTGTTTTTCAGGTGTAAAACATACCACTTCCACGAGGCAGAGCGACTCCTGACAGCGCCTCCGAGAACAGAGCTTTTCCCTGAGCTCTGGTCTCCCACCACTGCAATGGACGGCAGTGCAAGTTCCTTTTCAATGCCAATCTGCCTCATGAAGTCAATCATCTCAATGTAGGGCCGAACCTGTGCTTCCCACTGCTGCAGAAATATTCCACTTTTCTCGGGACTTAAAAACACATTTGACAGTTACACTGAATTTGTTTCCAAAAAGAAGCATGGTTGATTTGTTGAACATTTGAAGCCCGCAAGTGCAGAATAAAAATGTTCCTTACCCATTTTCATCTGAAGAATCAAAATCCAATATTTCTGGTGAGCTGTCCATGACTGAAATGATATAAATCTCACTGATTGATCCTAAAAATGTTCCAGTGCTTTCCTTTAGCTGCAAATGTGTTTTAATTAGACCTAATTTGGTCCGTAAATGAGTCCTAGCAAATCAGTGTCACATGCATACTATGAACCTTTTATAGGTTTAATGTAAGGGGGAGGAGGGCTCCACGGATAACAATAGTAAACCATAAGCAGAATTTAGATTAAGTTTTACAGAAAGGATATGGTCAGCACTTGAACTGACCTTGAGTTGGGGAAACTACAGAATGCAAATATACTGTGGTTTGAGCCATTGTTTTATGGGAACTAGTTGCTTTGTATAGCCATTGTATTAGTGTGTTTCATGTGCTTATTTTTCAACTATCAAACTTGGAAAATAATTGTTTTCTTAAAATTCAATTTTTTTTATAGTTTAACAGACCCAGATTCCACAATGAGAAAGATAATTTGTCGCTGTGCTGTATATTTAAGATATATTATTATTGACGAGACCTGAATGAGGAAACAGTTACCACAAAAGCTGAATTGCAAAATATTATAAAAATGCAGTTTCAGTAAATGATTTGTTATAATCATACAGTTATACAAAAAAAATTCAAATGCTATCCTTCGGGTTAAGGGTTGCCACATAAGTTTGTATTGTATAATAAAAAATACTGTGGATCTACAAACTCAAATGCTATTTCAACATAATTTTATCTTGGGCACTGCATTTTTAGAATGCTGTGTCAGCAAAAAAAAAAAGGCCAAAGGTTAAATATATGACGTGTATCTAGCAGCAAGGTCCATTGTCCATAATGTAGCTATGTATGAAGAATGTCTCACACAAAAGTCACTTTCAAACCAAGTAGCTTTCTATTGGTCAACACAGCAAATCCATATAACCAGCTAAATTATTAGCTGCTTACATGGCTAATATTCCAGCAAAAATTTGCCAAACATCGGTAAATGCGAGCCCACTTTTAATCTCAATTTAAAGTAGGGCTGTCAAGCGTATTAATCGCATCCAAAATAAAAGTTTGTGTTTACATAATATATGTGGGTGCACTGTGTATAATTATTTTATATATATAAATACACACACATGCTTGTATATATATTTAAGAAATATGTTCATGTACATACTGTGTATAGATTTATATATAATTTATATTATATATAAATATTAAATAATATTATACATGCATGTGTGTATTTATATATATATAAAAATAATTATACACAGTGCACCCACATATATTATGTAAAACTTTTATTTTGGATGCGATTAATCACGATGAATCGTTTGACAGCCCTAATTTAAAGCTGTCATTTCAATGCTCGAATTAGTCCCCTCATCAACTCTCTACGAAGAAAACATTAGGAAACCATATTCTATTTACTATCTCCATAAAAAATAGTTCTCATTTTAAAGGCTGCATCCTCCTGAGGTCACATTATAAGTAACCATTACATTACAAAGGAAGAACTTATGCTCCATGATCAATAACTGCCATGATGAATAACTGTCATAATGGTTACTTTTCTGAAATGAGAGATCCTCGATGACATATGCAGCCTTCAAACTGGGATGCAGCTCTTCTTCTAGTCAAGCCTGGTTTCACAGACAAGGCTTAAGTTGAGTCTCAGACCAAAATGGATGTTTGAGCTTTCTCAACTGAAAGCAATTCGCACTGACAGATCTTGAAATACGTATGTCAGTGCCATTGTTTTGTCTCAAAAGGCACAACAGTAATGTCTTTTTCTAAACCACATTTATAACAGCGACTTAAATGTTCTAATTGAACTAAGGCGTAATCCTGGCTTAATCTAAGCCCTGTTTGTGAAACCAGGCCTAGATTTTGTGGCACTAAATAAATATTAATGATTTAGCACAAAGACTGAAAACAATAGCTTTAATCAATGCATCCAAGAACCTGAAAATAGGAGGAATAAACTTAACATTATCCATTATGTTTTGTACTGAACTGCAATGAACTAGAACTTTACAGCTGGGAACACATTTCCTCTAAATGTAAATCTTCAGTAAAAGGGGCAACTTAACCTAAAACACTTTAACTTAAATAATTTATTATTTTAAATACCTACAGAATGAGTAACATTTTAAGTGCTCTTCAAAATCTCTCGATTAGTTTCTCAAACAAAAATATTAATCTTTTCCTGTCCTCGCCATATGGGGAGTGTGGTTCAGTGTGTCCCGTGGCATTTGTCTCAAGAGCCATGGCGGTTAAAGTCTCTCTGTCTCTTTCAAGGGCCGCCCTGTCCCGCTCCAGTCTCGCTCTGTCCTGTTCCAGAGACGCTCGTTCCCTGTCGATTGCAGCTCGATCCTTTTCCAACTGCGCCCTGTCTCTCTCCAGTGCGGTTTTCTCTCTGTCCGCGACGGCTCTCTCGCGCTCCACCAGCACTCGCTCTCGGTCCAGGTCTGCGTGCTCCTTCTCCAGAAGCTGTCGCTCTCTTCTGAGTTTGGCTTTTTCATAGTGTAGCTCGTCATGAGTCTCTGGGGGGCTTTTTTCCATCGGTCTCTCTTTCACGCTTTCTGCCGTGTCTGATGAGGGTCCGTCGTCGGCTACCGTCGCTTGAGTATTGACCTCGATGACTGAATGAGTCAGTAATTCTAAAATATCGCTCCCCATTTCTACCTGATACATCTTCTTGCAGGGCTGGGCTGCACATTCGGTCTCATCCGCCAGGTTGGTCAGTAAGGTCGGTTCAGGAGGGTCGACGTCACCGGGATCGCCATCTACTGCCTTTTCCATGAGTCTGAACCACCGCCAGGATTCAGGTTTAACCGTTTCGACATCCTTCGCAAGAGCTTTTAAAACCTAGGCAAAAGGCGAAGAGAAAACTACATTAGGACAAATGCATGCAACTAGATTTGTAGGCCTAAAGTATGTGTGTTTAAATATAATTTTAATAACATAAGACAGACCCTATGCACCCATCTTACCTTGTATTTGCATTTTAAGTTCTCCCACTTTCGTTTTGCTCTTTGAGAAGTAATATTTCCATTCAGGTTTGATTTTGTCTCTTGAATGAACATTCTGCAAACAGAAAAATCTCTTTATCAATTTCTTATTTCAATTAAATATAGATGAAGACTGGGGTTTTTAGAACTATTTGGGTGACACTAATGTCTATGAAAAATTTGAGATATAATTTTTTTTTTTTTTACATTTTTAGGGCTGTCAAAATGAATGTTTAATTAGAATTAAAATGTATATTATTATATCAGTAATTTAATTTGTATTTTTTTATATTGTTATTTATTCGTTTAAGAATAATTTTAAAAATATATTATTTTATAAAATAAATTATATTTATATTATAACCATTATTTGTGCTGTTCATTTCTAAGGCTTTTTTTGGTGCTTTATGAAAATATTCTCTGTAAATCTGCTTTGTAATTATATTTATTGTAAATACTGGTAAAACAATTAAATGTATTTATTTTATTTAACATTAAAGTGTAATCTAACTAATCTAAAGTGGGTAGCAACAAATACAAAATCAACTTAAAATAACTAAACCATAACTAAACATTTGCTAAATATTATAAATTATTAAATATTATTATAACAATATAATTATAATATATATAATATAATTGCATAACAACTTAATAATTTATATACAATACAGACAATAATTAATATAATCAATATGTTTATTGTTAGTATTACACAATATAAATGGGTTATTATTATATATGAAGTATGTGTCTTTATATATTAAAAAAGGGGGTTACAATAAATGGGGGTCCTTGGTAAGAAAAATGTGAAAACCCCTTTATTAACAGTTCTTTATTGTCAAACAATTGCAACAACAAACAATAAGCATAGAAAATGAGGATACAAACATCATGTACATCAGATGCAAAAAGAATCACAATGAATACATACTCCCAGCCATTTCTGCATGTGTTTCTCCAGCCTGAGAATAAATAGCCATGGGCCATGCGCCACCTGATCAGTGTCTCTGTGTCCTTGTGAGACCCTGAAACAGAACCGCAATGCAAACAAACAGGACAATATGAAGTCACTGAAGGTTTGTACATTTGATTTTGTATACAAAACAAACAACCCAGTCAAACCATATTATAAACACTGACAGTCTGAAATAATAGTGACAAATCCTCATTTATTAAGGTATTTGCAACTGCGCATGTCATAGAAATTAAACTGGTATTAAATGCACGTTGAATGACATATGAACTCATAAAAGAGAGTTAGAGAAATGCGCGAAAGTTTTGCATGCGTGCAGACACAGTGCAGCTTTACTGAATGACACTCACACTGTTGAGATGACTGCGCCATTTCTTAAAGTGAGAGAGGTGGCCAAACTCCTCTAATGAGATATAAAATCATATCATGATTATTATGGATTTCTTTCATCTCTTCTTCATCAACCGTTTGTGTGTCAGTTGCAGACAGCACTTCTTCACAGCTTTTCTCGTTTCTAACAGACAGACGAATGATGTCAGATTATTGCCCTCTAGCTGTCAGGAGCAAAAGAGCGCAATGAAAGAGTCTTAAATAATGCAACAACAAAAAGCGCTAAATTATTTTTTAAAGCTAATGAAATAAATGCTAAAATAAAATGCAACAGACAAAGTATAGTTATAAATAGGCCTACTATTAAAAACTTAAACTGAAAGAATAAATGTTTCCTGCAAGTAACTGAAATAAGTTTAAGGTAAGATCACTACGAAAAAAATAAATAAAAGTGAAAAGATAATAAAAAATTAAAAACCACATAAAAAAAATATATAAAAATAAATTAGTTGAAAAGATTATTCAAAACTACTAAATTAACGCTGATCAACAGTCATTGGGTAAATTATTACTTGTCTGGATTATTTATCTGATTCCAAAAAGTAAGTAGAACTACTTGTTATAGCCTAAATTTTAAAATACTAGTAATCTGATTCAAATAGTAACAATGTGTTGCAATATAAATAATAAATAAATAAAATGTGAGAACAATAACATGTAATCAATACTAGAGAAGTGATTACATGTTATTGTTCTCACATTTTATTTATTTATTATTTACATTGCAACACATTGTTACTATTTGAATTATCACTCACTGAGTCATAACCATGTATTACTGTCTTTTGAAAGTACAAATTCATGCCATTTCAATTTTTGTTTCAATACGGTACAAAGTTTGGTACAATATGTTATCCTGTTCAAATCAGTGTGGAGAATGAGTTAGGTCAAAAGTAATCTAAAAGTAATCAAAACGCCATATTATCTTAATTTAAATGTGTAATGTAATGAATTACATAACTAGTTTTTGTCATTTGATTTGATATCAGTGACTAATTAAGTAATCTAACCACTGTCAACAGTACATTTTTTCTGAGAGAATTAAGATTTTGTGTTGATATAGTTGCATCCAAAAGTCTAAATGCTTTTATTTTGAATTATTTTCATGTAATTTTATTTCATCTGCATTGTTTAATACACAGTATTAATATACATTTATTATAATATATATATATATATATATATATATATGTATATTATTTATTTATATTTATTCACGTTTTGCTAACATCTGAGTGGAAATTACACTTAAAAACTGTGAGACCAGTTGTTAGTCTAGTGTATATTTTTTTAGTTTTAGTTTCTAGGTTTATTGTTGAAAACCTTACCGCTTATTGAAAAAAAAAACATTGAACTAAGTTGTCACAAATGGAACCTGTCATTAAACAGCTTTTTATACTTTTTAACAAACTTTTAACACTAAAGTAATAAACAATAAAACCTAAAGCTACAAAACTAAAACCCTGGTAAACTATATTCAAGTCTCTGTTGTGCATCTGAATGAAAACACAGTGGACCGCCAATCTTGGGTTTTGACCTTTATGGCACAAACGGTATACTTAGACAGACAGACACTTTTATATTACATTATATCAGAAATAACGCATCACATTCTGTGTTTCTTAGTCAACGCTCACAAATAATTCAAGAAATCTCAATAACATTTTAATTTAGGGATGGATTTAGGAGTGAAAATTAAAAAAAAAAACATATTTCAGAATTTTAATAAAAATAAGGTGTTTAAATATCTCTTCAGACTGCGAAGACAACAACCCAAGGAGCATTCAGATATCCCATATCTCACAGTATTTTCCCAGAGGTTTGCCTCATTCTCAGAGTTGCTTCACATTTTTTCAATTACTCTTTCAAGTAAGAATATTAATTTTTCTCTGTTCTTTTCATGAGGGCAGTCCAGTCCATTGCATCCTGAACTGCTTTTTACGCGATTTGTAAAATCCGCCGACTTTCTGTCTCTTTCAAGGGCCACTCTGTCCCTGGCCAATGCGTCTCTGTCCTTCTGCAGTCGGGCTCTGTCCTGTTCCAATGACACCATGTCTCTTTTAACAGCAGCTTTGTCCTTCTCTACCTGGGCTTTGTCCCGATGAAGAGCCGCTCTTTCCCGATCTGCAAGGGCCCTTTCCCGCTCCAGAAGGGCTTTTTCTCTGTCCAGGCCTCCAAGCTCTTTCTCTAGAAGCTGTCTATCTCTTTGAAGTTTGGTTCTCATGATGTCCAATGAATAGCTCTCTGCTGTATGTTTGCCTTTTCCCTCCTTAACTAGATGTGGTTTAGTGGATGCTGGCAGATTCACAGAAGTTCCTTCCTCTTCCAGAAATTCCAATATTTCCCCTTTGACTTTGATCTGACGTAACCTCTTACTCGGATGAGGCGAATTATCATTTTCAGCTTCTGATGTGATCACTTGCTGGCTGATCTTTTCTTCAAACTCTTCACTCAGAGCATCATCCATGAGATTGAACCATTTCCAGCAGGTGGGGTTCTTCTCTACGCCGGTGGGAGGATATTTTGCATCCTTGAATTGGTAAATTCATTAAACTGTTGAATATGTTTGCATTTTAAAAAAACACCATTTGCAGTGAGACCAACCTTATATCTTGCCTTCAGGTTTTCCCACTTTTTGGCAATCTGCTCAGTGGTCATCTTTTCATCAAGCCCCATTTCTCTGAGTATTGCACTAAAGAGGGGACAAATAACAATATAATTATTTTTAATCACAATACAGGCTGTGAGATATCAATGCAAATTCTATAAGGATACAAATCGCACCTCCAGGCTGTTTTTGACGAATTTTTCCTCCCGTCAAAAAGCGCTGAGTTGCTCGACCGCAGCTGTATCAGTTTTGTGATATCCTCGTTAGACACTAGTGCACATAAAAGAGCCAGTTAGTTAGCTTAATGCTCACATTACCTATTAGTTTCGCGAAAAATCGAACGACTTACTTTTATAGATGTGTTTAGAGCTGGTCGACGCTGAATCCATATTTTATATCACTTCGTTAAACAGATTTCTAGGGCCCTTAATAGTGCACGTTGGCAGTGTGCTTCTGTTAACATTCCCTCCCAGGGAAAATGGCGCCGCACAAGCACATCCTGGATAGGCTGCCTACTAAGTTCCCTTATATTAAAGGAGCGAATATGCTTATTTGGAATGCTTATAAAACTACTTATCGAAATGAAAAATCTAGTTTGACCTTAAACAGAATTACTACGTGTGCTTAAAACATGAAACTCAAACGCACCAACGAGATCTTTCTATGGCTAACGTTACTATTACTAGGCTAGAAATGACCAAACCAAAGACCAAAGAGGAATTAACATTAAACAGGGCGTGGCTTGTGTATAAATAATAATTTTAGCTACTCTCTGTGTATTTTCGATTAAAAGACTATTTAAGTATTTTAGTGTTCTTATTTAGGTTTAAATAATTGTCATAAGGTAATCACAAACAACTGTGATTGGTCTATCCCGAACAGCGCTGAGAAAAATAACAGCCACCATTGGACACTATTATCATGTGACAACTGTTACTTTTCTCAGCGATGATCAGAATTGACCAATCAAAGTTGTTTGTGAAGATGAGGGATTTTTAACTAATTTATTCGTGGGTCAGTTGCATGCTAACTTTTAACATAGGCTATTGATAGGTTTAACTAATTATACTTTTTTAGTGAACAAAGGTATCCAATAATAACGTCCTGAGATTTTTAAAGCACTCGTGGAGGTTGCGGTTCTCAGCCATGCGCCACCTGGAGGATGATAACTTTCATCCCATAGAAAACCGTGTATGTAGAAAACATACCAAACAACACATTTCCACCCAATGGTGAGTGAAGGGGATAAATTAGATATCCTAATATAAGCAGATGGTCGTTGTGTTTAGGATATGAAAAGTACATCATTCCACAAGATTAAAATGTAAAAGTTTAAAGAATAGTTTGGTCTATGAAAGTATGCCCTTAGCCCAGTGGAAAAACAATTGTATCACTACACAAAGGCACAATGTGAGATGTGTTTTAATATAATAATACTGGGTTATAACATCTTCCACGTCAGATTTACCTATAAAATAAGTACAGTGCTCTTTATATAACAGTGTTATTAGCCATCCTATCCAGATATTCATGTTTGAAATCTCAACCAAATGCATTTGACCTTTACAAGCCTCTGCTAAACTATTAATAATAGAGAGGGACTTCTTCACTAATGAAGAAACAGTCAACAAGTCCTGTCAGGATGAAGTGTCAACATACAATTCATCAGCTAATTGGACGAGAGAGATGTGGCCCAGTTAATGCATATGTTATGCCAAGCAGCTTATGTATGAAACTTTCCGATGTATTTAAAAGGCAGGAAAGTGTGTATGGCATATCATTTGTGCCAACAAAAAAAATCTTTGAATGGTTTGTACAATGCATTTCTGTATTGTTAAACCTGTATTGACATTCTACAACCCGACAAGCGCCCATTCACCATGTTCAACCTGAGAAAACAAGACTAAAAACAATAGTCTTTATGTTTCATCATGCTTCGTCATAATGTTTATAGATTTAGGGTGCTTTCACATATGCATTTCCACATGGTTTGTCTTAAAGCATATTAAAAATACCACATAGACATAAACAACATTACAGTTTTTACAAATGCTATGACAGATTTTAACAATTAAACAATTTTTTAAAACTCTTAACACATGTGCACTACATCTGTCTGTGTAAGCTTCACTCACTATTAACACATTTCTTGCTGCTTTAACACAAAATGCATACAATTAACGTAAATGCTTGAACTTCTTTTACACACAAGACCAAAACAATAAATTTTTACTGCCAAATTTACCAATGCTTTAACACTGTATGTCAGAACAGATAACATCATGTTCTACTAACCTTACAGGCTAAAGTCAAGGTAAACAACAGCTTAGATTGTGAATTGAAACACAAATATATCCCCTGTATTTTATTCTATGGTTGAGAAACAGCTGATTGAATTTTGTAAATATGGGACACTGATGCATTTCACAATTCCAGTGCAGTCATGGCCTGGTTTGATCCCATCAGAGCATGATGTCCTTTTTCCTTTCCCATAATTACTCCCCTTTCCCTGTCTTAGCCTGGAGATGGAAGGTTTTTGACCCTCCTGAATGCAATGGATGCTGCATGCCAAGACATCCCAGCTGAACACTGCCAGGGGTGGATAAGGAATGCCAAATGATTCACCTGATGCCTTGCCTGAGGTAAGAAGTGTGTGATGTGGATGAGAACGTGGCCAAATGAAGAATACCGGGATGATTATACTGTAAGATGGCTTTTTTGTTTGTATATTTTGTATTTTCACATACAGTAATACTGTAAATGACAGCTATTTATTTTTGTTTTGAATGTCCTGTTGCAAATGTGTTGCTGTTTTGGTTGACATATTGTATTATAGATTTTTTTTTTGAAAATTAGTGTTGGAGTTTAGTTTACAGTGTGTGATTTTGAGCATTAAATTAACCGTTTTACCATTTGTGTGTTGTAGGTGTGTTAAAAGTTTAGGAAATTTGTTAAAAGTATTGAAACAATTATCATAGCGATTGTAAAAAACTGTAAAGGTTGATTTTCACAGGGGGACTTTAAGTACTCAATGACATGGAAAAATGTATAATAAAAAGCAGTCGATTCCTTTTCTGGCACATATTGAACATCATACAGAAGTGGAACGAGCAAAACTCTGTTACATCGATATATATTGCCCACTCTACTTTATCGTATTGATAACAAAATGCATTTTGCATCATCAGTTCAGTCATGTGAAAGGGTGTCTTTTGTTGTCCAGTGTGGCACAAGGGGGCTAATCTCTGTGCATATGTCCTTAAAAGCACTGATGCTGTTTTCCTCTTAAATTATTAAGCTTCTTCAGCGGCTTTAAACCATTGAGAGAAGATTAGAGAGGTTATTCTGTGACGGTGTGTTTGTGTGTGCGCGTGTGCACATGAAGTGTGTAAGGTTGATGGTGTGTTTGTGTCTTCTCTGTTCTGGTTGTGCAAGGATGCCATTCAATATCACAATGTGAGCACTCCAACAGAGGCTAATCGATCCAACGGTGCCAATTAAACCCCAAGCCCTTGTCTTTCAGAATCACGTTGGCCCTTATGTAAAGTGTTGCGTCTGTCACTCAAATGACCAAAATGGCTATTTTGTAGTTAAAATCAACATCTGGATCAGATACGGTATGTATTTAACATGGTTAGGTGTATAAATACAATCTTATTATAGAGCATGCATGTGTTTTTATTCTCAACAGTGCATTTGAAAGAGTTTTTGACATGCAGTGTATTGTAATTTCCCTCTATGTGAATCTGTGTCTCTCTAATCCAGCAGTCTGTATCCTGTGTCGGGGAAGAAGAGGGGGTTGTATGTGTTTCTGTAATCTTGCTATGTCTGTGTGGAACTGTGTTGGTAATCCTGCTGTGTGTGTGTGTGTGTGTGTGTCTTCAATGTAATCCTATGACAGCGAGCAGTTGTGCACGTGAATGGTTGTTAAAGTTGAAGCATGCCTTGTGCATTTAGTATAATGTTACGGCTGCACAGGCACACACTCGACTCCATTTGTGGGCAGGGTTTGACATCATCAGCCGTCATTGCGGCACGGAGGTGATACGCGAGGGCAGGGCCTGGATCAGGAAAGACATTTGGCTTGATCTCTAATTTACCAGAGGCGTGGCTGGGGGAGGGGAACGACAGGTTCGCAATGACAAACTAGAGTTAGGATGAAGATAGTAAGTAGTCTCAGATCAGCTGTTCCAACGTTTTAACCGGTATGGAAAAATCTAAAAATCTGGTCTCATGTTGCAGATTTTGTGGGTTTTAAAAATGGGAAAGTGTAGTAATCCAGGTGTTTACGTGATGAAGTTGTAATTTAGTACCTTTAAATGTAATATCAAATAACACTACATTTAATTATAATCAAGTATGCCTATTTCACATCTGCCTTGGTATGTTGGTCAACACATTATAATATGTGTGTGTAACAGTGGCCGACTAGTATGAGCTGTGCATGTAAACCTCACTCCCCTGTCCACAAGAGGCTTACTAGCGACTGACGCTATATAGAGACTGCGGTATTTAGCGGCCTTGTTAATGCGCCTGCCTCCCATGCTGGAGATGGAAGTGACGTTTAGGGGTTGAGTGTAACGGACATATAGGCTAGTAAGAGCTGTGCATGTAAACCTCACTCCCCTGGCCTCAAGAGCCTCTGTAGCGACTGACACTAGAAGCTACCGTCTTTAGCATTCTTGTTAGCCTGCCTGCCTCCCAAGCCAAATTTGCTCTGAACAGGTCTCAGGACCGATTACATTTGGTGCTGTGACCTGGTTGAGAGTGAGGTTTAGATGTGTAGGTGTAACGGAGGCAAGCTAGTAGACACTAGAGGTAGTAGTACCTTTCACCTGGCCACAAGAGGCACTGTAGTGACTGACGCTAGAGGCTGGGTTCGAATTACGGGGGTATTGGGGGGTCTGACCCTCCTAGATGAGGCTTAGACCCTCCCAAAAGGGATGAAAAAAATAGTTTGGGGGTACTGAACAGAATTTAATAAGAATAATGTCAGCCTATCTAAAATTGTAGCCTATGTATTTAAATGCAGTAACTTGTATCGTCACATTGCAACAATGCAGGAAATATGTGTTATTTGCTATGGTTCTTTGATATCCTACATATCATGTACTCGTCACTGCCCTGAAGTGCGAAAATCAGCTTTTTACTGTAAATTTCAACTGCCAACCGTCTCAGTCTTCACTCTTCATCGAGAAAGGAAACGTGAGTATTGCGCTTAATTTGCCTCAGCTAAATAATTATTCAACACAACCTACTGCTTTCATTTTCTAATGTGAATTATATACTGGTGTTCGTGCTACGGAGCCCGGATGTCCGTGGAAAAAACAATCAGTGTAGACAGTTTTGCAATTCGTCCCATTTTTTTAACTGTTCCCTTCGGTTTAACAAATCGTGCTTATGGATTAGTAAACCCTAGCAGCTAATGTTAACGCTACCTCGAGTTCCTATCCGCGCTCTCAGATCTGTAAACCGTGCCTTCAGTTTTTGCAATCTGCACCCACAAATTCAACGTCACCAGTCGAAATAGTTGTACCCCCGAAACGGCCTTGTTAGTCCGCCCGACTCCTTTTCCGGAGACGCCAGTGGGAGTGGGACTGGAGGGGTTACATGTAACGTTAACGTTACTTCTTTAAAGCTACACTGTGTAGCTTTTTTAGTTATTCTTAGCTAAAAACACTTAGTTCTTTCAAAAATATATGTGCTCATTAATCTATATTTACTTTGTTTAAGTAATAAAGTATCTTCGTGAGTGTATAATATGCCATTGAAAATACATACGGGTAAGGGGTTCTAATGTCGGTCGCCATGTTGCCCCTCCATCTTGAAAGTACATTAGCCAAAGAGAGACATACCCATTAATTCAAGCTTCGCCTTTCGCATTTACGTTTGAGTTAACACTCATGGATGAGGTCGAACTGGAAGCCATGTTAATCTTGGGCTACATTGGCCACCATAGAAGTTAAAACTAAATCGGAATTGAGAGGAACAGAAACTAATATTCACTGGATGGTCATATACCTTTTCAAAGCTAGATGGGGGTAAAAATCACAGAGTGTAGCTTTAAAACATGACAAAATATTTTTAAACTATGAATCAAAGTGTACTTTAAAGTTAAACGTTTAATTTTACCCTATTACAAAGTGCACCATTTTTTCAAAGTGCTTAAGTGTGTTAAACATCATGATACTCTCTTTAGCATTTTATTTTAATCATATTAGGCCATCTGCAATTCCCTCTTTTTTTAAGTTTTTAAGTACACCAAAAGTGCACATTACATTCAAAAAAGCACACTTCTTATTTTTCGTCTTTTTTCCTTTTTCTTTCTTTTTTTTTTTTTTACCAGGGGTTGACATAGCAAAGGTGGAGGTAGGGATGGGTGCTCAATCAAACCTGAGCTACTGTGCAGCGGGTTTAGCGATGGAGCGCGCGTCGCGAGAGTAGAGGATAGGCAGAACTATTTATAGCTAATCCTGTTTAAGCGAGGTCACGCTTCTCTACCGTCCCTAAAACAGAGCCGTGGAGTTAAACGCTCGCGTGCAAGCCTACGAGGAGCATCGCCTGCGCATTTGGTTCATTCCCCCCCCCAAAAAAACAAAAACATCCCAAGAGGCTATTTAGCATTATAAATATCACAGGGGTTTTATATGCTTATTTGGCTTATATGGAACTACACATTCCAACTATTTTCATATTTTATTTTTTTATTTTTATAAATAGTATTCTTCAATAGCCTCTATCCTCAATCTTTAGACAAAATACGAATTCACTTTTATATTAGATGTGGCTGGATACTGGAGCTAAAGCCTTCAGTAAGATAATTCTACTATGGCTCTCCTCTTGTTGATAATAATAGCCTACATCAAGTTTATCACGGCCCGCTTGTCCATCACATCGCCCTATCTTTGCTGTTTGCTGGTGATGACAGCTGTTTCAACAAGGGATGACACCTGTACCTGGGACAAGCGCTGGCCAATGGGAGTCTGCGTTAAATCCCGAGCTGACGTAAATCTTCCACAGACTCCAGCGCGGTGGGCGGGTCGTTACGGATCGAGTTGTAGAATAGATCCACTGCGCGAGACTACTGATGCCAAGTGGAACTGACGCGCACCGGTTCAAAGTGAGTAGCCTACAGATGTATGTAATGAAAATGCATTATTATACGGTAGCCTATATAAAAGGATTGTTTCACATATTACAGTAGGGACTAAATTACATTTTGATCAACTGGCAAGTGATAGCGGAAAGTGAAATTACGGGTTGAAGTTATTTTAAAATTTTAACTTGGGGAAACCGCGTCGTTTTTGCGTCATTTTCTCCTTATGTTCTGCTTTATACTTTCTGATAACAAAATATGATTCTTTATAAAAAGTCTTCAGTGTTCCGTCCCTTTCTAAATATTCCCCGGACTTAGGCTATGCAACGAAGGAAATACAAAACAAAAAACAATGGTGTTTTTTTTCTCTCAGACGATTTTTAATGTAAAGTGTTACATGTTTAGATACTAAGGCCTATTTCTGATAAAGTTTGCGTGCGTCTGTCGAGTTATAAATGAGAACTGTGATTGAGAGACTGTCGTCTAGTCTTCCTTCTTGTAGCCTAACTTCATGCTCATAAATCGCTTGTAACACAGAATCATATATGGGCCAATTACTGCGTGCAATGCTGTTTGTGTCGCCAGAAGGATTTTGCATGATGGCACAGTGACTTCATAATCATAACTGCCTGCATCATGCTTTCTGCGTTGGGGGCCATGAGCTTTAGGTTTGATTGGTCTTCAGGTCATTGCATGTTTATTGCATGTATCATTTTATGGTAATAAAATAGACTAACAGTAGAATATGTTTATAATTTTATGGTGATGAATGTCATAATAGTAACAATGTATACCGTTTTGTATGGAGTTGTCAAAACAAAATGTGGTAATGTTAACACTTTATTTTAAGGTGACATAGTTACACGTTACCACATGTACTTACTTTAGTAGTAATAACAGTAAATTATGCATTATTACAAGTAACTAACCCTTAACCAAACCCTAATCGAAAGTCTTGTAAGTTTGTGTAGTTTATTAATATTCATGAGTAGGCTACTTATTTGAGTAATTATAATGTAACTACGTCATTCATAAAATAAAGGGTTACACTTTATTTTTAAGGTGTCATTGTTAGAGTTTAATTATATATATCTAGTACTGAGTAATAACTACATGTACTTGGCTAGTGTTAGGGCAGGATTAGGGTTTGGTTAAGGGGTTAGTAGTTGCAGGTAATTATGCATGATTTACTATTATTATTTTTGTAAGTACATGTAACATATGTAACAAGGACACTATAAAATAAAGGATTACCAAATAAAGTGTAACCCAAAATGTTGATGGGGTTCTCAAAATATGTACAATTCAGTAATGTTTTTTGTTTTAGTAACCACATAGTTAATATCCACAGATGCTAACGAACAGATAGTGTTGATTACCATAGGAACAGTTAGCTGCTCGAGAGGTTTCCTCACGTCGACGAAATGTACATACTAGACTATTTATCTTTTTATTATAGGTTTACACATTTGTCACTCAAAAAACGTAAGTATTTTGCTTTAAAAGTTCTTTATGATAAAGTTAACTATTAACTCGATTTGCAAAAGACAACTTGGGGTGCAAACATCATATAAAAATACCATCACTAACAATACAGGAAATGGTTGTGTTATTTGCTATGGTTCTTTGATATCCTACATATGTACTCGTCACTGGCCTGCAGCGCGCAAATCAGCCTTTTAAATATCAACCGCCAATTGGACTTATCTGTCTCAGTCTTCATTCGAGAAAGGAAACGTATTGCATCTAATTTACCTCAGCTAAATAAGATACGTAATTATTCAAACACAACCTACAGCTTTCATTTTTTAAATGGGGAAAAAAACAATCCGTGTCAAAAGTTTTGCAATCCGTCCGCTCAGTTTATAAACCGTACTCACAAATTCTTAAACTGTTCCCTCGGTTTAACAAATCGTGCTCACGGATTAGTAAACCGTACCCACGAGTTCCTATCCGCGCTCTCAGATCTGTAAACCGTACCTTCAGTTTTTGCAATCTGTACCCACAAATTCATAAACCGTGCCCATGTCACCAGTCGAAATAGCTGTCCCTCCCGAAGCTCAGGATATAATTCATTACACCTTCAATTCTTAATGCCTTAAAGGCTTTTGATACTTTATTTTGAGCTGTTTTAAAACACTAGTTATTCTTGTTTCTGCCATAGGCCTAAATATGGAAGAGCCATTGCCAACATATGGCGCTTTTCCACTACACAGTACCAGCTCGACTCGATTTCGACACGGCTCGCCTTTGTTTGGTTTTCCACTGTGTAAAAAGACGTTTCCACCACAGGAACTTTCCCCAGGAACTAGAAACTTTGGGGTGGTACTCGGCAGGAACCAGGGTCTAAATGAAGTTCCGGGTAAAAATTTCCCCCAAGAAAGTCCCTGCTGGCGAGGTAGCTTTTTCAGAGTTCAGGAACTTTTGGGGTGGGACTTGTGTGATGAACATGCTGATTGGTTCTTACCACGCTATTCTTTCGGCTCGATGGCGCCGTCCATCCCATCCATCTCACGGTCAATGTCAACTATAGTTGATAACAAACGTCTACTTTTATATCTAGCATTACGAGCTTTTTTCGCACGCAGTTCAACGTCACTACATAATCTTCTTGCCCCAAAAAAAGGTCCGATGAAAAATGTTCCTGGGACAAATAGTTCCTGGTAATTGCGGTGGAAACGCGCCTAAAGTTGTACCTGTACCTGCTTTCGAGTACTTTTTTTTAAATGTGTAAATTTTTTTAAAATGTTATTTTTTAAATACTAAAATGTGACGTGAAAACAATGCCGACTGCTGATTGGTCAGGGAGAATTGTCACCATTCACTGCGCTCATCATTGCACGCGCCAGATGGAGTATCCAGAATAACCCCGACATTTTTAAATAGTTTGTCCAGAGATAGTTACTAAACTTACTACTATTATTATGGCAACTCGGAAGAATACGCCGTGGTCAAACGAGGAGGTGCAGACTTTCCTTTGTTTGGGTGCCGAAGAGAGGATCCAGCGAGAGCTTGATAGGGCAACGAGGAACGAAAGGCGTCGCTATGACGACCGGGTTACTATTTGTGGCAGTACTGTCTGCAATGGAAAACGGCGAGCCGAGTAGAGTCGAGTTCGAGCTGGTACTGATAATGGAAAAGCGCCAATAGACTTTAGCCATTGTGCCTATCTATGCAAAGTGTATTATGATAGTTATGTGAAAGTCAAATTGATATTTCATGTCATACAGCAAATATATACAATTCTGAACATATTAGATATGTTCTTAGGTTAAAGTCCTGTAAAATAACGAGATATTCCTGTCAAAAGCTCATTCATTAACACTTCTAACTTATTCTCTTCATTTAGAGAGTACTATCCATATCTGATGCATGTGACTCACACTTCTCATTCACAGCATGGATAAATATGGATTTTAATTTGACACATTGAAGAAGGTGCTGCTGTGTGTGGACATTCTTTATAAAAGTCAGATTTTAATTTTACAATACCAGTTTGGACGTCACATAAAATGATTATGTGTAAAACGTCAAATAGTGACATTCAAGCTTTTCTTTCAGAAATTTATTTGTAATCAAATAAATGTACCAAATAAAAGCTTCTTTGTTTAATACAGAATAGTAACTCTTAGGCTCTATCCAGCTCCCTCAGAAGTCTGAATGAACTTTGGGTACTATCTAGGAATGAGTAAACGTGTTTGTCTGTGTTCAACAGTGCATACTCTTCCATATATACAGCAGCCATGGCTGTGTCTCACTACTGCCACGGATTGTCTAATTAGATTAAGCAAGAAGCTTTCCTAAGATAATCATTCAGCAAGCCATTTCCTTTAATGGAGACTGTGCTCCTCAAGACTGTAAACTGAAGGTCAAATAATTTGAAGTAAATATCATTTTTGGCATGTCGCTTGGTAATACAGACTCTTGTGTTGTTTGGGCTAATTGTACATGACAGCGAGTCACACAATCTCTTCTGACTGCGCTGGTCAAGGTGCTGCGTTTGTCTCGTTGCAGGAATGGAAACAAATCTGTGAGTATATTCTTTTCGTCTGTTTAATGATAATGAATTGAAGTTTGTCGACTGTCACGGTGGGTTTTAGTTTAGCGCTTCTGTAAAATAATGATTTCAGTCCATGTCAAGGTTGGATTTTGTTGTTTTCTTCTCTAATTGGGGAAAAATACATATTTGACACTGATCAAAAGTAAATATTAAACATCGAGTAGTATTGCGACCAAGCATTAAATGTCTGAAGAAATATGAGGTGCTTTAAAGTCTTAAAACTGCAGATTTGTTTAAGATAACCAGAACATATTGTGCTGTCTATGACCTTTGAGAGGACTTTAGATGTCACTCCAAACAGCCTTTAAATCCTAACATAATTTACAATTACATTCATTTAATTGGCGATTTGCTGTGAAAATCGTTTGTTCATTTGTTTGTTTGTTCAATTCAGAGTTATTATTGTTAAGTAAACTATTTCCAAAATGTTAGTATAAATAAGACTAAAAAAACACTGGTTTGATCATCTGTTCATTCAGTTATGTCCTCTAAAACGTTATGTATTTTGAACAGAACTTTTGAGTCACGTCTATTGTTTTTGGCAGGTCTCTTCTAGACGAGATGCCAGTTTTATGTAACAGAACTAAGTTTAGCATTCCTCTCTTTAAGCAGACGTAACGGATCTTTCCACTGAAAGGTCATTACAAAAGCCTAATGTCACTTTGTATACCTATCAACATCATATTTAACAGTGACACATGGTTTGATGTGACTTCCTTTGTTGATTGACAGTGGTATCACTGGATCTGGCAGTTGTGACAGGACACAAATAATCACATTTTATTTGGCTTCAGGAGCTAAACGTTCACAAAAGCCGACATTGGAATGATAGAGCATGTAATGAACTTGCTTTCTGGTTTTGTTTCAGATGTAACTTGGTGCACACCTGATGATTTGACCTTCAGTGACCCCAATCAAACGAAGATGAGAGAAGATACACCAGCAAATCAAGTAGAAATGGCATTCGAATTACACCTGGTTTGTCATCAGAAGAGTCGCTTTTTGCATCCTTGAGGAAATAAGTCTGGATATTGTCACCGCTTGCCCAAGGGGAAGCCACTTCTCCTCCGTTTTTTGGTGCGCTTCTTTGGGACCATGGCCAGAAACTCATTCCGTGGGTCGAAGTACAAGGCAGAGGCCAATCATGATGGAGAGTTTGGCTGTACACTCAAAGAGCTACGCTCTCTCATGGAATTCAGAGGGACAGATGGATTACAAAAGATTCAGGAGTGCTATGGAGATGTTCAAGGACTCTGCTCCAGGTTAAAATCATCACCAACAGAGGGTAAATATTTCATTAATAGTTGACAATAGTATTGTCTTTTTTGTTATTTCCAAAACAAGCCCACTTTGTGCATAACTTTATATTTGGGTAACCTGGAAAACTGAAAAAAAAATTACTTCACTTATTTTAAGTCATTTCAACTTATTTTTTAAAATATTGCCTAGATGAATCTTGTATAACTTAAAAACAAAGTTGAAATTGGTCAAATTATTTTGATAAATTAAAGTAACGGAAAAACACGTTGCCATGACTTATTGATCCTTAATTTTTTTACAGTGCATAGGAAATTAGCATGCACAATTAAATATCCGAATATCAGCTGCTACGTTAAATGTACAAAATCTCTAATATTGTCCGCTGACCGATATGGTCTCGATATATCATGCATACTAGAGCTAGACCGATATATTGGCAGGCCGATATTATCGGCTGATATTAGACATTTTCCAAACTATCGGTATCGGCAGTTATAATGGCCGATAAATGAATATTTCAAAAATAAAATAAAATCGTTTCTTTTTAAAATGAATTATCTTATTATTTTAGTTAAAATTCCTACATAAGTTCAAATAACTAATGTTAGGGAAATCTGTTAATGTTTTGTTGCGCGTTTCTGAAAAAAAAAATATATATATATCGGATTTTAAAACCAACAAATATTTGTATCGTATCGGCCTTCAAAATCCTTTATCGGTCGGGCTCTAATGCATACCTAAAAAGAAACATCACTTCCAGCTCTGCTGAGCCACAGGTCTTATTAAACCAAGTAGTTTAGTGACGCTGAGGCTGATTTAGTCTGGGGGATAATTATACTATAGATCTGAGCTGAGCAAAGGTTGAATCTGATCCATGACCCCTCACCATTTCGCTCTTGAGCAAGGCATTCAACCTCAGGGCCAACCAGGAAGATTGTCTCTGCAACAAATGTACTGTCCGCTTTTGATAAATGCGTCAGTTAAATAACTAATTAGCAATTAAACTTATTTTTCCATTTGCTTGTGTGCGTAGCATTCAAGGACCATATAGCTTTGATCAAGGACAATATATTAGCTTTTAAGACTGTCTCAGCATCTCCTTTGGATGATGGAGCCCATAAGTTATATAGTTTGTCTGCATGCTCCAGGTGACCACTTAATGGAGCCGATTTTTGACCATATTAGGGAGTATTTTCATCTAGCACATGTAGATTTGTTTTCCAGCTTGTGAACATTAAAAACATTGAAAGACAATCAAATCCATCCTGCTTTAAAGAGCGCGAGCATTCAAAATGGCAGGCTAACGTTACAAAACTGAGAATAAACAAAATGACATCATGCAGTAGTGTGAACGCTAATATAGTTATCGTTAGTTATTGTTCTTGGTGTGAACTGGCCTCATTCAGCATTTACGTACTAATACATTATTAAAATCAAAAGTTGTATCTGTTGCTAATATTTTTTAATCGACAATAAACATTTGTTGTTCGTTCATGTATTAACTGACATGAACTAATGGGAGCTTATTGTAAAGTGTCAATGATTTTTTAAATGATTGACAACCCTAATATTTTAGGCCCCGTCCACACTACTGCGTTCTAGACCATTAGCTGACGTTTGCACCTCCCGTCCAGACTAAAACGGAAAAAACGAAGACCTAAAACGGAGAAGTTTAAAACGCTGCAGCTCGTTTTGCGTTTTGCTCTTCGAGGGCGTTTTAGTGAAGACGAGACAAAACGGAGGAGTTTAGAAACGGTGATGCAGAGGCTCACGCTCGGCTCTATGATTGGGTGTCATCAGTCATGACGTGTCTTTCCCTGATTCGTCAGCCACTGTTTACACCGGCACGCGCATGCCCAGTGTTGGTGAAATGGTCACGTTATCCGCGTTTTCAGTCGTTTTAATGTGGACGGAGATCAATTCTAATACGCAGATAAAACGCTGGTGTGGACGGAGATCGTATCGTTTTAATTCTCCGATTTTAAACGAAAACGCAGTAGTGTGGACAGGGCCTTAGTCATTATGTCTGTTTTTCTAAATGTCTTTCTAAGTGCCCATGGTTAGGAATCAATGCTATAATGAATAACAATTTTTAAGTTTAATTAACCTCCCTTACACTTGTAGTCAAATCTCAGTTATTATGTGTCAGTCAGTTCAAATATGTTTAACCACTGCACTGGACTTTCTTGCGTAGCAAGTGGCATCTGGCATTTGTCACTTAATCGTCATGGTTATCAAAGTGACCATGTCGTCTTAGATTCCCTTTCCATTTTTCACATGTCACCTTTTTATTTATCTCCTTCTGTGCTTAGTTTAGACCAATCCGTCTATCCCAACAAACTCAACTCCAATCATTTGTCTTACACCATGATAAGCTTATGTTTCCCTTGATAATTCCAGTGAAATATGTTTACAACTACTCTTGTGATTCTTTCTTTTAAGATTTGTATGTGCATTATAAATACACCGCCTTTCTGTTTTGAAAGACTCTCTTGTAACAATCTGATCTTGATTATTGGTGCATTAATTCAAGATTTATCTTGTCATCCATCTATATTGTCTAGTTCGATTTGCACTGGCTTACTGCCCTGTGCTGACATATTTAGCTTTGTCATGAGCCATAACAGACAGTTGTAGTTGTGACAGGTGGGAGCAGATCAGTTTACCTCATGTAATCTCACTCACCTCAAACCGAGGCAGGCTCTTCATTGCTCCGCTTCACACTAATCTCACTGGCCGCTGCTCTGCTGCATGGGGTTTACATTCATTTTTGCCCTTGCCAACAGTGGGTAAACCTTTGAGGGGACAGAGGACGAGCGTTTTGCAATTGAGCAAGGGCGGGAAGAGAGGGATTACACCGTGTTCAGGCTGTGCTCTTGCTTGCGCAGGGGTTGACTTGATATGTTTTGGAATCCATTATGTTTAAAATGAAAAACAAAACAAAATATAAACCCTCTCCAAATCCAATTCAATTTCTCAAGCATTGTAAAATAGAACTAGAATAAGTCCAAGTCCATCTGCCATTTTACAAAATGATTTATCATTGCAGACTTAGTACATTTCAAGACTGTCAGTCCACATACAATTTTTGGAATATAAAGCCACGCATACCAGCCTTGTACGTTTCTGCCACTGCCTCATAAGACACAGTAGTCCAGCGTGGCATCTACACATTGTCATTTTGTGAATAAGATAGCATTTGGCACCTTAAACACTCGCAGTCTTCTTACAAGCCTCTGCAAAAGTGAGCATCAAGGGTGCCTATCAACTGCAAAGGGGGCGCTCGCACCCTTTTGAAACCTAAAATGACAATTGGGACATGCGCACATGCATGCGGCAACCATTGTAAGTCCACAAGACTGAAAGTGCGTTTCCATTTAGGACAAGGCTGTTGCCATAGAAACTGATGCAGCTATTCGGAAAATAAAATAGTGGCATAGGACATAATTCGGCAATACACAATGTGGACAGTCGATAGTTTTAGATCATATTCGGATTCACAAATAATCAGATATGGATTGACAGTGTGAATGTAGCCATAGATACCCCATAAGGTGTGATTAATTACGGAGCCCCCTAGTCCCACTTTGGCAAAAAAAATAATTATAACTATCTCGTGGCCTCAAGATAGCATCTCGTGGCCTCAAGATAGTAACTCGTGGCCTCAAGATCTTATCTCGTGGTCTCAGATAGTAACTCGTGGCCTCAAGATACTAACTCGTGGCCTCAAGATGCTAACTCTATCTTGAGGCCACGAGTTACGATCTTGAGGCCACGAGTTACTATCTTGAGGCCAAGAGGTACTATCTTGAGGCCACGAGATGACTATACTATCTTGAGGCCACGAGATCTATACTATCTTGAGGCCATGAGATACTATCTTGAGGCCACGAGTTACTATCTTGAGGCCACAAGTTACTATCTTGAGGCCACGAGATACTATCTTGAGGCCACAAGTTACTATCTTGAGGCCACGAGATACTATCTTGAGGCCATGAGTTACTATCTTGAGGCCATGAGTTACTGTCTTGAGGCCAAGAGATACTATCTTGAGGCCACAAGATACTATACTATCTTGAGGCCACGAGATACTACTACTATCTTGAGGCCATGAGATACTATCTGAGGCCACGAGATATCTATCTTGAGGCCACAAGTTACTATCTTGAGGCCAAGAGATACTATCTTGAGGCCACAAGATACTATACTATCTTTGAGGCCACAAGATACTATACTATCTTGAGGCCATGAGATACTATCTTGAGGCCACGAGTTACTATCTTGAGGCCACAAGTTACTATCTTGAGGCCACGAGATACGTATCTTGAGGCCACGAGTTACTATCTTGAGGCCACGAGTTACTATCTTGAGGCCACAAGTTACTATCTTGAGGCCACAAGTTACTATCTCTGAGGCCACAAGTTACTATCTTGAGGCCACAAGTTACTATCTTGAGGCCACAAGTTACTATCTTGAGGCCACAAGTTACTATCTTGAGGCCACGAGTTACTGATCTTGAGGCCACAAGTTACTATCTTGAGGCCACGAGATACTATCTTGAGGCCACGAGTTACTATCTTGAGGCCACGAGTTAGTATCTCTGAGGCCACGAGTTACTATCTTGAGGCCACGAGTTACTATCTTGAGGCCACGAGTTAGTATCTTGAGGCCACGAGTTACTATCTTGAGGCCACGAGTTACTATCTTGAGGCCACGAGTTACTATCTTGAGGCCACGAGTTACTATCTTGAGGCCACAAGATACTTATAATTAATTATTTTTTTGCCAAAGTGGGACTAGGGGGGCTCCGTAATTTATAGATGTTTAGGTCATCCAAAAGTAAAATCTGATTCAAACATTATCTTACTAAGAAACCTTTCAGAAATCTCTTCATCTTTAGAACAATGCAGGGGTGTTAAATTATGCAATTTGAAAATCCTGTTTGACTGAAATGGTGGTATAATATTTTTACAATCAGAACCATACAATCAGGTTAGATCAAATAAATAGTTACAATACAATATTATAAATACAATATTTGTTGTGGTTATTTGCCCTTAAAATCCAGCACAGCATTTTTATTATCTACACATTAATGTTTTCTGAAATAGCAATGCATAAGTAATTTTACCCTGCACTTTCTCTTTGTCCAGGATTAAGTGGTCATTCTGATGACATTGCAAGAAGAAAAGAAGAATTTGGCAAGAATTTTATACCACCCAAAAAGCCCAAAACATTCCTTCAGTTGGTGTGGGAAGCATTGCAGGATGTGACTCTAATTATATTGGAAGTTGCAGCCATAATATCCTTAGGCCTTTCCTTCTATAAACCTCCTGATGGCGAGAGAGAATGTGAGTATGGTAGGGCTTTTAAGCTTGCAAGGAATAATATTCCTCTTTCTCTTGCTCAGTGGTACTCTGGAATATAAATGAATTTGAAATTGTAACATGGCCTGAAGGTGACGTAGTGCTATTATGTATTCAGCTCACCCAGAGCTTCTGGTTTTACCAAAAAATATTTTATTTGAGCTCTGTCCTGCATACCCTGCTGAAAAATCCAGCATAATGCTGATTAGAGCTGGTTTAGAGCTGATATAGCTAGTGAACCAACGTAGTCATGCTGTTTTCAATCAAAACTGATCTGGTGTACCGTTTCCCATTCTGGTCCCATCATGCAAAACACACCTTTTTATTTGTTAACAGCAATTTTCAGCAGGGCATCCCTTTACTTATAAACAAGGTGCAAAATGGGCCAGATTAACGTGAGACTGCAATCCCGTAAAAACACCAATGGGATTGGAAAGTTCTGCATGCTGTTTACTGACACAGACAAATTCGCTTAGGGTCGCAAACAAGCAGAGCTGATGATAATCGGGTGTGTGTGATCTACTAACAACACAGACAAAGAATTTGATAGATAATGTCAAATACCAGTGTACTGATTATATTGCATGATTCATTTAAATACTCTTCTCCCATTAATATTGTGGATAAAGAGGAAAGTCCTACAAATGCAATATGGCATAAAAATGACTGTGTCCACACCATTTCTTTGCTGATTTTTGCTGTGGGTATTTAGTAAATCCTGACAGTAGTTTTTTAATGCCAAAAGACGGTTTGTGCTGGCCCCAAGTATGTTGTATTATTTTTTATTTGAAAAAACAAATTATTTTCTTGCATGTTTGTGACATATAGCACAAGTCAATGGGTCAGTTGCAGCATCATATTCAAGATGAGTCAGTCTCTCAATGTTAAATTTGGACCCTGCTTATGCTGCACGCAACTAAAATACTTGAAATTATCCTAAATTAACACTTCAGTCTTATATTCACTAATCAAAAGTTTGGAGTTTGTAAGATTTTTTAATGTTTTGAATTTGAAAGAGGTTCTGAAGGAATTGCTGAATAAAAGTATTAATTTCTTGCAAACCCAAACTTTTGAAAGGTAGTGTGCATTTAACATAGATCTAGTCTTATAATCTAAGACTTATATACACAAGTTGCCATTGTAGCTATTTCTTACAGTTACTTTCTCATTGGTGCAGACTGTGGTAGGGCGGCTGGAGGAGCTGAGGACGAGGGTGAGGCGGATGCGGGCTGGATTGAGGGTGCTGCCATCCTTTTGTCCGTTGTTTGTGTGGTTCTTGTCACGGCATTCAACGATTGGACCAAAGAAAAACAATTCCGAGGACTCCAGAGCCGTATTGAACAAGAGCAGAGGTTCACTGTACTTCGAGGCGGTCAAGTCATTCAGATTCTTGTATCCGAGATAGTGGTTGGAGACATCGCACAAGTAAAATATGGTAAAATAATGATCTCCCTTGAGATTCAAAACTGTTTTAATATATTAGACAATTAAGAATGAGTCAGACATATATTTTTAGGATGTATTCAAGATTTCATTACTTGCTCAACCCTCGTGTTGCTTTAAACTCACATGCTGTTAGATGGAAGTTTTGAAGAATATTTATAGCTCTAGCCTTAAGTGACCGGTTATGGTGACCATATCTGTCAAGCTTAAAGGGATAGTTCACTTTGAAACTTTTAGGTCATTTTCTCTTAGGATTTTGATATTTTAGGTCAAACCATTCATGTCTATCAGTCATATAATGGAGGTCTATGGGGTCCTCCTCAAAGAGCATGCACAGAGAAGTCCAAATTAAACATGATTTAATGACTCGTAAATGTAAGTACACATTGATGGCCTAAGACACGAAACAAGCAGTTTGTGTGAGAAAATGAACAGTATTTATATAGTTTTTACCTCTTGTAATCACAGCCACGTCCAACTGATCTGAGGCCGCGGGCGCCTGTGGCTGTGGTCACAAGACGTAAAAGCGTTATAAATACTGTTTGTTTTCTCACACAAACCGCTCGTTTCGTGTCTTAGGCCATCAATGTGTACTTACATTTATGAGTCATTGAATCATGTTCAATTTGGACTTCTCTGTGCATGCTCTTTGAGGTGGACCCCATAGACCTCCATTATATGACTGATAGACACAAATGGTTTGACCTATAAATATCAAAACTGAAAATACTGTGGAAAACAAAGACACCTACATCTTGGATGCCCTTGAGGCAACCTAAAACATAAAAAAATTATTTCAACGTGAACTATACCTTTAAAGAAAATGACTTTTTTAATTATTATTCTGCATGTGAAAGTGCTAGATGAAAGGTTCAAGGGAAGTCAATATTAGCAGTAATTGACGTTTCAGTTTGATTCTCACACAGATCTATAACTTCAGTAGAGTCTGATCTGGTTTTGTGGTTCTTTAAATTGTCATTGTATGAAGGGGAAACAAGCTGCATACTGGTTTGGAACAACACAAGGATGACAAAATCATCTTTTTTGGATGAACTATTCCTTTAAAAAAATAATGTTAAAGTATATAAAATGCAATATTTTTGCATTAGTCTGTTTTTTGTCCTTGCGTTTTGGTTTGCATCGGTTTTGCTCGATTAAAACCTCTCTTTTGGCTTGCAAACATCTGTCTGTTGTGTCTCAGACAACACCATCTGTCCTTTGTGCTTGCAGGTGACCTCCTTCCTGCTGACGGTGTACTTATCCAAGGCAACGATCTGAAAATTGATGAGAGCTCCCTCACTGGAGAGTCAGACCATGTCAAAAAAACTCTGGACAAAGACCCCATGCTTCTTTCAGGTTTTTCCTCTGCTTTTCTTAAAGTGACAATAATCGTAAAATTCAAAATGTCAAGACTGATGCATTTTGGCCATTGTAATACTTAGATCCCTATATACATGTCCATTTTTATCCTGTTTGCTCAGGCACGCACGTGATGGAGGGCTCCGGAAAAATGCTGGTCATTGCGGTGGGGGTGAACTCTCAGACGGGAATTATCTTTACTCTGCTTGGAGGCGGAGATGACGATGATGATGATGATGACGATGAGGAGAAAAAAGAAGAGAAGGAGAGGAAAAAGAGGGAGAAGGAAGAGAAAAGAAAGAAAAGAGAGGAGGAAAAGGAGAAGAAAGATAAAAGGAAAAGTATGTTGCTCAAGATGAGTTTCTGAAATGCATTTCCAAAACAATTCTTCAAGTATCGATTATTTTCTAACTGTGTTTAGAGTTTTGAAATGCATTTATTTTGTAATGTTGGCCAGGAACTGTGTAGATACATCATTTTAAACATACCTGACTAGATCATCTCCAAATGATCTGCATCTATAAATATCCCAAATATGTGATTGATCCTTGTCACTTTTCAGACAAAAAGCCAGAGGCAACAAATAAAAAGAAAGGTTTGTATGAGCACATATGCTGTAATCGTAGATCATAGCACTTCCTTTAGATCAGGGGTTCTCAGCTGGTGGGTCGTGACATAAATGTGACATAAATCACACATTTAATATTAGTCAAGTCAAATATATTTATATAGCGCTTTTCACAATACAGATTGTATCAAAGCTGCTTCACAGTATCAATCAAAACAACTTAACAGTGTTTGTTTAATTACTGGAAAAAAAAAGACATCCACGTTTGGTAGAGCTGATCAATGGTATGATGGGTCATTTAATTTGAATATCCCCAACTGAGCAAGCCAAAGGCAACAGTGGCAAGGAACCAAAACTCCATCAGGTGACCCAATGGAGAAAGAAAAAACCTTGGGAGAACCCATGCTCAGTCGGAGGCCAGTTCATGAACCAGAGGCCAAATTTACAGTAACTGTAAGATAAAAAATGTATATAATTGCCTGGCTAAATAGATGCGTCTTTAAAATATTAAGGACATTTTCACTTTTGTATGACAAAACCAGTTGAGAACCACTAATTAGTTACTGGAAGTAGCAGTCACTGTTCAGTCAATAGTTGCTCTTTTGCAGTAATAAGATTGATATGATTAGCAGTAAGAAGATTACCGCCTTTGGCCTTACAGCTCTACTTTTTCCTCTTGTCCACATACAAACACATACAGGCAGACACATACTGTAGGTCTCCACAGTAAACAATGTGTCACAGTTTACACAAAAGTTTTAAAGCTACACTGTGTAACTCTTAGTTTATTCTCTAATAACACTTAGATCTTTAAAAAATATATGTGCTCATTAATGTATATTTGCTTCGTTCAGGTAATAAAGTATTCTTGTGAGTGTATAATATACTATTGAAAATACATACGGGTAAGTGGTTCTAATGTCGATCGCCATGTTGCCCCTCCATCTTGAAAGTACATTAGCCAAAGAGGGACATACCCGTTAATTCAAGCTTCGCCTTTTGCGTTTACGTTCGAGTTAACACTCATGGACGAGGTTCGAACTGGAAGCCATGTTAATCTTGGACTATATTGGCCACCGTAGGAGTTAAAACGAAATCGGAATTGAGAGGAACAGAAACTAATATTCACTGGATGGTCATATACCTTTTCACTGCTAGATGGGGTAAAAATCACAGTGTAGCTTTAAGCAGAACAACTGATTTCCACATTAGTAATAAAAAGAAATGTCTCTTGAGCAACACATCAGCATATTAGAATTATTTCGGAAAGTAATTATGTTGAAAATGTAGCTATGCCATTACAGGTATAAATGACATTTTCACTGAATTCACACTTATATTCAATTAGAGGGAGTAAAGTTTAATGTGTATTTGGCGTGCCCCCCCGTATGCAAATGGTTATGACTAGAAGAGTGGAGAAGGGGTGGTGGCCGGATGCTGCTAAACTGTCAATAGACCCAGCAAACATAGAACGTTCCCATAACAAGAACGTAATAGGAACGTTCCATGTAGGTTATTTTTAGGTTCTATTTTTATAACGTAAGGAGAATGTTCCAGGAACGTTCCCTTAACCTTAAGGGAAAGTTCTAGGAACGTTCTGGGAACCAAAAACGAACATTCCCAGAACCTAAATTTGTTTGCTGGGGGACTGAGGTGAGCCTGCTGAGTAAATATACACCTCTTATCATTGATTGCTGTGTGCTCTCCACCTGTGTAAATGATCTGAACGTGCTCCTCCCGAACTTTGTTAATAAAACATCATTTAAAAGAAACGGAGCAATTTCACTAGGGTCCTCACACCATCAGTGCTTGGGCCCTAAATATATTAAAATAGAAAAGTTAATAAACACTGTACATGCAGTTACATTATGAAGCTATTTCCTATTTTTTGTATTTCGTAGCGCAATGTATTCTGTCGGGTTCAGTCATTTTGACTTCAATGAAACCTCTTAATTGTAAAAACACATTTTTAGGTTACATGACAAATTATTTTAGTTCAGTAACAGTTCTATTACATGCAATTGCATAGTTTTAAACTTCACTTTTTGGCCTCTGCCTCATTCAGAGAAGGATGGAGGCACAGTGGAGATGGAGCCCCTCAACAGTGATGATGGAACAGAAGAGCAGAAAAAAGCCAAGATACCAAAAAAAGAGAAATCGGTACTTCAAGGGAAGCTTACTAAACTAGCTGTACAAATTGGGAAAGCAGGTAAAAAAACAAAACATAAATCTGTGATTTCTTCAAGATTATTTTTGGTCCAATTTATATGTTTCACAACTCAGGTGATGTGCATGCGTGTATTTTTTTTTCTTCTTTTTTTGCCAGGTCTCTTAATGTCGGGCATCACAGTCATCATTCTTATCGTGTTCTTTTTGGTGGACACTTTCTGGATCCAGGGAGTTCCATGGATCAAAGAATGCACTCCCATATACATACAGTTTTTTGTCAAGTTCTTCATCATCGGTGTCACTGTGCTGGTTGTTGCCGTGCCTGAGGGTTTACCCCTTGCTGTCACCATCTCATTGGCCTATTCTGTTAAAGTATGTGGTTCATGTTTTGTAGAACTTTAATGACAAACTTGTACCTACGAATGGTGCTTGTACTGAAGTAAAGTCCTCTATGTCATTATCTGTAGAAAATGATGAAGGACAACAACCTGGTGAGACATCTGGATGCTTGCGAGACGATGGGCAATGCCACTGCGATTTGCTCTGATAAAACGGGCACCCTTACCATGAACAGAATGACAGTGGTTCAGGTGTATATTGGAGACAGACACTACAGGAAGGTCCCAGATCCTGATTTGATTCCTGGAAACATCATGAATCTGCTTGTCACAGGCATCAGCGTTAACTGTGCGTATACTTCAAAAATAATGGTAAGAAACTATATTTTGCATGAATGTGTGATTGTGTGAGAGAGTCCTCAAAGACCAGCAATTATCATCAAAACACTTTTAAAAATACAGTGGAATTCCCAAAAATTGGACCACTGGAGAAAATTACTCTAATTTGCATATTTGTTTTATTACAAATTATATTATCACATAATAAAGAAATTTGAGTGACTTTATGCCCCATTTTGATTTAATGGTACCAACACATGAGTTGAGTGAACTCCATAAGCTTCTGGAAAAATAACCACAAGTGTCACAAGTTAGTATGATAAATTAAATACAATATTGTATAATATATTATATAAAAATGCCTTCTTCATTTTATGTATATTATACTATGTTTAATTAATTTCTTCATTTTATGTCATAACCTTTATTTCTAATTAGACATGTCTAGGCATGTCTATATATGTGTATATATATATATATATATATATATATATATTTTTTTTTTTTTTTTGAAGCTTATGGAGTTTCACTCAACTCATGTGTTGGTACCATTATATCAAAATGGGGCATAAAGTCACTCAAATTTCTTTATATATATATATATATATATATATATATATATATATATATATATATATATATATATATATATATTTAAAGATAAATCAATGTGGTTTCAGACTTTTGGACCACACTACATTCAAACTTTTTCTGTCATTGTTTATATGATTTAAGCTCTTTTTTGTTAGATTAGACTTGTCATGGTTTTTATGAATCCTTTTCTTCTGTCTAGGCTGCTGAGAAAGAGGGTGGTCTCCTGCGACAAGTTGGAAACAAAACTGAATGTGCCTTGCTTGGGTTTACCACTGATTTACGGAAAGATTACCAAACCATTCGCCTTGAATATCCGGAGGAAAAACTGTACAAAGTATACACATTTAACTCAGTCAGGAAATCCATGAGTACCATCCTTAAAAATTCAGATGGAAGTTACCGTATGTTTCAGCAAAGGAGCGTCAGAAATCCTCCTGAAAAAGTAAGCACGCATTTAATATTTCCGATGGGAATGATTTTGGTGGTATTATTAGGGGGAGTAACATTCTCAATACAGTATTTGAGTGGACAAAAATCTGTATAGCTCAGGGTATGTTATCAATATATTTGTCCAGTTTTCCTGGAAGAGACGGAGCATTTAATTTTAATAGGAAGAAAATATGGAAAAAAACTTGGGGAAATGTTTCACCCTTATGGAAAATTACACAAATTGCTGATTCCTGTTGAAA
The DNA here is from genome assembly GCA_030378365.1 of Hybognathus amarus. Lineage (NCBI taxonomy): Eukaryota > Metazoa > Chordata > Actinopteri > Cypriniformes > Leuciscidae > Hybognathus > Hybognathus amarus. The sequence goes on from JAQIUQ010004219.1 coordinate 353,488, forward strand.
TGACTTAATTTAGCCTGCTAAATGTGACCGCGGTTTTAGATATGTCTATGTTTTTGAAAGAAATCAGCACTTGTATTTACCTAGAATGCAATAAATGGGGCAAAAATGAGTCTGTAAATACATTTACAATAAAATAAATGAAAATGAAATGTCACAAACGAAAGCTTAGTAATACTAATTGGCAGTGTTGGGGAAGCTACTCTGAAACTGTAGTTTGACAAGCTACAAGCTACTCGTAAGTTAAAGTAATTTAACTACAGTCAAGCTACCCATGTAGAAAAGTAGTTAGCTACACTACAAGTTACTATCAAAAAGTAGCTAGCTACATTGAAACTACTTTTGCTTTTTTTGAACAATCGTATATTATAAATAACTGAATAAGTTTCTGAGGAATGTTTTAAGTAAAATATTTAGTGCAATTACGATTTCAGAAAGAGTATTGTTATAACTCTCAAAAGTGTCAAAAGTGCAAAATTGCAACAAAAAGCCTAGAACATTGCAAGAACGAAAATATACATCCAACGGTAAATTGCATGTAGAACATTTTCTCAAAAATACTGATTGAACTTGGACAAATAAGGCCTGGGGTAATTAACGTTAGTTGTTTCTCCATCCTCCAAATCTGCCGTCACGTCTTGCTATATAATCATAATATGGGTGTGTCAACCCACTTCTGTACGTCAGTGAACCGTTGAGCCGCAAGATGCGTGATTAAACAACAGGTGGCGGTAATGGCAAAAAATTAAGTTTTTAATCTAACAAGAAGAATGTCCTTGCATCGCGCTGATTCGCGCAGGCTCGACAATGTAGCAATGTAGCTTTTGCTCACGCTACAATGCTACTTGCTGCAAAAAGTAGTTAGCTACTGGAAAAGCTACACTGTTTAAAAAGCAACTGAGCTACTGCCCAAGCTACTGAAAAATGTAGTTAAGTTAGTAGCTACTGCTACTTTAGTTAACTACTCCCCAACACTGCTAATTGGTTTGAATGCGAGACTACGTACTTGTTTCATTAACTTACAAGTTATAGACATTATGCACCAGAGAAGTTTGGGTGCCGTCATCTTTAGAATATTGTCTTTGAACTTCTGTTTTTGCGGTCGCTCTGTATATTTCTATGGCATCGTTGTCGAGGAGTAATTAGCTGATGAAGTGGATTTACTTATTGTAAAATTAACAAAAGTTATCATGAGCATTGTAATGTTTATCATAAGCATTGTAAAGCAGATGTCTTAACAAACGTCGACCGGAAATTTTTTACGAGCAGTTCATTCATACCTATGCAAGATCGCTGTGAAAATACAGACCGGAAGTCAAAAGACAACAAGCGCAGTGCTGAAAAGGGGCGGGGCTAAATAAGGTCTATAATCTTTAATATTTCCCCAGGTGCTGTAAAATCCTGTCAAAAAATGGCGATGCCAGAGTCTTTAAGCCCACTGATCGGGATGATATGGTGAAAAAGGTGATTGAGCCCATGGCCTCTGAGGGCTTGAGGACCATCTGCCTGGCCTACAGGGACTTCCCTGTTTCAGATGGAGAGCCTGATTGGGATGACGAGGCTGATATCCTGACTGGTCTCACCTGCATTTGTGTGGTGGGCATTGAGGATCCTGTTCGACCGGAGGTAATTTCTCACATGACCTTTAATCCTATTACAACCATTTTCATACATGGAAAATGTGCATTTGATAGTGAAAACAAAGCAAGGACATGCTGAGGTGCTCATTACTGTGAGTCAGCATGTGTTAACACCTAAACCCTGGGTGGTATAATCTCCACAGGTCCCCGATGCTATTAAGAAGTGCCAGAGAGCAGGTATCACTGTGCGCATGGTCACAGGAGATAACATTAACACCGCTCGAGCTATCGCAACCAAGTGTGGCATTATCCACACCGGTGATGACTTCTTGTGCCTTGAAGGCAAAGAGTTTAACAGGCGGATACGCAATGAGCTGGGAGAGGTGAGGTGGTCAAAACCATTTCTTGATCATATTTCATTCAAATAAAAGGTTGATATTAAAGGCCTCATCGTCTATTCAGATTGAGCAGGAGCGCCTGGACAAGGTCTGGCCCAAACTGCGCGTACTTGCAAGATCTTCTCCAACTGATAAGCACACTTTGGTCAAAGGTAATCAATTTTAAAACAGGACTGGTGCGTATTATAGACCATTTCACAAGATGTAAACAACACTGGTCCAGAAGCACTTCCTGTTTCAGTTTTCTAACACTACATAAAAGCTGGGATAAAATACAACCAACAGAACATTTAAAACTGAATCAAAAAGTTAAACAAACATCTTTAAGATGTTTTCTTTACATGTGAAATAAAGAAAACAGTTACAAACTGAAACAGGAAGTGTTTCTGGACCAGTGTTGTTTACATCTTGTGAAATGGTCTATAGTCTGACTGCTTTTGAAATGTTTTGCTGTTTCTTCAAGGTATAATTGATAGCACCGTCGCTGAACAGAGACAAGTAGTTGCTGTCACTGGAGACGGAACCAACGATGGCCCTGCGCTAAAAAAAGCTGATGTTGGATTTGCAATGGTATGTTTTTACAGTTTTAAACAACTGACTAGCACATCACTGTAACAGACCTAACAATTTCAAATGAAAACTGAAGTTACGACAAATGAAAAAGAAAGAATCTCACAATGTTTCAATCTATGTTGCGAATTTAATCGGAAAATTACAAAAGTAATGAGCAAATGAAGCAGTGTTTCATCCCATGTGTTCTAGAGCCGACCGATAAAGGATTTTGAAGGCCGATACCAATATTTGTTGGTTTAAAAATCCGATATTCCGATATTTTTTATTTCTGATATTCCGATATTTGTTTTATTTCAGAAATGCGCAACAAAACATTAACAGACTTCCCTAACATTAGTTATTTGTAGTTGTTTGAGTTTTATCAAAAATTATTTGATAATGCATTTTAAAGAAACTTGTTTCTTTTATTGTCACAACAGAACAGACTGATGATAGTGGCGTTAGCTAGCTTTGTGGTTAGCTAGTGTATGATGAGCCATAATTTAGCAATGGATAACGTCATACTGCAAATTGTAAAACATACATTTTCAATATAACAGGCCAAGGAGAGATGATACGTCTCATTGCTATAACTGTCACGCACTATTAAAGAAATACTACAGTCACATTGTAGTCAACAACGTAACTATTACTAGCTAATTCTGCTTCACTCTCGGCTTATTTAACAGCAGCAAAACTGGACATGATAGTCACAAATTTTGTCATGCTTATTTGAGTTAAGAGAACTGATGGGGATGTTCTTTTAATTGTTATTCAAGCAATACAAGCTTCTTTGTATTTTATAACTGCCAGATACCGATAGTTTGGAAAATGCCTAATATCGGCCGATAATATTGGCCTGCCAATAAATCGGTCTGGCTCTGATGTGTTTCTATTGAGCAAAATGTTTGCTTATGGGGAAATAAGCGCAAATGAACATTCCCCAGGATAATCATTAGGGAAGTTAGTAATAAATATATTACATTAATTTTTAAACATATAAATATTATACATTAGACAAACATTTATTGGGCAAACAAAGGTCCTTGACCATTGTCAATAGTTTAGCAATACACGAAGAACTGCTTGCACAAAAGTCACATTCATTTGTAATGCAATATCGCAAAATTAGCATGAACAAGCTTAGTTGGAAAATGAATGAATGAATGTTGAGTAAATGAATACATTTTGACAATGATGTGTCATTTGTAGGGCATTGCTGGTACAGATGTGGCCAAAGAAGCATCAGACATTATCCTGACAGATGATAACTTTAGCAGTATTGTAAAGGCAGTGATGTGGGGAGGAACGTCTATGACAGCATCTCCAAGTTCCTCCAGTTTCAGCTGACCGTGAACGTGGTGGCTGTCATTGTGGCGTTCACAGGAGCCTGTATTACACAGGTCCGAGCACTGCTCCTTCTTTCTTCTGTCTATCTTTCTTGTACCACTTCATTATATCCCTTAAAATTGTTTGCTTTTTGTGCTCAGGACTCCCCTCTCAAAGCTGTACAGATGCTGTGGGTGAATTTAATCATGGACACGTTTGCGTCACTAGCTTTAGCGACGGAGCCTCCCAATGAGGCTTTACTGTTGCGCAAACCGTACGGCCGCAACAAGCCCCTTATTTCCCGCACTATGATGAAGAACATCCTCGGACATGCTGTGTATCAGCTAACCATCATCTTCACACTGCTGTTTGCTGGTGAGCATCATCTCGAAATATTTAGAGCATCCAATTGGAGGAAAGCGGCTAATATGTCTCTGACTTTACCTTTCTCACAGGTGAGCAGATGTTCGATATTGATAGCGGAAGGAACGCTCCTCTTCACGCTCCTCCTTCAGAGCACTACACCATCGTCTTCAACACCTTCGTGATGATGCAGCTCTTCAACGAGATCAACGCTCGAAAGATCCACGGTGAGAGAAACGTTTTTGACGGCATCTTCAAAAACATGATCTTCTGCACCATCGTATTCGGGACCTTTTTTATTCAGGTACGTCGCATTTTAATCTCTAAAAGCCTGCGGCGATTATCAACAATTGCTCTGAATTCCAACATGGTTTTGTTTTTTAGATCATAATCGTGCAGTTTGGAGGGAAGCCTTTTAGCTGTGTAGGTCTCTCTATTGAGCAGTGGATGTGGTGTGTTTTCATCGGTTTCGGCTCTCTTCTTTGGGGGCAGGTATGTCATTTTTCTTAAAGAAACCACTAATGCACAATACAACCAATCAATTACTATACAACTCCTGCTGAACTTTGACATGACATGACTGATCTGGTTGAAATGCATTGTTATCCTCACCAAAACCCCTATTACTTCTGACAGTTGGTTACCACCATTCCCACAAGTCGCCTGAAGTTCCTGATGACAGCAGGTCACGGCACTAAGAAAGGAGGAGATCTCTGAGGATGAGTTGGAGGAGATGGAAGACATGGATGAAATCGACCATGCTGAGATGGAGATGAGAAGGGGGCAGGTTTTGTGGTGTAGGGGTCTCAACCGAATTCAGACACAGGTACTGAATAAAGTTTCACTCCTTTGTTTTGTATTTTATCAATGTGGATGTTTTTTCAACTTCAGGCATTTTTATGTCCCAGTATTACATTTCTTTTTTAAAGCTAACAGATTTTATAATTTATATTTTGAAAATATAAAGGTCACATATATTCACAAAGGTCATAAAACTGATACTTTCTTCTACTTTTCAGATGCCTTCTATGCATAGATTTTGTTTTTATCCCTGTCCTAGACTCTCAATCTTAAAATATAAAATCTATCATAAAAAAATATTACACGGTAAAGACAAATTATGTGCAAAATATGAAAATATATGTGTATTTAAGATAAATAAAATGCAAGATATGAAATGAGCCTTAGGTCAACTTTCCATTTTATTCCAAAAATGTTTAACCTATTATGCAAAATTCACTTACATGAATTTTGCATTTACTACAGGGTAAAATGTTATCTCTGGTCTATTTTGTAGATTAAACTTAACTGACACATTCTGGGGACACCTGAGAATTAAAAATGTAATCCATCACAGAAGGATATTAAAAACAATACATAATTTTGAGATGTGCCATAAATGACACTGAAGTGCAATTTAATTTAAATAATACTTCTCTAATATATGTATAGTGTTTGACATGGTCATTTATTTATCAAAGAATCCTTAAAAATAGCTTATAATAAAAATGATTATTGAACACAAAAATCAGCATATTAGAATGATTTCTGAATGATCATGTGACACTGAAGACTGGAGTAATGTTGCTGAAAATTCAGCTTTGCATCACAGGAATAAATTGCATTTTAAAATAGAAGAAATCAGTTAATTTTTATTATATTTTTGATAAAAATAAATGCAGTCTTGGTGAGCCTAAGAGACTTCTTTAAAAAAAAAAAAAAATTCGTACTAACCTCAAACATAAAATTAAATTTTAAACCTGCTGTGCAGAAAGTGTCATTGGTTAAACAAACACCCAATTGGGGATTTGTTGTTGTTGGTGGTGGCGGGTTATGTTGTTTCGCTCTCTGAGTTCACTGACCTCTGATTTCCATTGGGTTTTGGTGCTTTTTCATCAGATCCGTGTGGTTAATGCTTTCCGGGATACCATGTCCCCTTACGACGGCCTGGAGACGCCGGAGTCTCGCAGCTCCATTCACAACTTCATGAGCCACCCAGAGTTCCGTATCGAGGATTCAGAGCCATCCATCCCCCTCATCGATGACACCGACCCTGAGGAGGACGCACCTACTAAACGCAACACGGTTCCTTCCGCACTGCCTCTAGTGTTATCCTCCCCTAATCAGAACAATAATGCAACCGACAACAGAGGTTTCCATCACCACAAAGATCTAGCAAAAACTGACCTTCCTCCAACTCCTGGAAGCCCCCTTCACAGCCTGGAGACCTCTCTCTAATCCAGTACCACCTACGTCAGACCATGCCAACAACTGAGGGCACATTAAGGACAAGGTCAGGGCTTCTGCGCCTCTGATAGTGAACTGGAAAAGAAGTAAAACTTGTTTTTTTGTTTTGTTTTTAATTTCATAGGGGGGTTGTTTCCTTCTTTTTATTTTATTTTACATGCACACCTGGAAAGTGTTCGGTTTGGGAATGGAAGTGTTGCTCAATTGTTCAAATTCTTTCCCTTTTATATTTTGTTTACTTATACATTTTGATAAATGATGTATTGGCTGTTCATATAGTTAAACCATTTTGAGACGTTTTTGGACACTTTCTCATTTTGGATGAAAAAAAGATTCACATGTAGTTGATTTGAAGGTGCACTATAAATAGGTTTTGATTTCGATTTTTAGAAAGCTAGAAGATGAAAATTAAATGGGAAAAGATGCAATACCTCAACATTTTTAAGGGGTACTGCAGGACAGTTAAAGGTAGGGTAGGCAATTTCGGAGCGGCTAGCAATAGCTAGCTAGCTTTGAAAGCATTACATCCCACCCTCCCTTCAGAGCGTTTTTCAAAACAGCCAGAGCAGAGTCTGCAAAGCGTACCACCTGACTGCCAATTGGAAGAACGTCACGGGTTGCCATATTGTAATTACGGTTACAGGATGGCGTGAACGCAGCATAAGCCTACCTTATTTTTAAAGATGATTTTGAACCTCTTATTTCATGGAAAGTAACTGTACTCACAAAAATGACACATCCAAGGTGTTATTAAGGGAATTAAATTCTTTCTTTCTTTAGTTGAGCAAATAAAAATGAAGAAAGGACGTGGTAATTCAGGGAGGCCATGCTGAAATGTAACTGTATTTTCTGTTTAAAGTGTTTTTATCTTCTTCGATCCACTCCACCTCCTTAAAGACAGGGCTGAAGCACATTAAACAGTTATGAGGTTCAGTCAAGAGGCTGTTGTATGAAATATTGTGCTGGTAATATGTGGGGACATAAATAAAGTTTCAGCAGAATGTGGTTTAGGATTTGTTGCAGAAGTGTAAACAATATAAAAGTAGTTCAAGCAAATAGGAAAGAATTGGCGATAATTTGTGGGTTAATTTTGTTATTCACAGTAGTTTCATTCCCATTTTGGGAATGAATATTTTCCATCTGTTTATGGAATATAATTTTGTAAATGTAAATGGTTATTGTGGTTTAATTTACATTTGAAAAGTCTTTAAGTATGTGTATGGTTTTTGCCAATAAAATATTCATATTTAGCTTAACCTAATCATTGGTTTTAATTTGAATCTTGGTTATAGAATACACACCCCACATTTATAGGCACACTATTGCATTAATGTGCATTAAACTAAATTAGAACTGTAATTGCTTTATACATAAATATTTAAATGTACATACTTATTTCTTAACCACTATGTTTGTTTAGTGACTTATTCAAGTTATTTAAGTACAAAAATAAGCATAAACATGGTCAAACACATTTTTTTTAATAACGAAAATTCTGTCATTAACGTTACGCTATTTTGTTCTACGCCTGAGTTTCTTTGTTCTGTTTGACACAAAACAAGACATTTTAAGGTGTGTTCAACGGTAGAAAGAAAACATACAAATTTGGAACATGGTTTGCAACAACATGAGGGTGAATAAGTGATGACAGAATTATTAGCATAGCAATTAGCCATTTAGCTATTTTAACATTTTTATTTTTGTGTGGACTATCCCTTTTAGATTTTGTTCTGCGCTCATGACGACTGCTGCGTTCCGGAAACTTGCTCCTCCAATCCTATAGCAGGATTCCTGTCACGTGATCTTCGAAATGAATCAGACCAGTGGCCACGAAATTTGAAATGTGGAAACTGATCGCAAGTGCCAGTTATTTTTTGTGAACAGACAACAACAGTAAGATTAATAAATATACCCATAGTACTGCAAACGAACAGTAAGTATTTTGGCTGTAGTAAATGTTTATCATATGTTTTTAAGATTAAATTAGAATAGCATCGGTGATTAAACCGTATGAATCTGATGAGCTTCCAGTTCCATGACTTCTATTATGTTTATGTATTGGTTAGTTATAAGATAAAGTGCTCGTTTTATTCAGTACTGTTTGTTTTATTTTGAGTATTTTAAACTTAATTTGGGTTAAAATGTGACTTTTTGGTTATTTCGAACGTGTTGTAATCAAAAAGTGGAACAACATTAACTGTAAACTGTTGTTAGCAGGATTTTGACCTCCATTTGTTTTCCTTCCTGGCTGAAGATGGCATCACTCACTCACAGTGGTAATGACGTTTTATCTGATCACTATGTCCAAACTAAACTAACCTTACAAAAAGTACTGTAGTGGTATTATAGTACTTTACAGAATAAAACAACAACATTACAATGGTACATGCCAAAAACACCACAGTATTTGTACTTTTTTATAAGTGTAGTATAACAAGATAAACTAAATAAACACTGGTTTGGCATGTTTAACGTATTTTAACATAATTATCAGCTGTTTTGTGTGTGTTTTTTACTTCTAGATTTTGTTTCACTGGCTGAGGAGAAATTTGACTTTGATGTTTCACTGTCACCTGCGAGGTTTGTTTTCAATGTTTAATTTAAGGCAATGTTGTTATTGTTATTGAAAACTATTAAAAGTCATTTGTTAATAACTCAAAATGACTCTTCCATTAAAAAAGAAACTGAAAATATAACTAATTTAATATACTATTATAGTATGAAAAAACTATTTTAACTTCGCATAGCAATTACAATGTTAATGTGTGCTATACATGAATTATAATGTTGTTGTTTTACATTTTATGATGATATATGTCCAATGGAAATGTTCTCTCATAGCTCTAAAGGAGATTGCGATGTTGAGGATGAGGTCTTCGTGGGTCCGGTTGGTCATAAAGAGAAATGCATTTCTCATGGAGTGGAGTTTCACACGAAGGACAGTATGAGCAGCGGTCCGTCTCTGGGAGAACAGCCCAGCTGGAGCCCTCTGAACAGGAGAGAAGTTTGATGAAATCTGTAAAGAAGCTCATCTGGTCGCCAGCCACCTCGAGCAAACTATCATTGACTCTGTAGCCGAGAGCAGCGTGGTGTCCTCTTGCCAAGCTGAGGAGACCGAGGCGTTCGAGGAGGACGCAACAGCCAAACTGAGCATGTTCATCAAGCCAGCTGGTGTGCTGAGTCCCATCAAAAGAGAAACCTTTCTCGTGCAGGACAGCCCGATGAAGCAGCTTCCACCCGCCATTCAGAAGCAAATGCTGAAGTCTAAAGGGATGGCCAGGTTTGGCAAGCCACGTCTCAGTACGTCGAGTCCGGTCAGGACTGTTGTGACGCAGCCTAAGATGGCTTCTAGAGGCAAAGCCCTTGTGGCTAGTAGTGGGGTGTTACCCAGCAAACCCACAGCCCAAAAGAACTCACGACTTTCCTCCTGCACAAAACTCCCAGCAGCCACTAAAACTAGGCTTGCTCCTCCCAGCAAAGTATGAATACTTCTCTCCATTTATTGTTACACCATTACAGTTTGACATATGAGATTTATTTTGAGTTTATCAATGTCTTTCAGGGTAATTTTGGGCTGAAGCGCAGTCCTAGCAGTAGAAACTCAAGTATAGCTGGTTCTTCTGAAGACCTTCTCTCTGATACTACCAGTGTTGCTTCTGATGTCAGCGATTCCTCATTTAACACTAGTTTGCCAGGAAGAAGCAGCATTCCAACCCTGGAACAAGGTAAAAGGACCCGTCATTGTATGCTGTTTTATTCAAGAATTGTTGATAATAGTCATACATCACTGTTTATATATCAGGGGTCAGTAAGATGATTTTATTATTATTTTTGATAGGGGTCTGTTATGCTCAACAAGGCTGCATTTATTTGATCAAAAATACAAAGATGAGTTCTACAAAGCCTCTCCTTCCGAAAAGTTCAGTGCTCTGATTGGCCATCTGACCCAGTATGGTGTGATTGGCCGTTAGTCAAGCCTATATTTATGCCTTTATTTTACATTGCGACTTGTATGTTTGAGGCTTCTATTCAACTTGGATTGAAGCTGAGGTTGCACCAAATCCAATGACGCTGGTAGTGACTATTCTCTCTGACCAATCAGTGTTCTGCAGTGTTTACACGTCACGTTTTAGACTTCGGTACGGTTTTGTGAGGAAAACCTCACAAAAGTGAGACGTACCAGGTTCGCACCATGCATTGGAAAAGCACCATTTGTAACTTTGCAGATCGTATACATGCTCAAACAAATAAATTGCACTCTAAAGGAAACCATTAAAAAGCATTATATGACCCCTTTAATATTTATGTGGAAACAGTGATAGACTTTTTTCAGGACTCTTTGATGAATAGTTATTTTAAAAGAACAGTATTTGAAATAGAAATGTTTTGTAACATTATAAATGTCTTTGCTGTCGCTTATGATCAATTTAATGCATCCTTACTGAATAAAAGTATTAATATCTTTAGGAGGTAAATCTTTTCTGACACCAGACTTTTAAACAGCAGTGTACATTAAATGCACAATAGGCTTGGTTTGTAATTAAGTGTAATTTACCACTTATTTTGGAGGATGTACGATTTAGGTAATTGTTTGACAATGCAGAATAAAATGCATTTAAACATTTTTCAATTTTCTTCAGACAGAAATGCGAGCTCCATCTGCTCTTAAAGCTCCTTCACTTCAGAGCTCTAGAGCTGTGGACAGGAGGAGAAACACCTCGTCCTCGTCGTCTTCTGTGTCCAGCATCAACTCTAGTCTAACTATCTCTCCAGGAAGCAAAGGTGACCTTTGCCATCATCTAATGCTTACTTATAGTTTTTAATAATTCAATAACTTAAAATTATCTTAAGCAATTTTTAAAATGAGTGCACATTGTTCATGCTTTGCATTATAAAGCTGAGATGCCTAAATCTATGTGAGGCATTCAGAATGTGTTCATTTTCTTATGATTGAATTGTTTAAAAGCCTTTTTGATTTCATTTAGACTTTTAAAGTGCAAGTGATGCACCTTAATGCAGGGTATGTATCTACTGCCATCTGCTGGTTATTTACATGTATTCAACTCTTTCTCTCACCAGCTAAACTCAATTCATCCTTGAACTCCAGCACTAACAGCATCGGTGCTCGTTCACACAGCAGTATGAGCAGGCTGCCCAGTTCTAGCTGCAAATCCTCTGTTGTTACCAGAAACCCAGAGCCCCCGTCAGCAGACGGACATCCATCTCTACACACGGGAGGCGAGCATCTGAACTTCTCCCCAGGCCTGTAAAAGCTACACCCATTAAGAAAACGGTCCCATGTCCACCTGCACAATTTCAAACACCAGCAAAGACTACTGCTGAAAAGACCACTACTTCCAGCATCCCTGCATCTAATGCTAAGATGGGAAGTGCTCTAAGGGGAAACCCTAAACTCAAGGTCACAGTGGTGCCAACACCCACTAACTACCTGAAGGGAGTTCACAAATCTGAGGGTGAGGGAAAACATATTAATCTTTTTTTTTTTTGGACAATCAAGATTTTTTTTTTCACCATTTAAGACATTTTATTCACAAATGCTCTTTACCATGATAAAAAATATTATTAAGGGAGAAATCATTTAAAAGAAAAATTTTAGAATAAAATGCTGTACAAAATATGTGTACAGTGACTTTGAATTTATTAATAATAAAATATTATTTTTACACACTCATATAAATATTTTTGTTATATTATATATTAATTTTAATTGACGATTACAATGAGAATTTGCAACATAAATATGAAAATGATCTTATAATGCAAAAAAATCTTACTGGTCCTACAGTTGAATATAATTCTTGAAAACAGTACCCTGCCTGAACATGTTTTTGTAGGATTTAACCAGGACATTATTGCATTCAGTCATGCTAACTACTATTGATTTTATAGTTTCATCCCCGCCCCGACGTTCCTCGTATCATGAAGCCAAAGAAATTATTATCTGCATACAGTGTGGATAGGTAATATAGTAATATTTTATCAGAACATCATTCCATTTCTTTTAAAGGATTCTCTTAACTCTGATGCATGTCTTGGTAGTATTCCTGATAATCTAGTGGGCCTGACACCCTCAGCTATGGGCAGTAAACTGCGGAGACCCTCGGCTCTTCCCACCCCAGTCAACCGTCGTATCTCTGGCATCCCTGCTCTCACACCCAAGAGTGTGTCACGCCTGAGCAAACCTTCCCACCTCACAGAGCGCTCATCGACCTCCAGCCAAGTGGCCACTCATCCAAGGTGCTACTTTATGGGCTTCTGAGATACTTCAGTTAATCTATTTCTTGTCTCAGTCTCTATACAAGTAGAAATCTAAGTCAAACTGTCTATCTATGCAGCCCAGAACACATAAAGGAAACTGAGAAACAGGGAGAGAAGGAAACCTCAGTGTCAAATGAGGAGACCTGCCCTCCAGCTAACCTCCAGCCCTGCTCCCTGGTCTTTAATTTGGAGGATGAGCCTGAAGGACCTCCTGCCTGTGAGCCAGCAGCTGTGGAGAATCCCTCTGAGCCTCTGTCATGTGATCCAGAGCCTCCACAGGTCGACATGAAACCCCCAACACTTCCAAACACAGTGGACACCCCAAAACACAACCTGCTCAAGAACAAAGAGAAAAAGGATGTTAAAGAGGTAAAATAAACTCAGTTTGAATGGATTTTTTGTGTGTGTGTGTTAGTAAAACAACAGATCTGAAAGTGTTGCAATTGTAGGTTTTGCTTGTGGACGCACCTGCACCAGCACTTCAGCTGTCAGAGAAGCTGCTAATTGATCTCTCCAACACCCCAGACCTGATCAAAACCTCCTCTGCAAAGCCCTGGGGAGGACAGGTGAGAGGACATTTGATTTACACACTTTCGTTCAAAAGTTTGGGGCCGGTAAGATTTTAAAAAGAATATTCACTAAACATTTTTTATGTTTAATATTTTACAGTAAAATCATTACTGCAGTCTACATGATCCCTCAGAAATCATTCTAATATGCTAATGTGATGCTAATTAGCATATTAGAATGATTTTGTGGAAACCATGATGCATTTTTTTCTACATTTTAAATTTAAAATTTTTAAATTTCAAATTCTAAATTTTAAAGTCAAATTCTAAATAGTAGAGCCCGAACCGATAAAGGATTTTGAAGGCCGATATCGATACAAATATTTGTTGGTTTTAAAATTCGATATTCCGATATATCGGCCGATACTTTTTATTTATTTATTTATTTTCAGAAACGCGCAACAAAACATTAACAGATTTCCCTAACATAAGTTATTAGTAGTTATTTATCAGTTTTAACTAAAATAATATGATAATGCAAGATTAAAAAGAAACTTGTTTCTTTTATTGTCACAACAGAACAGACTGATGATAGTGGCGTTAGCTAGCTTTGTGGTTAGCTAGTCTATGATGAGCCATAATTTAGCAATGGATTAGGTCACACTGCAAATTTTAAAACATACATTTTCAATATAACAGGCCAAGAAGAGATTTAATTGTTATTCAAGCAATGTATGTGTTGTGACTTAACTTAACGAGTGTTGCCAACAGGGACGATGTAGAGTGCCCTCTGGTGGACAAACTATACAACTCCAACACTCATGACATGGGTCAAAGTGTGTTTCGTCCGTTTTTATTTTCATTTTTGAAATATTCATTTATCGGCCATTATAACTGCCAGATACCGATAGTTTGGAAAATGCCTAATATCGGTCTTGGCTTACTAAATAACAGCACTTATAAAAAATGTATATTGATTTATAAAAACTTACTGACTCCAAGCTTTTGAACTATAGTGTACAGTGTGTAGTGTTCAATTATATTGCTTGCATTCATTTATGTATAATTTATCCCCCAGTTAATTGACCTGAGTTCACCTCTAATAAAGTGGAGTCCAGAGGACAAGAAAGAAAACACTGAGAACGCGGCTCCGCTAATCGACTTGTCTTTTTAGAGGACCTGCAAATTGTACTGTGAATCGTGCAAAGAAAAAAATATTAACTTCAAACAACTGATGAACTGATCTAATGAGGGAGCTTGGATGCTGCTGTGCTTTATTAATCTTCAATTGTGACCTTCTTTTTATTTGTTGTCTGTCTTGCATATTTGTATGTAATTATGGTGATCTGCAGTATTTTAGAGATGAAATTTGAAAAGGTACAAATAAATGTTAAATTTACAATGTTGTGAGTTATTTATTTATTCCAAACACACTTCCATACAGCAGGGGGCAGTAAGCATTCAGTGTTTTTAGACCTCTAGCATCTGAAATATAGAACAAGACGCCCATAGAAAGAGCGGAGTGATAATTTAGCAAATTCAATGTTTATTTTGATTACTCAAGTAAATTAAGTTTGATTCAATACCTTAATGCTGCCTCATCTTGTGATTTAAACCAGTACGTTTGAATAACTGAGATGTAAAAATGTCAACGCTCGTACTTGGATAATGGTGCGTACTTTGCCAAAATCGGTTACAGTCATGAGAAAGTCAGGTACAGTGTTTTTATTATGCATTTCCTTGTTATGGAAAAACGTATTATAGTATTGGGTTATTATGTTGAGCTGAATATCGAGTCTTTTTTTTATTAGTGTTATCCCAAATTGCCAATTCCGTTCGAAGACCTCCAGGTTGAAAACTTTCACTGCTAATCAGCTGGATGAAATCAAAGACCCGTCCGGACTCTTCTACATCCTTCCGTTTCAAAAGGTATCTTATTAAACTGATCTATGTTCTATATAAAGCACATTGTGTCTTACTTCATGTCGTCTGCATCAATATTAGGGTTATCTTGTGAACTGGGATGTTCAGCGCAAAGTGTGGGATCATCTGTTTGGAAAGGAGATGTTTAAGGTACTTGAATGATGTTAGATTTTTCTGTTTCATAAATGTACACTATGAGATATTGAGCATGTACACAACATATTTGCAGGTGGACTTTGCTGATACCAACATTGTGATAACTGAACCGTACTTCAACTTCACCTCAATTCAAGAATCCATGAATGAGATATTATTCGAAGAATATCAATTCCAGTCAGCCCTCAGAATCAATGGTATGTTTAGTGTACTAGGGTGCAGCCTACTTCGATTATGTTTGAGAAATCTGAAAATCTTTTTTGTTTTTAAAGCTGGATCATTGAGTGCTCATCGATACTTCCATGAGAAAAACTCTGAGTTGTGTTGCATTGTGGTGGACAGTGGATTCTCCTTCACACACATCATTCCTTATTGCAGGGGAAGAAAAATGAAAGAGGGCATCTGCAGGTGAGCTGCTCAGTTATTAGCCATATAAGTTATATAAACGCTGAACATTTCATTCACAAAAGTCTTTGTGCCATTCCTAGAATAAATGTAGGAGGAAAGCTGCTCACCAACCATTTGAAGGAGACCATTTCATACAGGTACACTTGCCAACATTTGAGTAAAGTAATTCTTCGGTGTTTCTTACATTAGTTTCTCCTTAAGCTTGTGTCCATCTTTGTCTTAAAGGCAGCTGCATGTGATGGATGAGACCCATGTGATCAATCAGGTCAAGGAGGATGTGTGTTATGTGTCTCAAGATTTCTACAAGGACATGGAGATTGCACAGTAAGTTTGCCTCAACTTATTCGTAACAAATTAGCAATTTATTCCATTAGCAAATTGATTCCGCTTCTGATCACAGGAATACATTACATTTTACAATACATTTAAATAGAAGACAATTTAAATTGTAATAATATTACTGATATTACTTTATTTTTTTATCAAATGAATAAAGCCTTAGTGAGCATAATAGACCTTTTTATAAAACATTAAAGGGCTAGTTTATCCAAAAATAAAGATTCTGTCTGTAATTACTCACCCTTATGTCATTCCAAACCAAGACTTTTGTTCATCTTTGGAACAAAAGTTACGATATTTCTGATGAAATCTGAAAGCTTTCTGTACCTCCATTGATTGTCATCGCTATGTATGATGAACAGATTTAATTTAGGCTATTATTCACATAAAGATTCATCAACTCGCACATTAGTTGGGGTAACCGGAAGCACGTTCACTTGGCGTGAGAACCAATGAGGTTCATTCTCGTGTTACCCTACACATTTGAGCTTCCACAAGAGGTTTGTCCTCACGTGTCAAGCAGCTTCTGTTTATGTTCGCTGATCAATGTTCAAATGGGAATAAAAGCCTAAATTCAATCTGTTCATCACATAAAGCGATAATCTCTTTAGAAAATTTGGACTAAACCACTCAATTCAAATGATTTAGTTTTAATCTCTTTATGAACTTTTATGAAGCTTTAAAGTGGTATTTGCGCATGAGGGTGAGTAATTGTTATTGTAATTTTGAACAATAATGTATATATAATATAAATAATTTTGGTGATTTAACAGATTTAAAGGAGAAGATAATATGGTCATGAAAGACTATGTGCTGCCAGATTTCAGCTCTATCAAAAAGGGATTTTGCAAGGTAAACCATTTGGCATACTATGAAAAAATAAAACACAGTACAATTTGTCTTTTACTAATACAGCTTTTTTTTCTTTGTGCTGCAGCCTCGAGAGGAGATGAATTTTACTGGGAAATATAAGACAGGGGAGCAGATTTTGCGGCTCACCAATGAGAGGTTTGCAGTCCCAGAGATGCTCTTTCACCCCTCTGACATTGGCATTCAGGAGATGGGCATACCTGAAGCTTTGGTCAACTCCATTAACAACATGCCAGAAGGTATATTTCATCTGGCATTAGATGTATTTAAAATGTTATTTCATTTAAATTCTTCTAATATACACTTAAACAACTTTGTCCAGAGATGCAATCCCACTTCTATAAGAACATTGTTCTTACTGGCGGCAACACATTGTTCCCTGGATTCAGAGATCGGGTTTACAAAGAAGTCCGTGCACTCGCTCCTGTAGAATATGAAGTTTCTGTCGTTCTGCCACAGAAGTATGTTTTGAGAGTTATGTAAAATTTTTTTGAGAATTTTGTCTAATTATCTCTTTACTGAATATTTTACTTCTGTTTGCAGCCCTATTTGCTACCCATGGGAAGGAGGGAAGTTATTGGCTGAAAATCCTGACTTTGAAGAGATGGTGGTAACACGAGACGATTATGAAGAAAATGGACATTATGTATGTGAAGAGAAGTTTGATATTTGACCTGCATATGAATTGTCTTTTGGTGTAAACATTTGAACACTGCACATATGTTTTTGTATGAAAACTAAGCTGTACATTGGCAACTGTACATTACACTCTATACTCAAGTCAACAGGCTTTTTTTGACTTTGAATGTGATACATTTGCATTGGTTTCCATTTTTTTGTTGTTTTTACAAGATACTTCTTTTTGTATTAAAATTAACTGTAAAATAAAAATACTTTTTTTACTCTGTGTCTTGGTAAGAAAATGTATTTAACCAAATTTTTTATATGACTAATAGTTTCTGCTAAAGACCTATGATTTCACTCGTCTTAATAATTTCTATTACGAAGTCAGGCAGACATTTTCAGTCAGGCTGCAAGTCACGTGAGCTGCGCGCAGTCATCCTCTCGCGCTCAAAATACATTCCGCGCGAAAAATCACTTCAGTGGCGCAGATAAAACCGTCGCCAAAACATTAAAACTACATATTTTTTCTCTAAATAGTATCATACGTCGGTGAAAGTAATTACATTTTGGATAGTTTTCTAAGCTGGAGTGATTGATTAGAGTAGAAAAATCACACACTCGTCAGGTAAGTTACCGTTACAGATCATTCTGTGTTAGATTCTTGCAGACGAATAATTTTTTTATATGACCTATTATATCTAGTTTCAATTATTTTTAATACAATACTTTCATTATCAACGGTATCACGTTAGAGCTAATAATAAGAGCTCATTGCTATTTTTTAATTGATTAACTTAGCACGTGCGGGTTTGTATTTGAATAACGTTAGATCATCAGTCTATAGGGAATGCGGAGGTACGTCACGCCGTGTTGCATTATGGGACGTGGGCGCCATCTTTACAGGCACGATCTTTGTTTACCTTTGGGATAATAGTAGGTGTTTGGCTAAAACGAGGCAAATTTGAAGAAGAACGGAAGAAATTGAGATGTTTAAAGAAAGAGAGAAGGGACCCTACCAGGATAAACTAAATGCCACTGCCAAAAAAAAACATAATTTGGACAAACTATCCGCGATAAACAACGTTGATGCATCTGATTTAGTTTTGGTGTTCGAAGCCTATGCTAAGTTGATTAACGTTACTATTGTACATAAAGTTCAAGCTATTTTACCTGAAAAGTAGCTCTCATAGTTAATGTTAACTTGCTATTTTCAGTCTATATGTTGAGTTTTCATAGGTTGTGCAAGAAAAACAATGTACATTACTTTATAATGCCACAAGATGTGGTAACTTGTTAAATACAACTGTGCCTTTATTGTCATCATTTAATGTTGATGACACGTGTAAAAATGAGGGTATTTGGTAGTTTATTTTTAAAATAGTTTGATGTATCTTTGCCCATTTATGTGTACTTAAAGGGTCTTTGCGGATGCAATCAGTACATAAACAGAGAAGTCACTTAATGTATTTATTAAGCAGTTATATAAAACATGATTCACAAACGTTTTAAAGAAGGCATGTAAAGAGATGTACAGAATATCAAAGCAAATTGTTAATTGAAAACAAAATAAATATAAT
>JAQIUQ010004220.1:0-10219 GCA_030378365.1 Hybognathus amarus
TCAAGATGAAGTAAGTTAGTCATGGTCAGTTTAAACAGAGAGATGAAACACTTACAAAACTGCACAATTACTCCATCAATAATGTATAACAGGTGGGATCTATGACACTTCAGACAGCTCTGATTAATGACTACCAATGTGTTTATGTTGATTGAACTAATCACTGCTCACCGAAAGTAGGCCTACATGTACTGAGGGGAAGTCATTGAACAGCAAAGTGAAGGGAGGAAAGGGCCGGCCATTTCTTATTCATGATATTTAGCAGTTAAGAGCTCGCTGCAGCTGCTGTTCTAACAGTGCCGGATAATAAAAACTGTTGTGCTTGTACTCTGGTTGGCTGATGGACATGTTCATGATTTATGTGAAACAAATTAGTAGATCAACTGGATATACTAAGTTTCATGAGGTATCTTAGATATTTTAGCCTATATTTATTTAGAATTTAATGTATCTTTTTATTCAGGATTTTCCTCTCTTAATTGTGTTACATTACACTAATGGGAAGATGTCATGCACAGATCAATAATTTCTGTGGTGTTTACATCGTCTGGTGATGATTGTATGCCACCTACTGGTGAATAGGAGTATTCATCGCCGTCTACAGACGTGGAGTTGTGTCAATTTAATTAAGGAAAGTATTATTACATTCTTTATCAGAATTATCGGATGATGTAATAATACTTTCCTTAATGAAATTAATATAGAGAGTTTATGTGTGTGTGTGTGTATATATATATATATATATATATATATATATATATATATATATATATATATATATATATATATATATATATATATATATATTCTTTTTTTTTTTTTTTTAGAAAAATATTAAAGCCTAGCCTCAAATATTACATTTATAATAACTGGCACATGTCAACTGCATCTTAAAATGATTTCTCTTTTCTGTTATTCACTTACATATCAGGGATACATTCTTGATGCATTTGTGAATTATCGAGAGTGATTTTCTAAATGACCAAAATATTAAACAAGCAATTCAATTTGAAAAAAAAAACAGTTATTATTAATTAGAGAAAATTGTGATTTTCTGGGGGAGGGGGGAAGCCTATAATTGGCGTTTACTGAAAAGAGCTCTAACTGAGGTGCTGCACAAACCGCCGTCCGTCCAAGTACATACACCCACGTTATTCTATAAATATTCCAGCCCCCGCACGATCTAGCCTCCCGTCAACACGCATGGAGCTGTGAGGCTCTATAACTCTTTTGGGTGGAATAAAGTCGCAGTATTGCACGAAGATGAGCACTTTAGAGAAGCCGTCTTTTTATTGTGGTAATTGGTTAGTGTGGTCAGTTAAAGTATCTGTGCACATTAGTGCTCGGCGAATCAGATACTGCGCCAGTGTTGGCACATAAATGCTCTCGCGCATTGCGTGGACAAGCACTTGTGGCCACGCATTGCGTCGAACCCCTCCCCATGCTGTCCTACCCCCTCTCCCGCTCCTCGTTCTCCCATGTGCAATACAGTGCAACAATATGTTGGGCATGATTAAGGAATTATTCCCTCTCCCCTTATTGATCTCCCCTTTAAGAAGCCTTTCGCTTCCATACACCCCTGTCAGTGTGTCCAGATAAAACAGACCTCTCGTCTTCTTGTCTACTCGTAAGAGGGAAATTTTGCTGATGCAGTAATGTCTGGAAATGGTATGGTTCGCTTTTGCCCCCTTAATGTATCTCCCGCCTGAGCTGAGCTGCAGCATTACAATTTCTCATGCAGTATAAGCCATTTACACCGAGGTGCCGCCGCACGAGCATGAGCGCAGGGAGGACGTTGCGGCTTCATGTTTTCTTTTAGCCTTTCCCCCGCTTCTTGTATTTTATCCCTCGTTTAAATTGAATGTGAAACTTTGTAATACATCTCAAAGCCATATTTCTGTCATTATAGCGTCGCGTGCGAATGTCGTGAGTTATTTCATTTCAATATGGATGTGACATGTATGGACGAACATTTTGAAATTGAGAAGATGTGAAGAAGCTTTTGCAAGGGCATTTTCTACAACAAAAGGGAATCGAGGGTGCATTACTGACAGGAGACTGCCGGCAGAAGACGCATTCCTTCAGTAGCGAGGTGAGCATCATAACTGCATGTATCTGCCTGAAGTGAAAGTCATTTTCATGTTTTCCTATCAATTTATGTACTCAAACTTACATCTAAGCTATTCAATAATATGTTTCCCTATATATAAAGTGAGAAGTAGACTGCATGTGTGTAGTGATGGAGCAAAAGTGACAGTGTCCTGTCACATCTTTTCAATAACCTAAATTAGCATAATGATTCAGAATTGTGCCCTTAAGGCTGTGCACTTCTGTGATATATACATACAATAACAAGTAAATAAATAAATAAGTAGTGTGAACTTGCTGAGCTAGCAAATATCGCCGCTGTTCGATCCATTTTTCTCTGACTCGGTGACAGAGGCAGCCGTAGTGGATGCAGCGGAAGGGAGCGATGGTCGAATCTGTGACAACCGCAGTGGGGCCACACTGAGGAAAGATCAAGTCATACCATATACCCGGGGATCGAGATAGATTTAAGGGTCTGGAATCGGAGCAAAGTAAGCAAAGCGACGCCTTGGGAGGGCAGTTGGATGTCTACTCAATTAAATTAACTCCTGCGAGAGCTCCAACTTTGACCTGCAGGATGACAGTCGTGCCTGGGGACAACATGGATGAGACCTCTGCCGTGCCAGGACATCCGCAGGACACGTACCCTCCTGACCAGGATGATCATGAATGCTGCGAACGGGTGGTCATCAATATAGCGGGGCTGCGCTTCGAGACCCAGCTCTGAAAACTCTCTCCCAGTTTCCAGAGACTCTCTTAGGTAACCCAAAGAAGCGGATGCGGTATTTCGATCCCTTGAGAAACGAGTACTTCTTTGACAGAAATCGCCCGAGCTTTGATGCCATCCTCTACTACTATCAGTCCGGTGGAAGACTGAGAAGGCCGGCAAACGTCCCGTTGGATATGTTCTCGGAAGAAATTAAGTTCTATGAACTTGGGGTCGAGGCGATGGAGAAGATTTCGCGAAGATGAGGGCTTCATCCGTGAGGAAGAGCGGCCCTTACCAGAGCGTGAGTTTCAACGACAAATCTGGCTTCTGTTCGAGCACCCCGAGAGCTCGGGGCCGGCCAGAGGAATTGCTATTGTATCTGTTATGGTCATTTTAATTTCCATCGTCATTTTCTGTTTGGAGACTTTACCTGAACTGAAAGAGGACCCTGCAGGGCGGATACAGACTATAGGCAACACCACCTTCTACTACAAACCAAACATCCTGACTGATCCCTTCTTTATTGTAGAGACCCTCTGTATCATCTGGTTTCGTTTGAATCGCATAGTCCGCTTTTTGCTTGCCCAAGCAAAGCGGCTTTCTTTAAGAATATGATGAACACCATTGACATCGTGGCCATCATCCCCTACTTCATCACGTTGGGCACAGAGTTAGCCGACGAGCCGGACGGAAAGGAGGGGAAAGGGCGAGCAGGCAACATCACTGGCCATCCTCAGGGGTGATCCGTCTGGTCAGGGTGTTCAGGATCTTTAAACTCTCCAGGCACTCCAAAGGCCTTCAGATTTTGGGGCAGACCCTCAAAGCCAGTATGCGAGAGCTTGGATTGCTTATTTTCTTCCTCTTCATTGGCGTCATATTGTTCTCCAGTGCTGTGTATTTCGCAGAGGCCGAGGAAAAGGGTCCTACTTCACCAGCATCCCTGACGCGTTCTGGTGGGCGGTTGTGTCGATGACTACCGTAGGCTACGGGGACATGGTGCCAGTGACTATAGGGGGCAAGATCGTGGGTTCCCTGTGCGCCATCGCCGGTGTGCTGACCATCGCCCTCCCCGTGCCTGTCATTGTGTCCAACTTCAACTATTTCTACCATAGAGAAACTGAAGGAGAGGAGCAGGCCCAACTCTCTCAACGTGAGCAACCCGAACATCGCCTCTTGATTCCAACTCCAGTCGTTCGCAGCTCCTCGACCGTCAGCAAGTCCGAGTACATGGAGATAGACGGAGACATCAACAACAGCATCGACAACTTCAGAGATGCCAACCTCAGAACTGGCAACTGCACCACCGCTAATCAGAACTGTGTGAACAACAGTAAGCTGCGAACCGTGGTCTAGAGACACAGTAGAAAACTCAGTCAAGTACTGACTGGTCACATATGAATGCTTACTTTACCTCCTCTCGTGAGCCCTTGCAATGCGAATATCTTTACAATGCAGACGAAAGAAAAATCCTACACCAAAACATATAGAACATAACTGCGGCAAATGAGGCAGATGATATACTTAGTCTAACACATTTCCAAAGAGGATGATTCAGAAAAAAAGCCTCCACGAGCACCTAGCTAACGTCCACAGGCACTGAAGGACTCTCTGACGATGGGATTACTGAAAAAATCACGCATGGACTGCAGACTACATTTCAGCAAGCTGCACACTGCATCCGGGAAAGTGCATAAAAGACAAAGTGCAGTGTGCGGTGGACGCCTCGTCCGTGGGTGGTCTTCCCCAACTGACCAGCAAAGCACCTTATAATGAACAAGACTTATCTTCTGCTGGGATGCTACGGAGGCCAAGGTCATCGCCTCATGGACATCCGCATTGCTGCTATTTTCCAGCAGATGCTGTAATTTAGATATCACCAAGTGATTAAATGCCATGCCCTTTAGATATAAGACAGCACAATGCCGAAAGAGGAGCCTCATAGTTAGCATGTTTAGATTATCCTCGTTTTGATATTGGCATGCGTCGGACATTACCTCATGACGATAGGACACCTGTTCCTGTTTTGCTTTTCTTTTGCATTCGGTTCCATCAGCTCCCCCTCTCCATCAACCTCCTTATTTGTCGCCATGAAAAGTGCACTAGTGTGTCATGATTTGAGATGCTTATCATTTAGGTGTATTTAAAGACTGAATGTTTAACCTTACGGGAAACAGAATCTTAATGATATCATAGCATGTCAAAAGAACCTGCATTATGGCCTACTCAACTAAGGTACTGTGTATCCTAGTATATTTAATGCATGACATCGGTATAACAGCTTGTTGCAATTGAGATACCTCATAAGGGTGTCGTTGTTACAATCAGGGAAACTAGGGACGTCGATTCCTTGACGTTTTCTGAAATGTGACAAAATATATATGCAAGCCCCAACGCTGGGATGCAAACTTTTCAGTCTAAAAAGTAGTCAAAGACACAGAAAAAGAACTATCAAGATACTATCAAATGCATATACTCATAAT
Organism: Hybognathus amarus; assembly: GCA_030378365.1. Classification (NCBI taxonomy): domain Eukaryota; kingdom Metazoa; phylum Chordata; class Actinopteri; order Cypriniformes; family Leuciscidae; genus Hybognathus; species Hybognathus amarus. Next base: position 5,278 of record JAQIUQ010004220.1, read on the forward strand.
AAGCGCACCTGTTAAAAACAAAAAAACAAAAAAATGAATATAACTTAAATAGTGCAGTGCATGGGCATTCTCTCTCTCTCTTTGAGAAAAAAAAAGAAGAAAACTATGGGCAATTATACTTCACGCTTCCATTTTGTGATCAAATTTAGGATTTATGAAATCAAAAATCGCTTAATTTATCTTAGCAGGATGCAAAAGAGAACATGGCAGAATTATTCATATTAGTTGCTAGTGCCTTTGACCCTCTCAGCAACCGGACAGGTGAAAGTGCCTCAGAGTAACTGGAGTTTTGGGCAGGGCAAGGGAACAATATCTGCCCCAGAACTTGTCATAATGTATGTTGAGGCTGGTCATTACAGTGTATTTGGAGTGCTTTTCATTTTCGTTGTTGTTTTGCTGAACGTGACACATGGTTGTCAGGCACAAACTCAAACATTTTCTGTTTTGTCTGAGAATGAAATCAGACACGTGACTTTCACATGACGGGACCTTTTAGAGTTTTCGATCTGCCTTTCGTTGTGCTTTTGATTATGTTGTGCCATAATAAAGAGTCTACCTCAGTGAGGTCGCCGCACAGCTCACTGCAGAGCAGAACATGTGATACATAAGAGCCTGTGAAGTGTGATGATACATCAGAAATAATACACTTAGTGTGCCCTAGAATTAGCCTTTTTTCAAGCACTTACAACAAACGCAACAATGCGACCGTCCCTGACCCCCTCGTATCTGTAACGCTCCATTGCTAAGCACAATCAACATTCACTTTGGTTTCTGTTTTGCGATTTAGTCCTTTTTTAAAAGAGTGACCTGGGAAGAGACCACAGCACAGGTATTCCTAATATTACCACAGGGTACAAAGTAGAGTTTAACGTTAGCATTTTTAAATATGTCCTCAAAAAGACATGTCTCCGTAATGTTATAAAGTCATCTCATTAGTATAGCAACCTCAAATTTAGCCTGCACCCATCCAGGCCATATGCACACAGGTACTGTAAATGACCAAATTTGAATGCAGACTTAATCAATTTATGGAGTGCACTGATGACTTAAACTTTAATGTGAAATCTTGAGTTCATGCTAACGAGGGCTATTTCAGTGCATAAATATTCAAGTTTTTCATTTTCCTTGATAATTAAAAAGCGCTTTAAATTGGCCACGATTAAATTAGTCTTTTTGGGTGTAATTTCATTTGACGAACACAAGCAAGTCTGCTTGAGCACTAGCAGCTCGTAAACAAGTTGCCTGATCATGTGACCTTTATCGATCCTTGAGGTGTGATTGTAATCAAAGGCAAACAACAGTATTTTACCATTGGGCAGTTTCCTATAACACTAACACGGGTTTAGTCACCTCTGCTGTAGCTCTGTGCCAGAAAGAAGTTTTCAGGGCTTTATTTATGTGTATTTTGTTTTGAATTCACAACATTGCTTCAGCGGAAACAAAAACGGGCTTAGCAAAACGTAAAATCATGGTGTTATCTATTAACAGGCTACAACAATTTCATTTTAATATGGTAAATGAAAAATGATGAGATGAGTAAGAACTGTTTCTACTGGGCATGTGAGTGGTGATCAAACCCTATGGTGCTATGCATAATCCTATATTTAATAACTACACCATTTATCATAGCAATAGGGATTAAGTGTGTTACAGGACTGTCCAGAATGCTTATTTTGATATTTACCAAGGGCTGTGGCAAACAAACTTTTGATAAGAATAGAGATGTAAATCTATTATAATGCAAGAGGACAAACAATTTCCACCTAGGATCATTTTTCATGTACTTTATGTTAAGATATAAAAAAAAGAAAAAGAAGAAATGTTCCTTTAAGTGGAAGTGTTGCTTCTTTTCCCTATTGAATGATGTTAGTACTGTGGATTTAAGTTGAGGACCATTTATGAGCAAAAGAATTAGGAATTAGGAGGATAGGTCTTTTATCAGTTGAGTCTGTAAAGGTGTAAATCCATAGCATACGTCATGTTTTTATTTGTATTTCTTTTGATTTGGTTGTTTTGCATTGTTCAACAAGCTGAAACCTTATTTCAAGAAGGGATAAAAGGTAAAATACACTGTAGTGGAATAAAAAAAAGAACTACTAAAGACTGACGTGCCATCATAACTGATGCTAAGTTACATGATGTGAAAGCTAGTTGTTGAAAAATGAGGATCCCTAGGTTGTGGCCTTTAGGAGGATGTCAGACATACTTATTTTCTTCACCTGCGTGGCCTCGTCTAGCTATATTACCATGTTACGTCCATGTGGCACTATAGTTAACTGTACTATAACAAACCCATGCCCTTGATAAAACCACAGTAGACTCATCAACGAGTCCATAAGACAAGCCATTACAAATATATAGGAAGATTATAGCTTGTATTATCAATATCATGAAATAAAAAAATGGCATTAGCATCGAAAATGTACTGTACATTGTACTTTTTTTGTAATAACCTTAACTCCATATCGCCAAACCAAAACATCATACAGCAACCAAGCAATTGCAAAAATCTGCATGGTGTATGGAAGACTGCATGAGCCTTAGCCTTTCAAAACTGAGGATCAACTATATTCTGGTTGCATCATTTTTTTAAGCCCTTGCTGTCATTTGTTCCCATCTTCATCATTTATACGCCAATGTTATTTTAGTTCCCTTTCGTTTGCAATGTCTCTTAATCTGTCAAACTCCACTGATCAGATTTCCGTATTTTGTTTTTATTTTGGCTTCATTTAAGATTTTGCTGTTTGCTTTCAGGATGCTGAATGATACAAGTCATGGAATGATGCATTTGACAAAACATTCATTTCCGCCAAAAACACCAAACTAGAGTCCATTACTGTCCATCTCAGCTACATGTTTATGTTAGACAGATGATGACTCCATGTTAATGGTTGTTCCATGTACATCTGGTCAAACTGTTCATGTCGTTTCTGTACGTTCTTTTTTAAATCTTTGTTATGCTAAATTATTTTTTAATGTTGTCGTACATTGACAAAGGCATGGTCTGTGATCTATGCAAGGGTTCTTTTGTTTCTTATGTCAAATATGATTTGATCATACATCCAAATCAATAAATTATTTAATTATCAGCTGTCAGGTGTATGTTACTGGTTTTTGGAAGTGGTATAATTGCTAAATGCTATAGCTTTAAAAACACAAGTAAATGACACTTTTCATGAGTGCGTACAACAATTTTTGTGTCCTGTTACTTTTTTTTTGCAAGCATTAGATGCAACAAATGTTTTGTTGTTACTAGACATGCTTGATTAAACTAACATAAAAATATCTTGAAAAGTAGCACATTAAATGCCTGAATCCCCCATAAAATGGGTTAAATATCATACTTTCAACATAATCTGATGAAATGATATTCAGTAAACTTTTATCAGTTAAGTCTGTAAAGGTGTATTCACATAATATTGTTTACAATTTATTTTTATTTGGTCGTTTTTCTATTTTTTATTTTTTTTTAATCTTGCATAGATTTAATATTATAATTGTACCATAATCTGTTCAAATGATAACCAATGCTTAGCAGTAAACAATATTTTTATACAGATTAATATATTTTTTTTAAATTATGAAACCATTTTAATGACCAAAACATAATTTATTCACAAATAACAGATATTGTGTTTGCTGCATGATTTTCTGTATTAATATTCCATAAAAACTGACATGCAGGAAGTGACATCATTCAAACACTTTCTACAGTATGACTGATGACAAGTAAATAGTATAATTTTAGGTTGTTGTTTTTTTTCAGTTGACAGTATTAAATTTGTAACCCAAATTATTAAATGATTTAAAAAAAAAGGTTTTAATGTTATAATTATCATTATGCTTGTTAAATGACACAAATAATGGTTTTAAAGTAGTATTTCACTTAAAAAAAAAAACATTTGCTGATAATTTACTCACCCCCATGTCATCCAAGATGTCCACATCTGTCTTTCGGAGAAGAAATGGACGTTTTTGATGAAAACATTCCAGGATTTTCTCCCATATAATGGACTTCATTCGGGAACCAAACGGTTCAAGGTCCAAATGAGAGTTTCAGTGCAGCTTCAAAGGGCTTTAAACGACACCAGACGATGAATAAGGGTCTTATCTAGGACCCTTCGGAGTCATGACTCGAAAAAAGATTTGCTCATTTTGATGAACGAGTTCGAACAGGAGAGTCACAGGAACGCTCATCACAGAACAGAGCAAGGCGAGCATTTGTGCTTATAAAACTTAAACTTTTTTATTTATTTTTTAAATGAGCCGATCGTTTTGCTAGATAAGACCCTTATTCATCGTCTGGTGTCGTTTGAAGCCCTTTGAAGCTGCACTGAAACTCTCATTTGGACCTTGAACCACTGGTTCCCAGTGAAGTCCATTATATGGAGAAATCCTGGAATGTTTTCATCAAAAACCTTAATTTCTTTTCGACTGGAAGAAGGAGGACGTGGACATCTTGGATCGACATGGGGGTGAGTAAATTATCAGCAAAAGCTTTTTTAAAAGTGAACTACTCCTTTAAAGGGTTATTTCACCCCCCTAAAAAAATTATCATTTACTCATCACCTTCATGTCGTTCCGAACCCCTTGAAAAACAGAATGAAGATCTTTTTATTTTTCCCTCCATTGACAGCTTGGGAAAACGTTCAGTAAAGAGATCAAGAAATCCACATGAATAGAGACGGTTTGCACAATCGCTTTATAGACCTTATGCACCAGAGAAACGTGGCGCGGCGCCATCTTTAGAATATTGTCTTTGAACTTCCGGTTTCGGGCAGGTCGCTCTGTATATTTCTATGGCATCGCTGGCGAGGAGTCATTAGCTGCTGAAGTGGATTTACTTATTGTGGAGTTAACAAAAGTTATCATGAGCATTGTAATGTTTATTATAAGCATTGTGTAGCCAGATGTCTTAACAAATGTGAGACCGGGAATTTTC